>CM065388.1:40587500-40645000 GCA_033060915.1 Euryodendron excelsum | reverse complement strand
AAGTAATGGCAACCATGACATGGAGTGATGATGAAAAATCAATCTCCGAAGAAGAAACCAAACCTCAAGAAGTGGCTAACTTATGTCTCATGGATCATGAGGAAGACAATGAGGTATCAGACTCTTCTCAATTTACTTTTAATGAATTACATGATACATTTGATGATCTACTCTGTGAATTCAAAAAAATGAGAATAAAAAAAGGATTTCTTAAAAAGATGGTCTCTACTTTTACTAAGGAAAATGAACATTTACAAAAAGAAAATGAAGTTTTGAAAAATGAAGTTTGTGCTTTGAATAATAAGATTAAGAAAAATTCTTTTTTAAAAGGCTCTTCCAGAGAAAATCAAATTTTGCTTGATAAGGTTAGAAGTTTGAAAACAATTCTTTGTAGATGTGTAAATGGAAAAGAAAAACTGGATGCAATTTTGAAAAAACAAAAATACTCATTGGACAAAGCTAGTCTTGGCTTTGATCCTTTTAAAAGAAAGAAATTTTCAAATGACAGATTTAGTGCTTCAACTGAAAAACCACAAATCTCATGTTTTTATTGTCACAAACTAGGACATATTGCTAATAGATGCTATACTTTATAAAAATTTATTGCTCCTAGCAATGCATGAGTCTCTAGAAGACCATTGAGGACTAATTCCCAAGGACCCAAGATGATTTGGGTACCTAAGGTCAAATGAATTCCTTTTGTAAGTTTGCCTTCAAGCAAAATCCAACAAAAACCATTGGTACTTGGATAGTGGGTGCTCAAGGCATATAACGAGAAATAAAGCACAATTCACATCTCTTTCACCAAAAGATGGAGGTTTTGTCACATTTGGTGACAATAGCAAAAGGAAGATCATCGGCATAGGTAGTGTTGATAAGAATTCCTCTATTTTTATCGAAAATGTATTGCTTGTTAAAGGACTCAAACACAATCTTTTGAGCATTAGTCAACTTTGTGACAAAGGATGCAAGGTTATATTTGAATTCTCTAAATATGATGTAATTGACATTAATCGTAACAAGACAATCCTCACTAGACATAGACAAGGCGATATTTATATTTTCGATCTTAATGATTTATTTTCTTGTAAAGTTGAATTGTGATGAAAGTTGGTTGTGGCATAGAAGACTTGGTCACATTAGTATGAGCATACTTTTAAAGATTTCTAAAAATAATTTGGTCAAAGGTCTTCCAAAGATAAAATTTGACAAAGATAGAATTTGTAATGCTTGTCAATTAGGTAAGCAAACTCGAATATCTTTCAAATCTATAAATATGATCACTACTTCTAGGCCACTACAACTATTGCATATAGATTTATTTGGACCAACTAGGATTTTAAGTCTTGATGGGAAACAATATTCACTTGTTATCGTTGATGACTATTCTAAATTTACATGGACATTCTTCTTAGCTCATAAGGATGAGACAATTATTTTCTTTACAAAATTTTGTAGAAAAGTTTAAAATAAAAAAAAGTTTTTCAATAACTTCTATTAGGATTGATCATAGAGAGAAATTCGATTGCAACTGCATCAGTTCAAACGAAAAAGGATAATGTCTACCCATTAGTCTTTTGCTTGTGAAGTTGGTATTAATTTTACTAGTTGCAACTACATCAATTGAAAGAGTTTTTTCTGCAATGAAGATTATTAAGACTCTATTATGCAATCGCATAGGAGATGAGTGAATGAATGATTACTTGGTGTCATGTATTAAAAGGGACATATTTAAAACCGTAGACAATGAAACTATTATGTAAAGGTTTCAAAATATAAAACAACGAAGAGAATTGTTGTAATTTGTCATTTATTTTTATTTGAACATTGTTTTTTTATAAGAAACGTTCGATATTAATATATAGAATCTTGAATATTATTGTATTCGTTGCATTATTTTAGAATTAATCATCTTACTCAGTTGCAGACGGAGGGGGGCGGGCGGGGGCCACAGCTTCCCAAAGTTTTAAAATCTCATATTTCATATATAATATAGTGTATTGCCCTCCAAAATTGCTAAATTTTCCTTCACCTTTGTAAATTTTTAAATATTTAGAATATTATATAGTATATTGATCTCCCAAAAATTAAAATATTTTTCTTAATCCTCTTATCAACCAAAAAAAAAAAAATTTGTGCCCCCCTCAACCAAAATCCTAGGCCCGCCACTGGTTCAACTCACTATCCCCATGCCCCTTCTTCAGGACTTTGGATTGCTGATATGCTTAAAAGAAAAAATTGAGCACACATAAAATTCATATTAAGAAATAAAAATAGATAAAGAGAAAACGGGAATAGATGATATATTAATACAAAATATTTTTTCAAAAAGCATCATACGACAGATTTAGAATTAATATTCAGAATTACCTCCCAAGCCTTCTTGTTGTCTGTTCAATTTTTTCAAGACTTATGAAGGGTTTTAAGTCAGTTGCATGGAATGTTTTAATCAAATCGGTTTGCACCCTCCAATTTGTCATCTTCTTTGACCACCTAGCCGACAGGACTCTTTAAATCCTTCGGCCATTAGGCCCATTTTACCTCACTAGGACAGTAGGCCCATCCAATTTGATTCATGCAAGCCCGTTCCATTTTTTTTTTTTGGACCAACTTGATCCACCCTACTCGTCTCATGTGGGCCCTCAAGCCCCATTCATTGGCCCCACGATGTTTGCTATGGTTTTTGGCATATATTTTTTTTAGCAATAATTACAAAAATACTCCTAAACTATAATTCAGAATCACTAAAACCCCTAAACTCTAGAACATGACAAACTGATCCCCTGAGCTATCAATTAATATCAATCCCACACCTTCTATTAAGATATGTTAGCAATTTTTTAGGAGAATGAATAAAAAATTATCATGTAATTTACACGTTTCAAAAATATAATTTTATACCTAAAGTGACGTTCTCTTTTTGTAATTACCCCTTTTCTTTATAACATGCTTGCATGTTGGGCCTCTAGCCTTTCCATGTATCATATGACACGTCATCCATTAGATCTAAAAAGGTTCATGCTCTCCAATTTCAAAAAAATCCATTTCCAAGCTTGAACTTGCTTTCAAACTCAGAATTTTTTCTCAAACTTAAGCGTCAATTGATTTTAGCATTTTAGAACCTAGAAGATAAATTTTGATGAAGGACAAATAGGATATTTTATACCAATTGTTGGATAATATAGGGTGCTTGACACTTTCTCAACTCATAACTGAATTCCTGAACTCATTTTTTTTTATTTCTTTGACGAGCAGTGAGTCAACTTTCAAGGAGATTCTCTTTATTAATAGGAATAATTTAGCAAAGTTTTTTTTCAAAAAATATATATTTTTTATTCTTAAGATGAGATCACACACCTTAAATCTATTCTAAGTGGCGATTCAAAAATTTTCATTAAGCCTCAACATTAACTGTGTCACCAAAATCGGTGCTTTTCTCCTTAAGAGTTATCCTTATAAAAAATTTTGGCGTCAACAATACCTATAATTCCTACACCATGTGTAGGAACAATTAAATATTATTTTGCTTCTTTTTTTTTTTAATTCTAATTTGAACCATGGTCTTTTCGCTAGCAATTAGAATAGTGTCGATTTCTATTGTGGTGTAGTCGGGGATAGTTTGAAGGTTGTCCATTTGAAGGTTGTCCATTTCATCTGTTTAAAGTTTTTGTTCACAAAATTCGGAAACTCTGAGAAAAAAGATATAAGAGCTTAAAAGTTACGAGTTAATTACACTTTGTATCTTTGTACTTTATACTAATTTTACTTCAGAACTTTCATCTTTATTTGTAACAATTATTTCTTTATATTTTTAATTTGTTACAATGTCAACTTTCTGTTTGAAAATTGAACAAAACATTCGTATGTGACACTCACATTGCCTTTTTTAAGGGAAAACATATAAAATATAGCTTTTTTGCATCCCAAAAACGCTAGAGTATTGCAAGTGAGTTGAACTGAGGGTTTTTACATACAGCTTGATAATATTATATTCATTACAGAGTTTTTACACTTATTATTTTGAAATAATTTGAAAGAAATTTTTTGTGGTAGATTACTAGGGAAGGGGCATGATTTAATATTAATGAAAGTGCATATCGCATATGAATTTTTTTGTCTATTTTTCAAATAAAAGTTAGCTTGTTGATATAACAACAAATTAACAGCATAATGACTAAATGGTTACAAATAAAAATAAATGTCCATAAAGTACGAGTGTCCAAAGTATAATTAAGCCAAAAGGTCATGTAAAGTCTCCTAATCATGCAAATAGAATCTAAAAGTTCACCTTTGTGTTGAATTTCTCATGATGTAACAATTGGTAAGAACTCATATTGTAATAAGACATAAAAAAGAGTACAATTAATGAAAAGAAAGGTTAATCTTTTTACCTCTAGAATGATGGAGAATAGACTGTGGCCTACTATTGGTATTTGATTTTATCTTGTGTTGGAAATTTTCAATATTTGATTTCAAACTTTAAAGAAGTATAACAAAGTTCCTCTTTGGCTTGTTTCCCTATTCGATGGGCATGATAAACAAGAAGGAAATTGTACTTGATGTTATCACCAAATTGAGAAATAGGAATAATACCACAATAATAATAAAAAATAGTTAAAAGAGATATTCTAGCATCACATTGATTAAAAACTTTAAGAAACCATTTATTGAAAAATTTCAAACCAAGAGGAATCAAATGGTAGAAACTAATTCGCCTAATATAGGAAACATTTTAATTAGGAATTTGAGTTTCTTACCTAAATTTTAAGATCCTAAGAAAACTACGGTAAACAACACATCTTATAGGCCGGGGAAATTTTAAACCATGGCCCCCTGACTGAATCCCCTTATTTCCGTCCCTTGGGTGCAGTTCATACAAACGTTCAGTTGGCCTAACTTACGTTGGAGAATATAGCTCAACTGAAAATATGCCTATTGAAGTTCTACTTTGCTTTGTTCTGCATCATTATTCATATGATTTGTAACATTGGAGTTTTACGCTTAGGGTCCTTTGGTTTCAGAATATGTTTCCATAAAATCGTTTACATGTAAAATAACTAAGGATAATCTGTGCCTATGACTCATATTCACAACATTGAATAACAACATAGCAGCAAATTTTATAGAATAATCTTTCTTTTGTTATTCCTCGAAATTAATCTTCTCAAACCGAGCAACACCCAGTCCTCTTTGTGGACAATTTTTGCTCGGACTTTTCAGCAGATTTACTAGCACCCATGGCCACAACCATTACTCCCACCTAGGGTGGCCTGACTCTCCAATTTTCAAAAATACCCTTTAAATTTATCTCTCCTTCAAAAAAAAAACCCTTTCGAAAAAATCATTGCCTTCAATACCCCTACTCTTTGGCTCCGAAAAACAAGATCCTCGCTTCGTTACTGCTCCCACCAAGGTTCCCAAACTTGGCGTGCAAAAATTTTTAAGTTTTCATTAAATTTACACAGAACCACACGGCTACTGTCCTGAACCAGTAGCCAAGGCTCACTTTCTAGAGCAGTGCTCCATAATCAATAACAGTCTAAGATATCATCGTAATGTGGTAATAATCAGATGGGCACAAAAGAAGTCTCAACCAATCAAAATAAGAGACAAATGCAATATTGAATGCTTGCTTGATTTGCATCATTCAAAACGAATTAGAAAACAGGGGATAACAATCAACACAACTCAACAACCACTAAAGTTCAGAGAAAGCGATGATATAGATATGGGCTTATAATTGGCCCAAAAATAAACAAAAATAAAATAAAATGAAACAGTCATAGGGACCAATGAAAGCCGAAAACAACTTGCCCACAGTAGAAGTGGAATAAATGGCAATACTTGCAACTTATTGTGATCTATACTTCTATACTACATCAAAAGCCAACAGCAGGCTTTGGTGAAGTCTAAATCTTAAATCCCGTCACATTTTGGCTTTCTAAAAAGGGTTATGCTAACATATATTCTAAGGACATATTTTAAGAAAGTTGAAAGGTGTTGTTTTAAGACAATAGAATTCATATTTATGTCATTTTCCACACTTTCTAGACAGTTTTTAAAGTTAGGTAACAAATGTTATTAACTATTCTATCAAAATGACTAGAGTGACCTTTATCAAGAAGTAGTACACAAGTTACGTATAGGCTATATATATAGAAAGTAATTTTTTAATTATTCACGTGACATCCAACCAAACAATAATCAGATTGAGGCCTTTTTTATTCTTTTTTTAAAATTTTTTTTACCCCTTGATAGATAAGATAAAATCAAAATTAATATTGAAATAAAAATCAATAAAACAACGATATAGTATTTTTGCTTTGTGCTATATACAGTTACTTGTGATTGTAACATCAGAAAATAAAATATTATCCATAAAGGGTAGTATTTTGATTGTTGAAATGTCATAAAAAAAGTGAAGAAAATAAATACTATTTTTTCATTGTTTAAAAATTTAACAAACTTACTTTCTTTTTTTCTTTTTCTTTTTTGTTTTTTGCCAGTTCAACACAATAAATAAAACATCAACACAATATATCGTATAGTAGTTATATTAATTATTCTATATTTATATCTCATCATATCAAATAGTTTTCCAATTGATTGATTCACACACTAAATAACGGTATACAAAATGCCTAGGTAAGATAAATTTGATAAATTTTGCTGAACAACTAGTCTTCTACGTTTTCAACCATTGGGGGATTAAATATTTGGGTCCACTTATTGATTAATGAATTAAAAGTGTATAAGTCTACCGGTTATAGAAGGCTAAATTTATCATTTCAATTAATTGACATAATTACGTTTTGGTAGTTAGAACTCTCATGAAAATGGATTTGAATTCTCTCAATTTCATAATTTGGAATGGAGATCTTTATTCCATTGATTGAGATGTTAACACGTCAGTTAACATAAAAATAAAGAGTTCAGATTAATTGATTTAAAATTTATTTAAAAATAAATACTTTTATAGTTATATATAAGAAAATAAATTTTAATACAAAACGACATAGTTGTAGAAAGACATGTGATGAGATTACATCTAAGCCATTAATTATAGAATAGAGATCTTCATTCCAAATAATAGAATGAAAAAAATCCAAATCCCATGAAAATAGTATATTGCAATATGTGGAGGGAAGCAAAAATCAAGAAAATAAATGCTCCTTAACGTATGGCCTTAGGGGGTATGATAGCATTTGCCTTCTAAAAAACCCACAATTATAGAACTCTTTTACACCAGAAGCCGTCACTTGGCTTTGATATGTGAAAACTTTTATGAATAGATTTGTAACTTTAATTGAACTTAACTAACCACTAGGCTCTTTTAGTTGGTGGAAATAATGGGATAAGTGGACCTAATAAGTGCACAGGTGCGCTACATTTGCACGGAGAGTTGGTATGTATTGAAATCTTTCTTTTGTTTTTTGGGTCAATCAATAAATAATTACATCATAAAAACATATCATGCTTCAATCTAATAGCTCTTGTGGTAATGTTCATTATGAAACTCAGAACATGGGAAATCTTCACCAACAAAAATAATAAAATCATCGTCCTCTCTCACCTTCGAAATTTGAACCTCCTAGTTCACAGATTTTCTGTCTTAGAATACACTTCATCTTTTTCGCATATGTTAAAAGCAGATAGGTTAGAAAACTATAACAGAAAATCCAAAACCTAATTAGCCTCAAAATCAAACCCTATACAACGATGGAAGAAATAACATGAAAAAATGGAGCAAATCAATCCCTTCGTTACCAAAGGATTTGCAGGAGGGGAGAGTCCCAAATTAGATTTGCCTTTCTTTTGGGTTCAAATTTCCTCTTTGATTTGAAATAACATAGATGTCAAATTTAGGGGTTTTACAAAGCTGTGTTTGGTTGTCCCCAAAATGAATTGACTAATTCTAAAATTGTTTTATTCATAAATTGGTGCACTAGATGTGTTTGATTGTTAAAATCTAATGACTTTAGAATGGATAAATTTTAATTCCTTCATAAACAGTTAAACTAGTTCATTTCTTCCAAAACTTAAAATCACTATACATGTATTTACTATTTGGTTTTTATTTCAAATCCTTAATTTGAACGCCAGAGAGAGTCCCAAATTAGGCCTTTTACTTTTTTCTTTTTCATTCTTGGGTTCCTTTTGAATGAAAAAGTGATTTTAAAATTATAAAGAAAATATTCTCTTCCAAAGAAAATTAAAGAAAAATAATTTTTTCTTCCTAATTGTTTCTGCTAACTTTGCTTTCTACTCCAAACAATCAAATTTTGCTGCTTTTCACTCATCCTCTTAGTCTCGATTGTTGGTATTGTATTACTATTTCAAAATATAAAATGTGTTTTGGGTCATAGATTTGTTACTCGTTTACCAGGTGGGGGAGGGTACATTCCTGGCAAACGGCTATACCTAAATTTTGCATTCAATGTGGTAGTTTGATTATGCATTTACATATAATATTTGTGTTTTATTGTCTTCCTTTGTAACTGATGAATGTTACTTATAGTGCATTCAATCATCTAATTTATGTGCCTTAAAGTCATGACCGTTGGCCTAATTTTTGGACAATTGTATTTACTTTTCTTCTATTGTATCAAGAAATGTTTTTTTTAAAAAAACTCTCTCCTCTTTGTTTTAAAAATGATTTTCAATCTTGCTTCCTGCAAAAGCTTTTGAGGTGGAGAACCGGAAAGAGATTTCTGTTGTATGCTAGTGTTTCTTCTCTAATACAAAGATATAATATTTTATTATGATTTCATTTGATTCTTGCACGAATAAAAAAAACTGGTTCTTATACCTTCGCACTTGAGAGTGCACCTTTGCTAAAAAGTAATAGTTAAATTCTGAAAAATAGGCCGCTATAACCTATTAAACTGGGTCATGAGCTTAGAGAGGCGCGATGTATTCTTAAGGACAGTAACTACATGTCTCTGTTGATAAATTTTCCTTCTACTTTATTTTGTAAAGTGTTGTAATGTGAATTCCTTATTTTATATGTTAATTTAGTGTGATGAATAATATGTTTTGACCCAATATTTCCAACATCGATTGATGACCCATATTAAGAGTTGGGTCCACATAGACTTGGTCATGGGTCCGATGGCCCATTAGGTCCGTCCATAATTTGTAAGGCTTAGAAATTTCTTTTAGGCTCAATAATGTTAATGGTGGGCTTGAAAATTTTGTTTAAAACCCAGCTCGGCTCAGCCCAACCCGAAACATATGTAAAATAATATATATATATATATATGTAATTAGGATGTATGTTATTTAAGATTATTTTTAGAGAAGCAAATTATTTATTGAGCAAATTTTGAGTTAAATGGCTGAGTTTAGAAATATAACTTTTTAATTAGAAAAGCTTGAAATTTAATTTTAGACCTGATATGAATTATTTCTATTTCTATTTTTATTGTAGACTAGGCTCGAACCCAGCCCGACTTTCAATGTTCACCCCTAGGTCCACATCATTTCCATCCACTGATGGACTATCCATCAAAGTTATCACATCACTATTTTAGGCAATATCAATATCGTCCTTCAATAGACTAAAATCATAATGCCAGCTACCTCGCTGCTATTAGTATTGTCATTCAGCTCCTCCACTAAGCAAATCTCATGTGAAATGAACCAAACTGCGCCTTGGTCATCAAAAAGCAACTGGGCCAGATTGTCATCAACCAGCATAGTCTCCCCTAGTTTAATCGTTAATAACTCGGACTTCTTGAAATTAATACAGATGAGTACCATTTTGCCTGCTTAGAAGACTTGTCTCAAACAGACCCTCTGGTGCTTGGTCAGCTCTGAACGCCTGAGCACGCTGAGCATTCACCCAATATCTATCAATCCCACAAGATTCGTGAATCCCTTGATTATAGCCTTGATATCCTCTTCCTGCCTCAATCGGATATGGTAACCCTGGGATCAACGCCTACAAATCCTCCGGGATTGATTTACTCCCCAGAAGGCTATATAATGGGCTCCGCCTTTAACAAAAGGTGCACACAATCAAACCTACTCTATTGCCTGTTAGTTTTTCCCGCTTCCATTATATTCTCTAACTTAGGCATCGAAGTCTCTTTGACTAGCACCTAACCGGTGCTAAGAGTGACCTAGTGTCCATAGTCTTTGCAGGTCCATCGCTGGTCAAGGTGTACAAGCTTGCGGCATTATTAGCTATCGACGTCTGTGGGAATGACTTTAGCTGTTGTGCTCATGGTCTTGATCAAATTAATGGATCTCAACCAATGCAACGCAGATCAAGATGGACGTGTAGGCCAAAACCCTAATGGACTCGCTGCCTTGGAGCAGCAAATGGCGAACTTGATGGCCAGGATGTAACAATTGGTACAACAAAACCAAGAACTATTGTAGCCTCCCCCACCAAGTGAGCTTGAACCGCTGGTCGATCTTCCTAGCGTGGCTGGAGAAGATGAACAAAGGGCTAAAAACCCACAACGAACTGAGTAGGAGGAGAAGGAGGTACAGAGTCAGATCAGGGGTTGTCGCACCTCAATTTTTCAACTCAAAAGTCTTTAAACTTAAGAAAATCCAATGCTTTCTCTTATAGAACTCTCCCTTTGAAAAAGAAAGAGTGCAACGATGTTTGATCTTTGAAATTAGTTTTAATAAGGATTTTTTAGAAAACTTTTGGAGTTGCCACCTAACATAAATAGACATGGGTTAGGTCATCTAAAACTAAGTGTAATATGAAGATTAAACTTAAGTTTACAAATGATTTTTTGAAAATGCTTCTAGAGAAGTTTTGGAGATGAGGGTTTTAACAACCTTTTAAGAATATTTTAAAGCTCTTTTTGAAGATGTGACTCCAAGTTGGTCTGCACACTAGATATCTGTGGTCCAGGGATTGATTACATATGGGAAAGGTACCAAAAGATCACCACCATATCCCACTTGATGTAAATTGGTGGCTATATATCTCTTGATCCTTGACCCACTCATGAATTATCAATTACTAGTATCCACTTCTGTATTTTTTAAACAAGATTTAGTTATCACTTTTAGGATGAATGATGCATATAAGTTTAGAAAGCTTATTGTAAATGGAATTTGGAATTTTTTATTTGAAAAATGTCCATTTGAAGGACATGGTGACCACGCATATGTTTTCCTAAGTTGCTTACGTATCTTTTTTTTTTTTTTTTACAAGAATTAGTTCAATCGTAGTTTGTACTAGTGCACAATTTGAAAAGTGTTTGAAAACAAGTTGAGGGAGTTTTGAGATATTTTTAAAGTAAACTCAAATAGTATTTGATACAAACTCGAGAGAGGTTAGGAATATTTTTTAAATGAACTCCAGAGAATATTGGAATGTTCTTAAAAATGAACTTGAGAGAGTTTTAAAGTATTTATGAAATTAACTCAAGCGAATATTGGAAATTTTTAAATGAACTCAAGAGAGTTTTGACATATTTTTAAAATATAATCAAGAGAGTTTTGAAATGAACTTAACAGAGGTTTGAAATATTTTTGGAATGAACTCAATAGTGTTTTGAAAAGTTATTAAAATTAACTTAAAGAAGTTCTAAATATTTTCTGAAAAAACTCTAAAGAGTTTTGAAATCATTTTGAAATCATCTAGAAAAACTCCATTTATCCTTATGGACCATAGTTATGACAAAGGCTAAATCTCACAAAGAAAAATGGCTTTTAGAAAATGTTTTTCATGAAAAGAACCTAATGACTTCTGGTAAGGCTTCATTCTATTTTTGGCTTTGGAAGAGTCCATTGCTCCATCGATCTTGGTATCCGCTGCCCCAGGTTTCTGAGTCAGTTCCGCTTTAGATAAACATTAAAAAAATACATTGTTGAGCCCATAACCTACATAAACTCCAAACCCAACACATTATTTGTGCCTTAGAAAACCCCGCACCGGGGGGGGGGGGGGGGGGGGGGGGGGGGGGGGGGGGGGGGGGGGTGGGGCGTGGTGGGGTTCTTCTTTACGCATTGTTTTCTCCCCTTTTTGTTTTCATATCTTTCTTTCAATACTTATGGGGTTATGAAAAGCTAAATGTCACTAAACTTTTATTTTAGGAGTTCCACCATTAATCATTATGATTTTTGTTTTGTTGGTACATTAAAGGTCTAAAGCCGTGGGAGAGGGTGAGTCAAACTAATTACCATATAATATGGATGAATGCGTCATTACTACTAAGCTAACCTTGCTTCTCGATCATTATAAATGTTATAGAAATAAGTATGCTTTATTCCATCCGTGTGGATGATTCTTTGTTTTCTTCTTTATCTTTTTAGCTTACCTGCAAATGGTATATGATTTTTCTA
Organism: Euryodendron excelsum; assembly: GCA_033060915.1. NCBI lineage: Eukaryota > Viridiplantae > Streptophyta > Magnoliopsida > Ericales > Pentaphylacaceae > Euryodendron > Euryodendron excelsum. Next base: position 40,632,685 of record CM065388.1, on the reverse strand, counting down.
TTGCAGCGTCTCACAATTTATATGCATTTATCAGTCAAAATTAAACATGAAACCACAAAGTGTCTTTGAAAATTGATGTTTCGCTTCAATTTTTTAAATAATTTTATTTTTATCTTATGTTTTTCAATTTGACATTGAAAATTGTTTTACATATTGACACAATTGGTGTCTCTGTTGTATAGCATTTTGTGCATATGTAGGATCAAAATGAATATGTTTTTTCTTTTATTAGTTCAATCAATATGAATAAATGATTATTTGGTGATATATATTGGAAAGAATATATTTGATGGCATTAATAATGAATTTATTCTGCTACATTTTCAAAATATGAGATCTTATCGATGGTAATGGTAAAAATGCATATTTTTGCATTTTTGTTCCAAAAACAATAGCATCAATATATTGTATTATTTAATGTATATATTAGAAATAGTATTTAGATTTTCATATGACCCCATCCAAAAAAAACATTTGTGGAGCCGCCACTGGTAGTAAGCATAGTTTATTATTTTTTGTCCTCTATGCAAAATAAGTGTAACTAATGAATTGCTAACACCAATATTATTTATTTAAAAAATAAAAAATTTCCATTGAGGTATAGGGTTTAGAAACTCACAATGATCTCAAATAATAAATAGCACAGATAACGATTATGTATTGTATGGATAATAGATAATCAATAATGGAGATTTTACATATATAATTAATAGATAGTAATGTATGGTATACACAATAGGAGCCATAGATAGGTAATAAATTAAGGATTGAAAGAAATGGCCATATTGATCATAGAATCAATAATAACACGAGTAGAAAAGCAAATGATAAGATGACCTGTGCATGTCTATATTTCCATATCTTATAATCTAGAAAAATTGGACTATAACTTTTGAGATCAAAGGCCTAATCCTCGCAACGTTTTCGAATGGTATACATAAGATAGTAGAAATTAGGAAACAAATCTACAACAATGTGAAATAATTATTATATTTCTTGTTAGAAAAAATAAAAAGAGAAACTAAGAAAGTTTTAAATAACTATAGTATATATTATTTTAAAAATATAGTCAGTTGAATTTATCTTTTTCCATTTTTATTTTTTTAAAGAGCTTTAATGTTAAAATATGCATAAGATCAAATTAATAATATCACCAAGTTGCAAATTTGTTTCTAAAACGTGATCTTAAAAATGGAATTTCTTACATAATTAATTGATATTTTTTCTTACCCTAATTTTTGTGGGGCATGCTACTAGTTAAGAATGAAAGAGTATCACATATCAGATTTTGTAGAGATTAAAATGAAGGCAGAAGAAAAAGAAGACAATAAATAAGATAGGGAAAAGCTCAATACATAGGGACGTACAAAGAGAAAGTGAATGGGGTGGTGCCATCGTAGCTGATTGAGTGCCTTCCGGGAAGTATGGTGAACACTGAACTAGCGAATGACACTGGAAAAGAACGTGATGACACTAAAGTAGTAGAGAGAGAGAGAGAGAGAGGGAGAGAGAGAGTTTGTCAATTGAGGAACAAAATTTTAGCCGAGAGTGAACAGTTGAACACTATTCTATCTTACATGCGTATTAGAGGAGCAAAATTTTAGCCAAGAATGAAAAGTTGAACATTGTTCTATCTTACATGCATATTAGAGGAGCTAGACCACATATGGCAAGGGCTCGCGGTCATGGTGCTTGTGAAGGCTCTATATGGCCTAGCATTCTGTTAGTGGAATGACCATTCCTAGTAATGGAGGTAGTTTAACCTGCATCTTCTTATGCACATAGGATTGCATAGATCATAGAGACATGCTCTGTACGTACGGATTTGCATAAAGAATGTCACATGTCCTTGTCAAAGTCTAGAATTGTCTTTTAGTGAAAATTTCTTTCAAACTGGTCAAGGCAAGTTGTTCTCTAAAGGAGGATAGGACATGCCACACTAAAAAACCCTATAACTCCAACCACCACATTACAGGATCACAATGATCCCTCACGAGGACCATGATGTTGCTCAGGCACCTCACGATCGTAGTGTTAACCCTGACATATAAGCATGAAATCTCTCTCTCTCTCTCTCTCTCTCTCTCTCTCAAAACTACCCAAGGTTTTGATAATTTGGTATGAAGATGAAGAATAAATTTTTAAGTCAATGTATGCCAAAAGTTAGTATGTGACAAAAACAAAGGTTAATGTAGACTTTTTTTTCCATTTTTTTCTAATAAAAAGATCTTGCAATAGAAAAAAGAGTTCTATTTATAAAAATAAAAAAAAATTTGGTCCAAATTTGTCATTTGATTTCCCTCACATAAGATTCTGTTAATCTCAATCTTTTAGGTAGTGAATCCATACCGATGGGCTTCTGGTGAAAGCCAAGTGTCGAAGAAGTCCGTTTTGAAGAAGCACACATGAGTGACTTCTGGATCAACTTCTCGCCAAGTCAAATTGTCTTGTTTTAGTTATAAAATTGAAACCCCAATTTTATTCTTAGCGAACGACACATTGTCACCATATTGCCCGCATACATCTATCTATTTACAATTATTTTCTGGATTATTTTTCTTTCCCTTTTTCTTATGTTAGTTATTATTTCTTCGGTTCATATATCTTTACAATCTACTTGCTTCTTTTGTTTTTAATATTATTTCTCGTGTTTATTTTATTACTTTATAACAATTTTTATAATTTTCTCTATTGTTTTTCTTGTTATTTTCCTATTTGATTTTTTTTTCCCACCTTCCAATTCTTTAATTGCATTGGTTAATACTAAATTGAATCCAAAGCTACTCTATTTTTTATTATTTAAAATAGCCATTTACAAAATTAATACAAAGCATTGATGTTTAAATGATTAGTTTCCAATCCAAATTGTCATATTTTTTTAACCAAACAATTAAATTTTTTAATGAAAAATATAAAAGGTCTGGGATAAAATTATAGAATTGCCTATCCAGTTCAACGCTAAGAAAAATCATCCAAGAATAAGGAAAAATATCAAATCATACAATTGAATTGAAAAGGCTATTGTTTCAATAGGCTAAGAATATACGATGATGAATAGCTTAAAGACTAAAGTAGGCCTTGATAGTATGTCCAAAAACTGAAACATTGAAGTGTAAATAATCTATATATATCATAACTAAATATCCATAAAGAAAAGAGAGAGAGAGAGAGAGAGAGAGAAGGAAAATGCACATCTAAAAATGTATCCACCATGAAATGCATTTTCTTAAAGGACTTCCTCTAAAGCCCTTCTATTAGAAGGGCTTCACATAACAAGAAGCTACGAACACTTAGTTTTCACAATAGTACAAAGTAAGGGCCTATTTGAAAGAGAAACAACTTATATTGGGGGCCACAAGTCAAACAGTTGAAATCTTTAAATATGTGAGATGCATTTGGCATTTACTGAACGATAGCATATAAATGCAATGCAACACAGACATCAAGCATCAAAACAAAATAGCTACAGTAGATTCACACCATTTTGGTCAGATTCAATGACCAAAAAAGAACAAATAATAATTCCAAGAGAATTTCACAGTGTATGTCCCATCCTCGCTATCACTTTCTACAACAATTCTGCCAAGTACTTGTACAGTTTTATGAATCTTATGTTTCACCAAACTTCTAATTATACCTCTTCTCCTTTTTGCTTTTGCTTTTCTCTAATACCCTCAGTACATGCCTAATCTGTCATGTAACTACTAATTGCAGATAGGGTTGTAAAGTAAATGAGTCAGGTCGAGCTAAATAAAAAGTTGTTTAAATTTGATTTGATAAACTTAACGAGATTAAAAATTTGTTTAAAATTGGTTTATTTAACTTTTAAGTTGAGCTCGAATAGCTTGAATTTTCAAATGCATATAAGTTTGTTGAGCCGACCTCAAAAAATGAACGAGCTCTAAAATGTGTTTAAGCTTAATTTGTTTACGTAACGAGTTGGTCTCAAACGAGCTTTTAACGAGACGAACGTGACCCGAGTTCAAGTTGATCTGTTTTACAGCCTTAGTTGCAGAGTAGAGGAAGTCCCCCAAGTGGTAACGACTTTCACGAGTTCAAGCATTGCACTCCCCATATGCCCCTGTTCCAAGACTTGAACCCAGCTCCCCATTCCTCCTCCCCCTCCCCCTCCCCCTCCCCTAGTGGTAGATATACATGGTTGATACTCCTTGTGTTTAAGTTTCAGCCAATAACAATCTCATACAAAGAGATTAGATTCCAATATCACATCACAAACCCTTTCTTAGCTGAAATTTGTACTCAAATGTTTTGGCCCAAGGAGAAAACTCAAAATAATAAAGAAACAACTCAAACTTAAATTAAACATATACATATATGTTGATGTAAAAAATAATAATAAAAAGAACGTGATGCTCTTATCAAAAGAAATAACTACATACTTAGCTCTTGAAATTAGAAATCTTACTAGCATTACCAACCACTCTCCTAATCCATTAATAAAAAAATCAGTCACCAGTCAACAGTCAACAACCAATATATATGCATACTAAGAGTAATCATGAACAATCAATACGAAAACAGTGTCGTAATATGAGTGGTCCTAGATTCATATTACATTATGAACATAGAACAAAAGAGATTAGTAGAAAGCCACAGTCACTTCTACCACTGGCCATGGATATAGTTACATATTTAATACTAATATACTAAATTTTGTTAGTAGAAAAAGAAAGATTCATAAACAAAAGTAGCTTGAATCTTTCACCCTACCAAAACATGCTTCTCATGCTATTAGCTATTATGGTCCAATCCATTCCATATGCATCTCCAAAAGGGAAGAAAGAGAAAGCAAGAAAAGAGAGAGTCTAAAAGTCATTTAGATCTTAAGCCGACATTTCCAACAAATTCTTCCAATATGGGTCAAACTATAAAATACAAAAAAGTTACCAGTTTTTTCTATACTTTTCATTCAAATAGTACAACCTATGCTTTAACCACTAAGCAATAGGTATTGAAGGCATCATCCACTTGTTCACCATAAAAAAAATAAAAAATAAAAATTAAACATTAAATCAATAAATTACACAATTGTAGGTGAAGTGGTGCGCAGTTGACTTCTAAGTTGCTATCGCTGACACTTACGTTTACTTCCTGGTTTTGCCTTTTGTGTCATTTCCTTGCACAGTTTTTATGCTTTAACTTTTGACATTACATTGCTTGCTCACTCAAATGAAACAACCAAAAACGTCATAAAAGTAGTAATTAACTTTGATCAGCACCTAACAACTAATTGGCTACGTCCTTTTTCCTTGTAAGGAATAATATAAAAATAAAATTGTATAGATACTTGGACTTCCAATGATCGACGTAATTCTTGCAATTAATTACTTCTTTATTCAAAGTAAGAATGTAACTCAAAGACAGTTATACAACCCTAACCCTTTCAGAATATAAAAATTATTTAGGACAATTAAAAAGGCTTCAAAAAATGAAAGGAAGAAAGTGTACTATGAAGATAATAAACAATAAAATCTCGTGTCATCTAAAGCAAATCCTTTCAATGAAAGGAAGAAAGTGCCCTTCGCAGAAGGGGACGTATGTGAAACAACAAAAGAACTCAAATAGAGGTAAATTTCAATCATCACAGCTGATATTTAATGCATAGTGCTATATAGCGATGCTCAAGAAAGACCGTGTTCAAAGAAAGCAATTACGGAAGACAGGTTGGATTCTAAGATGGAACCCCACAAAGAACCTCTTGAGATCTATTTTCAAGTGATCCTGTAGAGTTATGTTTCATGTTTTCTTTAGTAAATAAGTTGCTGCATGCTTTAAAATCTATCTTATGTTTTCCTAAGATAGTTGAGTAGTAATGACGACTCGTGGATAGTAGTTGGGATTGAGTTGTGTTATATTGGGTCTTTTCATATTAGTTTTAGTTGGTCCATATGAATTTCACTAGCCAACAATCTTTAGAAATCTAATTCCTAATAGGATAGGCTTATAGAGAAGACTCTGATAGCAGAATAACCTAAGAACCAAACCAACTTGACCTATAGTCATAGTTTGGTTCTGGATTTTAAAATGATCATATCAGTTATTTCGGTTCAATTCTTGAGTTAATTTTTTTATAATTTTTTTTCCTAGACCCAAACTGACTCGGGGTTGGGTTGTAGAATTGACCTAGACTTACTCAAGTTGATTTGATTCAGTTCTAGGTTTGGCACAAATCGGAACCGAACCAACCTATGTACACACCTAATCTCTAGCCACATAATTCTTCAATTTAATAGAGAACAATTTTGAGAGGCCATTTCGGAAAGGGACCTTAAAAGTCCTAGATCCTCTTTCATCTCTGTTCCTTAATTTTCTCTTCTAACCTACAAGATGATTTACTTAATTCCCTTTTCAACTCTTAAATATCCTATTTTACAAGCCTAATCCCCCCTCCCTTGCTTCAACCCTAGCCGGTAGTCCGTGTTCAGACGTAAACCTAAAAACACCATATTATTACCAACCTCTTCGTTGGCCACCAAAAAATTTAAAAGGAAAATAAAATAAACTCCGAAACAAATTTTGCACACCACCCTGCTTAAATTTTGGTTGTTTAGCTCAACTCAACTTCAATCATGAAACACAGGATGATACGATAAAAATTATAGGAGGCCATTTTTTTTTTTTTTTTGGATAAGTATAGGAGGCCATTAATGATTATTTTATGAAGTTTTGCTTTAACTTAATGGCACTGAATGCAAATCCGGCCGTACTGATGCAGAGATGGAAAATACAAAATGAGAAATATAAAATAAAATCGGAGATTTATTATTAACACAAAAAGGGGAAATTTAAGAAGAATGACTGCTAATGACATGTAGGCTTGGTTTGCAATGGATTTTCTTTTAATGGAGAGATGCAATCTAAACTTCTTCAATATGAAAGTTCATAAACGCATGTACTAACCATCGAACGTCCGTAACAAATCCCTTTTTTGGTAGTTTCGCAGGACTCCTTGGACGCAGGCAACACATGCTTCTAAGAGTCATTTGAAGATTGAAACAGCTCTGTTTGTCTATTAGGGCATGAAATGAAAAAATTGTTGAAACAATTTGACTTATTTTGAAACTCACTCAAAACGAGCAAAAACTCACCGAAAAAGGGGAACAGAAAATTGATTTTGGTTGAAAAGTTTGTTTAATTAGCACTTGAATGAAAACGCAAGTTTGAACTAATAAAGGAAGATCTTGGCTGATGATGATTCAGTTACCCGAGCATTTGATACTCTCACAAAATATTATGTTAATTCAAGATTTTACAGTTAAAAATGATCAAAGATCTTTTCTGCTTCACTTGATATTTGGAGATAAATTCAAGCATTCATATCAAGGATGTAAGTAACAGCTACACGAAACTAACGTTGCACATAGACACTCAGAGATGTGAACATAAATATTTGATTTCGAGAGAAAAAGATGAAGAAGAACAAGATTCCATGTATAAAAAAGATAAAACAATAAACTCCAATCAAATACCTTATGAAACATTCAACATATAAATATTTGGTTTTGAGAGAAAACGATGAAGTGTATAAAAAGATATAACAATAAACTCCAATCAAATACCTTATCAAACATTCCAACCCCGAGTAACCTTCACCTCCATCGCCAAGAAGTTACTACTCATAATACTGGAAGACATCACTTTGATACATCACTTTGTATCTGGTTCCAATATCACATCACAAACCCTTTCTTCGCTTAAATTTGTACTCAATGTTTTGGCCCAAGGAGAAAACTCAAAATAGTAAATAAACAATTCAAAATTAACTTAAACATATACATATATGTTGATATAAAAAATAAAAAATAAAAAAAGAACGTGATGCTCTTATCAAGAGAAATAACTACATACTTAGCTCTTGAAATGAGAAATCTTAATAGCATTACCAACCTCTCCTAATCCATTAATAAAAATACCCGTCACCAGTCAACCACCAATATATATGCATAGTAAGGGCAATCCCGAACAATCAATATGAAAACATTATCATAATATGAGTAGCCCTAGATTCATATTACATTCTGAACATAGAACAAAAGAGATTAATAACAAGCCACAAACACTTCTACCACTGAGCCATGGATATAGTTACATATTAAATATTAATATGCTAAATTTTGTTCGGAGAGCGAAAAAGAAAGATTCATAAACAAAAGTAGCTTGAATTTTCACCCTACCAAAACATGCTTCCCATGCTTCCTGCATTAGTAATATTTTAAAATATTAGGTATTATAGTGCAACCACCATCCCATATGCATCTGCAAAAGGGAAGAAAGAGAGAGCAAGATAAGGGAGAGTCTAAGAGACATTTTAGATCTTAAGCCAACATTCCCAACCCTGCAAATTCTTCCACTATGGGTCTAAACAATAAAATACAAACAAATTAACAATTTTTTCTATACTTTTCATTCAAATAGTACAAAATGTGCTTCAACCACTAAGCAATAGTTATTGAAAGCATCATCCACTTGTTCACCATAAAAAAATAAATAAATAAACATTACACAATTGTAGGTGAAGTGGTAGGTAGTTGACTTCCTTCTCATCCTTCATATCCAGTGCTCTTGTTGCCTTGCTAAGCAATAGCAAACAATTACAATAAGGATGATATTATTCGAGTAAAATTAATAATTTTAAGGGTTATACTATTGTTGACACTTATGCTTACTCTTTATTTTGTCTTTTGCGTCATTGTTTAGACAGTTTTTATGCTTTTACTTTTGACATTATATTGCTTGCTCGCTCACTCAAATGAAATAACCTAAAACATCATAAAAGTAATAATTAACTTTGATCAGCACCTAACAACTAATTGCCTACGTCCTTTTTCTTTTTAGTAAGAAATAATATAAAATTAAATTATATAGACACAAAGACTTCCAATGCTCAATGTAATTCTTACAATTAATTACTTCTTTATTCAAAAGTAAGAATTTAGATGTAACTCAAAGTCAGTTATAGAACCCTAACCCTTTCAGAATACAAAAATTATTCAGGAGAAGCTAAGAGGCCTTAAAAATTTAAACATTAACACACCCCCCTTCTTTTCAGAGCTGTCCATCTCTTTCTTCCTCTTTTTTTTCTCTTTGCCACTCCTCTCTTCAGGAAACGTGTAACTCTCTCTCTCTCTCCTTTACCCACTTTAAGTTCTTATACTGTGGTTTATATAAATATAGATTTGCATATATATTTTGTTTTACACTCTGGTTATAATACAGTATGTATATATAAGAACAGGTTAGTGGTTTATATATTTTGTAGACGTACATGTATATATATGTTGGTTTGGGCTACCTATATATATTTCTTTTACATATCTTTACTGCTATGCAAGGCATATGCTTTATTGTGTTTCATCTGCTATCTGTCCTTGATAATTTAGGTGTTTACATCTGTAAATTGATTCATTTGTTTACAACTGTAAACTAATTCATTCTCCAATTCCTTACATTGCCTATACTAGTTCATCCTTGCATTTAATTAGAAAATAACATAATGTGTTAATCCTCTATTGAACCGACCCGAACTAACCCAACAAATCTGAACTATAGAACCGACCCAAATTGACTGAGGTCAGGTTGTAGAACTGACCTGAACTTACTCAGGTTGGTCCGGTTCGATTCTGGGTTTGTCACAAACTGAAACCAAACCGGCTTATGCGCACCCCTAGTCTCTAGCCACATAATTTTTCAATTTAACAGAGAAAAATTTTGAGAGGCCATTACAGAAAGGGACCTTAAAAGTCCTGGGTCCTTTTTCATCTTCCTGTTCCTTAATTTTCTCTTCTAACCTGCAAGAAGATTTACTTAATTCCCTTTTCAACTCCTAAACATCCTACTTTACAAGCCTAATCCCCTCTCCCTTGAGCTTCAACCCTAGCCAGTAGTCAGTGTTCATAGGTAAACCAAAAAACACCATATTATTACCAACCCATTGGTTGGCCACCAAAAAATTTAAAAAGAAAAAAAAAAGGGAAAATCAACTGCAGAACAAATTTTGCACACCACCCTGTTTAAATTTTGGTTGTTTAGCTCAACTTCGATCATTAAGCATAGAATGATACGATAGAAATTATAGGAGGCCATTAATAATTATTCTATGAAGTTTTGCTTTAACTTAATGGCACTGAATGCAAATCCGGCCGAAAAACTAACAGATGCATCGATGGAGAGTACAAATGAAAAACATAAAATAGAATTGGGGATTTAATATTAACGCCAAAAAAGGGGGAAATTTAGGAAGAATAACTACTATTGACATGTAGACTTAGTTTGCAATGGATTATCTTTTAATGGAGAGATGCAATCTAAACTTATTCAATATGAAAGTTCATATACGCATGCACTAACCATCGAAGGTCCGAAACAAACCCCTTTTTCAGTAGTTTTGCAGAACTCTTTGGAAGCAGGCAACACATGCTTCTAAAAGTCATTTGAAGATTGAAACAGCTTTGTTTGTCTATTAGGACATGAAAAAAGAAAAGGTAAATTACAATGACCTCTCCCTTGAGGTATCTGACAATTATAAACAATAGCATCCTTGACGTTTCTAAAATGACAGCGACCTCCCCTGTCAGACTTGTCCTAGATGGAGTTAACGGAGCATAACATTTTACTATTTTACCCTTAGTTGACTGCAATATTTTAGCTCAAAAAATTAAAAACCGAAATGTTCATTTTCTTCCTCTCTTTCCCTCTGTAACTCTCTGCTAGTCTGCTGCCTCCTCCCTCCTCTGCCCCATTATTTCCTCATCTTCATCGCACCACCAATCACCACCTTAGTTTCAAATGAAACCACCACCAAATCTTTATCTGCACCACTAATGCCCACAGCCAAACCAACCCAATCACACCACCAATGACCCTCCTGCCATCATCGCCAAACTAATCCAACACAACTCATGCCACCACTGTTGAGCCTACTGCCACTATCACCATCTCCATAACTGACCTAAATCGATTCCCCACCATCCAATACACGATGAACCCATGACCGTACTATTGCACCCATTTTGCACCACCATTACAAACCAAACCCTAGTTCGTAACACCCACTTCTAACCTTGTCTCAAGTCGGTCACTGATCTCTATGGAAAACCCATCACCACCACAAATCGATCACTGTTTCACTTCCATATGATTGTAATGCTTACATTTATGTATGTATGATGGTGTATTTTTATGTATATAAGCCTCTGTGCTTGTGTTAGTAGGTTTGTATATATACGTGTGTGTTGATTTGGGAGGAAACTCAAATAAAAAACAATAAATGAACAGAGTTCTATTTAATTATGTAAATATATATACACATCTACAAGAATCGTTGTGTTTTTCACTTCCATATGATTGTAATGCTTACATTTATGTATGTATGATGGTGTATTTTTATGTATATATGCCTCTGTGCTTGTGTTAGTAGGTTTGTATATATACGTGCGTGTTGATTTGGAAGGAAACTCAAATAAAAAACAATAAATGAACAGAGTTCTATTTAATTATGTGAATATATATACACATCTATGAGAATCGTTGTGTTTGTGTTTATATACACTTCCATAAATTATGTTTTATTAAATATTTGATTATTAAAGAAAATTTCTCTAGAAGTACCTTAATTTTAATAATATACTTTATAGAAGTCTACCGCTAGCATACTATATTTGAGAACATGTAGCGTACCACGTTCCTATTTCCATTCCACGTACGGAAACGATTCAAGTTTCAAGTAAAATAGGTGCTCACTGATACCCAGTAGCTGCAGTACTAATAGTAGTATTAGTAGCAGTAGCAGCAGTACACAGTTTGCCCCTCATCCTTGATGTTAGGTGCTACTTGTTGCCTCGCTGGGCAACAGCAACAACAAAAGTTTTAGTCAAACTAATAATATTATAATATATGCTAGTACTGACAATTATGCTTAACCTTGAATTCAATTTTTATGGTTACTTCTGATATTATGTTGTTCACTCCCATACGTGGAATAAGTAACCCAAAGAAAACATAAACCAATTTTGGTCAACAACTTACGCTTATAGCCTTCGGCCCTTCTCCCTTCGTTTTTTTTTTTAGAATAGGAAAAATGAACCCTTTCAAAACATAAAAAAAGGTCAAGGCAACTAAAAAAAGTCTTCAAACATAAAATAAATAAAAATTGATTTTTTTTCCCATTGCAAATAAGTTTGTCCTTGTACATGAAAGTAAGAACCTATGTTAACAAAAAAAAAAGAACAATATCATGTGTCTTTTGCATTTGGTTCAATAGTTCCAATTGGAAATTAAAGTGAGTTATAACCCTAACTCCCATCCCCTGCCCCAAGGAAATTAAAGTGAGTTCCAATTTTAAGAAAGTGAGTTACCACCAAATGTCAAGGCTAAATTAATAATTTCAAAATTTACTATACGGGCTGTATTGGCCACCCAAGGGAGTAGTTTGTTCCTTTTTGGATTGAGTTGAGTTATTAGGCCCTTTCATATGATTTTAGCTGGTTTATATGGATTTCACTACTCAAGAATCATAGGGAACCCGACTCCTAATAGGATAGATTAGATGAAGTCTATAGCCACGTAATTCTTCAATTCAATAGAGAATGACTTTGAGAGGACTTATCAAAGAGGGGCCTAATGAGTCCTAGCCTCCTATGTCCTTCTTCTTCTTCTTCCTTAATTTTCTGCAGTATATAGCCATGTAATTCTTCAATTCAATAGAGAATGACTTTGAGAGGACTTATCAAAGAGGGACATAAGGAGTCCTAGACTCCTAGGTCCTTTATTTTCTTCTTCCTTAATTTTCTACATTTTTTTTCTTTTTTCTTTATTTATTTTTTGGTACATTGGAAGACCATAGCCTAAGAAGTATGGATATAGACATGGGTATGGATACAAACACAAGACAGGGCATTTCCAAAACATGAGGACACGGATACAAGGACACGGCAAAAAAATATTTTTATACACTTTTTATTTGCTATGTATGTCAACATAAAATTTATAAATCACCAAAAACAAGATAGAAACAACTAAATAAGCTCATAATTATAATACAACAACTACAAGTTAAGAATTTGAAGAATTGGATTTGCGTGCTTTATGTTTTTGTGTTTTAAAGTTTTAAAATTTATAAATTAGACTCTATTTAATACTTTTAACAATAACATTTTAACTCCGTCGTGTCCCAAAACATGTCCAAGTTCCTAATGTGTTCGAGAAGTGTCCACCTAGAAAGTACGGAAACTCCGTTAGAGGAGCTGTACTCGTGTCAGACACCGATACACGTGGGACACTCGCAAACACATGTCAGACACTCTATTTTATGTGTCTGATTTTTTTTTATTTACTTTTTCATCAAACACTCCAAGGACACAATTTGGACATGCGTGTCTCATTTTGGACACTTTAGCAACACGTTGGGCTCAACTATATATTGTAAAACTAATTGTTGAATTAAAAAAGAAGAAGAAGAAGAAGAAAAACAAGTATGCGGCTAATATTGGTGGTTAATTTGTTTTATGTGTTCTTTATCGATTTTATATTAGATGATGATTGATAGTTGATGAAGTGTAATGACGTTTTAATGTTTTTGGTAGTTTATGACTTTCTAGTATTATGTACTGTTGGAATAACATTTTTGTTGTTAATGTACTTGTTCACTTTATTATTTTTTATACAATGTAATTGACTAATTGTGAATAATTTGTGTCAATTAAGTAGTGGAAGATGTTTTTTTTTTTAATTTTAATTGGTGCTATCATGTATATTTTTTACTTCTTTTGTAAAATATTTACATATGTAGCATATAAAAAATATAAAAATATATTCTTTTGTCGTGTCGTGTCCTTGCCGCGTCATGTCATGCATCTTTTGAAAATTGCCGTGTCAGACACGCCGACACGATTGTCGTATTGGGCATGCCAATTGGCGTATTCGACACGTGTCTCGACGCATCCAACACAGGTATGTGTGTTTAACATGTGTCCAACACAGATACAACATTCTCAACGGAACGTCTGTACTTCCTAGACCACAGCCCTAGGAAGGGGGAGAGTGAGTCAAATCCATGACCATAACTCCCTTGTTAACTATTAAAAATCCTACTTTACAAGCCTAACCACTCCATCCCTTGAGCTACCCCAGCACCTTAAAACTACAAAGCCAGTACAAGTTTGTGCTCATAAGTATTGTTTAGAGTAACCGAAACAATAGCAAAACCTTGTCTTCCATTAACTGAAGCTGAAAATCCTACCCTTGTAATATGCAATTATAAGACTTTACCAGTTCTTACAAACTTATCCACTTGCCACACAAAAGAAATGAAGGGAAGAAAAGAAGGGAAAATCAGCTGTAAGAAAAACTTTTATCTGTTACACTATTTAAATTTTGTGTCCATAGAACAGCCTAGAAAACCGACCAGCCTTCAGTTATATAATATTATACAAATTAATTCAAGCCTCTAGTAAAACTTGCAAGTCCTAGGAGAGGTTATGTTAGCTCAAAAATATTAGAATATTACTCTAAGCCCATAACCTACTTGTCTCTTATTTTTTATTCGTTGGCCTAACAAGATATTAGTCATATGACCCGAAAACATCATGGGCTCAACAATTTAGTGTTCACAATTACGGTGAGCACCCGGAACAATTGCATAACCTTATCTTCCTTTAACCTGAAAATCCTACCCTTCCTATACACAACTACAAAAACTTAAAACCTAACCACCATATTGGATGGCCACCAAAACGTTATCCAAAAAAAATTAATAGTAAAAAAAAAGATAGTAAAATCAGCTGCAAAAAAGCTTTCATTGCAACCCTATATAAGTTTTCGTCATGTAGATAGGAGGAAGTGTTTCCATCACACTTTTCCTCACTTGTCCGAAAAGATATCATATTATATGAATAATAAGGAGGCCATTAATAATTACTTTCTGAAGTTTTGCTATAGATAGATGATACTGAATGCAAATCCAGATGAAAGCCATACAATTTATCTTGTTAGTTTGTTTCTCTCATAGGAAATTGAACTTCCCTAACAAAGAAAAACTTAGTAAGCAAAGAATGAACCCTATTAGCATTAGGCTTAAGCCCCATCATCTATTGCCTGACTTGCTAAGAAATAGCTAACTGCGATATGCAGAGGACTTAAGCCCTAATGTTTAACATGCTAAGAAAAGGTACAGTTGAGTTGCCAGACATATGCAATTAAGTCCAAATATAGTTACCAATTTATAGGCAAATTTATAATACTACTGACCTCACTTCACCTTAGTAAGTAGGTATTGAGTTAAATTTTCAGCCTTATGTGTTTCACTCATCTTAGACTTTTTAGCCCTTTTTTAACCGTGCACAAAGAGAAAAATGATGTACCATAATAAGATCGCCATCTCAATTTTCAATTTTCCAAAGAAAAATATACTGTAACAACATAGTTTCTTCATAATGACACTACTTTGATATCGATCTGTGTTGCGAAATTTAGGGAAACAATAAAGTCAGATGGAAAAAAGGTTGGGACAATTATTCCAAATGCTGGAGTTGTTTGGAGATGGATAACCAAAACAAATGCAAAGGTGAGAAAAGATGAAGTTGCTCTATTTGAATGCCTAGTAAGCAAGGTCTGGTAAGGGAAACATTTTGTACATCTTAGGAAGGAAGACAATGCTAATAAAATAAAATAAGCAACAAGATGCAAAAGGACTCACAGGGAGGCCATTAATAACTATCTTGTGAATTTTTGCTTTAACTTAATGGCACTAAATGCAAATCAAGATAAAATCCGTAAAACTAACACATGCAGTGATGGAGACAACAAAGTGGAAACAAAAAAAATAGAGGCCCAGGACATTTATTACTTACCAAAAAAACAAAAAAGGGATATTTATCTTGTTGGTTTGTTCCTTTGACAGGATAGTGGACTAGAGTTACAAAGCAAAACTTAGGAAGAATGCTTAATAATGGCATTTAGCAATGTAGGCTTAGTTTGTAATGGATTCTCTTTTAAATGGAGAGATGCGATCTAATCTTCTTCGATATGAAAGTTCATATAATTATACATACTAGGCTTACTAGCCATAGAAATAGACCCCCTTTTTGATGGTTTTGCAGAATTTTTTGGAAGCAGGGTGTAACTTGCATCTCTAAAAGCAATTTGAAGAATTAAACATTTGTTTTCAGTTAGGATACAAAAATGAATTCAAAAAACTTTCATTTTTTTAATTATTGGGCCAACTATACAAGGAATCAAGTTGAAAGAAAGAGAACCATTACAGCACATGAAGAAGGGCATAACCTAATGTTCTAGCAAGCTCTGGTCATTGGAAGATGGAAGGTAAGTAAAAACAAAAGGTCCATAATTAGAATCACAATCAAGTTTCTAAATTTTTCCAACAAAGGTCATAAACAGGTTATATAAAAATAGTTAGCAAAATAAAAATAGTTAGCAAATTAAAGAAAGTACTGACACAACCCAGCTAATGTTTACAAAAGCAATTTAAACACTACAATTCACTTCATATTTAGTTTAGTACTATGCAAATAAAAACTCGAGAAAGTAATTAGCAGAGGGCGGGGAGTAAAGAGATAATTGTTCTCAATGATTATACCCTGCAACCATCACATGAATTTGGGTATAGGTGTCGGGTGCGGTATTCGTCTAAGTGTCAGATTCGTTTAATTCTCATGTCAAATGACACTAGGGCAAGGTAAAATATTCATATTTCTTAATATATTTCTTCTATTTTTCTAGTTTTGCCAACAGAGAATCTACCTAAATCAATCCAGCAAACTTGCTTCACTTCCATTCAACATGATGATGATTAGAGCATTAGAACACTACGATTTGACTTATCCAAAAAACAAAAAAGCATTGGAAATTACGATTTGGTTTATTGATAACCATATCAAAAGTGTCTGGCAGATAATTGCAACCAAACATAGCCCCCGATGGAAAAGGACACCAAATTGCATATCTGATTTCTACAAAAGTGCTCATGCTGTGTAGCCTATTTTAGCTATTGGAAAATCCAATGTCGCACTTGCGTGCATGCAAAGAGAAGCACATTGAATGAAAAAAGAAAATGTGAAGGTTCTCTGTGTTATCACAATACAGATCATAGATAAGAGTAAAAAGAACCGCGCTCAAAGAGTACCAATGGCAATTTCTTTGACTTTAAACATAGAAAGCATATCAATTATATTGAGGGTAATTACATTTTACCCCCTATGGTATGGCCAAAAAAATACAACCCTATAGTTCAAAAGTGAACACACAATCCCATGAGGATTGGAGTGAAGTGCAAAACAAACGGACCATGATAGTTCTAGTTAAAAGATAAAAAATATAAAAAAAAAAAAGTCCCAAATTTATTAACTGGTTCTGGCTGGTTCTAAAAAGCAGAGAGAGAGAGAGAGAGAGAGAGAGAGAAACCCTTATTTCTCTGTTAGTTTAATGCAATACAACATAAATGCAATAACAACCCAATGTTTTGTAAATTAAGAAAAGCAGACAAAAATCAAAAACCAATCTCACAAATTAATAAATGAAAAGGTAGGACAATAAATGAAGGCAATCCAGAAATTCTCGAGCATTAAAATCAATTAGAAGGTAGTTCAAAAAATGCAGATCATCCACAGGAAAGAGGTTACACAACTTAACATACATGTAGCAATGCTTCACAATTACAGTTCACGAATCAAGAAATAATATCATAAGCAAAACCAATGCAACAAAAGCAAAAATAAAAATAAAAATAACTGCATTAACTCCAGTTCAGATTAATAACAAGGTAGTCTAAAGGGAATGGAAATAAGATTAACTAAAGATCAAGGCAAAATATTAGTGTCCGATCTACATAGCAAATAAATGGTTAAATATGCTGCAATTATAGACAAATGCCAGATCATAAAACATTCACAATTCACATCCCATTGGGAACAAAATAAATTTCAAAGAACATAAACTTCAAAAAAATTTCTTGAAAGTCCAATTAATAAGTTCGGGGCATGTAAAGTCATATGGGTGGCAGAAGGGGAAGAAACAAACCAAGGTGGAAGATCAATATCGACAAAATATATTATATATATAGACATACCACCACTTCAGTTTTGGCGTTGATTCTTCACCATGGTCCCCATGACTGAACAGGACTCCATTGAGGAATGCTACTGTTTGCGAGGCAAGTACGAGTCCACTGATTCCTTCCAGCGCATCCGACCCGATTTGGGGATGTTCTCCACAAGAAATTTGTAACCGGGCAGGTCAGAGTTGAAATAGCGGTCATCCACATCATATACATCGTAGGAAGGCAGGTGCACCATCTTGTAATCAGGGGTCCCACCAATGGGCCTGGGGCCAGTTTCCCGCAGGGTTCTCTCTTTGGCCTCGCGCCTTGCCATGGCATCGGGATCCGACTCAGTTCCAGGCCAATAATCCTTGTCCTGCTGGACAAATATCACCCTGCTCCTAAAGTCAGCATCCATAAACACCTTACTGTAGTGCCTAATCATGTTGAGAGCCTTGGTTGACCAATCCATGGAATGGATGTAGACAATCTTCAATTTGGGCCTCCCATTCTCATCGAACTCATCCTCCACTACCTTTGTGTTGTGAACAACATCTTCGAACTCTTGCTCAGTGTAGTGATAGCGTTCATCATCGAAATCAGAATTGTAGTCTTATTTGCCATCACCAGCAATAAATTCACTGTGGTCTGTTGCCTTGGAATCAAACTCATCCTCTATGAACTTTGTGTTGCCAGCAACATTTTCCAACTCTTGCTCATTATAGCGGTAACGTTCATCATTACATTTAGAAACGTAGACTTCTTCAGCATCAAGAATAAGAAAATTATCAGTCATCTCTCACCTTCGAACCGCCTAGTTCACAGATTTTCCCTCTTACAATGCACTTCACCATCTTCTCGCTTCTGTTAAAAGCCAATATGTTAAAAACTACGACAGAAAAACCAAAACCAAACTTATAAATAAAAAAAATAAAAAAAAAAAACCTCAGAAACAAACCAACAAAGACGGAACCAAAAATAAAATAAAATAAAATAACAATGGAAGCAAATGAATCCATCCGTTACCAATGGAAAAATCTAATAGATAAATAAGTAGAGTTCATGAAGTGAATCCGAAATCATATAACCTTTCTGTAATTTATCAGTTTCACTCTCTCACATCTTAAGCTCTGCTTAGGTATGATTATTTCTACTTCATAATTCCTCAGTAATTGCCTATAACTCTCTCATAACAAACGGTCCAATTTGTTTCCCCGATTTATTAAAGCAGGGACCAACTCTCTGATTGTTGTTTCTACAACCACACTAGAGCGATCGCAGACCAACTCTATCAACCAACAAAAAAATACACATTACTCATACACGTATATGTTTATATATACACATCTCGTGCCTAAGATATTATCCATTTTTTTAAGAGATTGAAAAATACTACAAGGATCGATGGGAGTGCCCGGCTTAGTGCTAGGGTTTCGACGACAACGAGGAGAGAAAGAGAGAGAACTACCAGAAAACGTGAAAGGCACGACTGAACTGCGGTGCCGTTACAGCGGATTTGATAAATAATGCCGGTATATATAGCTTTGAACGCCAGAGACAGAGCTCCAAATTAGGGCTTCTGCTTTTTTTTTTTTTTTTTTTTTTTTGAGCGAAACCGAACCGAAGAGGCCCTCGGAAAGGTAAGGAGAGATTGGAAGTGATTTAAAAATTGTGAAAATTTGTTTTTTTATTAAAACAAAATTAAAGAACAATAAATTTTTATTATTAGAAATTCAAAGAATAAAATGGAAGAAATAATATTGTAACTATTCAAAAGAAATAAGGAATAGAAAACCAATTTTATGGGTTCAAAGTGCTTTGAAAAAACTTTAAAATGACATTGGTTTGATGGCTCGATTCAAAGGTTTGATGTGTCAAAAAGTTTTAAAAATTTCAAAAAAAAAGAAAAAAAAAACAAGAGACAAGATGCATTAGCTCATGCATGTACGATGTCCCTTTATCTTACTTTAGTTTGCTCATGATTCATATTGAGCAATTATGATAGGAGTTTTTATCTCAACTATGATTGCTTTTAAATTTAATTATCAAATTTAAGTGATTTTAAATTTATTTACTTGTTTCAAGTTTTTATATTTTGAAAACACAATTTCATCCTTTGTAAAAGGTTGTCATGATCAATAAGAGTATTGATCACATTCAAAAATATCATATTAAAATCACTTTTCAAGTTATGTTTCAAAACATTCAAACTCTTGCGGTGCCATGATTATGACCCTAGCTCCCAAACCACATCCAAGATGGGTTGTTGTGACCTTGGGGAACTCCTTTTTTTTTTTTTTTTTTCCTAAAACCACTCTTTTCAAAAATCAAAAAGCACTTTGTGTAAGGTTGAGGTCTTTCATTTCCATAATCGAGGCTCTAGCTTCCTAAACCACCTTCTCAAAGAGGGTTGTCATGTTCAATGATTTTCCAAAATTCGATTAATCATTTTTTCGAAGAATTTTCTAAAACACATTCAAAATCTTTTCAAAAGAGTTTTCGAAATCACTCAAAAATAAAAGGAGAAGCTTTAGTCTTCAAAATGGAAAAAATATTTAAAAATAAGTGACAAATCAAGAAAGGCTCTCAAATAAAGCAAATAATGTTTTCAAAAATACAATACTGGAGTTTTCAAGTCCTCCAACTCTCCTCAAAAGCTCCATATCAATTTTTTAAGCCTACTGACTTTGAGAAATTTTAAAAATTCAAATCAAATTTATGAGTCTTCCAACCCTCTTCTCAAAATATCCAAATCAAAATTTTCAAGTCCTCTAACCCTCTTATCAAAAACTCCACATCAAGTTTCAAGCCTCTTAACTCTTTTGTCAAAAAACCCAACTCGAAATTTCAAGTTACCAAACCCTCTCTTTAATACCAAATCTCACAAACCAAAATCAATTATGAAAAGTTCCCAAGAATCTCCAAATTCTCAAAGCTATTCTCCATCATCAAAATCCGAAAGCCTCTTTTTAAGTTCAAAATTATCATATCCACTACCAAAAAGTTTCATAGAGATTATATATGACTCATGCCCAAGTTTCCAAGCATCAATTTCTCAAAATCTTTTTCTAAGTTTGAAAGAAAATATAAATTTTTACAACTATACTTCTCAGTCATCAAAGCCCATATAGAGACTCCTAAAACCCTTAAGTTCTAACTTGATATCCAACACTAAATTTCTAAGTTCCAATTCAACTTTTCATTTCTCTAAAATCCTAAACTCCTTTTCCAAATCCAAAATATCAAGTAAAATTTTCAAACCCTTCAAGCTTTATCAATCTAACGTAAGTTTCAAATCCCAATACCAAGTTCCAAATTCAATTTTCAAGATACTTGTATTGTAAGTCATCAAAGTACATAAAGAGACTCCTCGAACCCTTAAGTCCTAACTTAATATCGAAAAGTGAATATCAAAATTCCAATTCAACTTTCAAGATGTTCAAAATGTCTATGAGTCCCTGAGGCTCTCTCTCACGCCCCATAACTCAACATATACGAATTTAAGGTATATGACCGACCAATAACAAGGCTACCTAAGGCCGCATTATATAAACTGATTCATCACCTGTGCATATTTATTTAGAATGACGCATAATTACGAAAAATAGAATTTTTGATAAGTTGAAAACAGAATCTGTGGTATACGTGACAGAGCTGTGCCTAATTTAAAATATAACATACATATGAGCCTACTCAAGGCTCACTAAAGTTATAACATTTATATCATTACAAGACATTGAGGTCTAGCCCTCAAACATATTACAAAATATAGGCCTATGGGCCGTAACTCAAAATCGTCTCGCTCTAAGGTCATTGGCTACTTGCAAATCATTTAAGAAAATATAAGTTAAAACTTAGTGAGTAACAATAATACATGAGCGAGAAAATACCATGCACTAGCAATTGTATCCAACGTATAAGAATAGATAAATATTTTTGCATAAGAATATGATCTTTTGAACGCATAAAGTGTATGCTTGGAATTTATAGGTAACGTAAACATCATTTGAAACATTTTAATATTTCAAAACATAGTATCGTAAGGAGAGATGCAACATAACATTATTCTTGATATAGCATTTCATAATTTGTCGTAAAGCATGTGAACATATCATAGTTCTTGGTTCAAAACATAAGTGTGCTACAACTTCACATATAAGTTAGGCTCCATAGTAATCATGTAGGTCACACTAAGGCTCTTTAGTTCAGGAACGTCTTCCAACATAGATAGTTTATTTTTCATCCCCTATCGGAGGACTATAGGGTTAGATTAAGGTCTTACCACGAGAATACCTGAGTTGGCACCATACATTGGAAACTTAGCATCGCTTTCATTTAAACAATATAGTCCATAGTTTTCATTCATAACATAAATATAACTTGCATGCGCTTGAAATATAGCAATTGTAATTGAACATAAACAAGGCGTTCCTACATTTGGAAAAATAATAGAGTTTTATTTATGGTATATCGTTTCTCACCTCTCTCTGATTAAACAGGTGATAAACAAGGTGTTCCTACATAAAATGCACGTAAAAGTATAGAAACATCAATGTAAGGTTCTAAGGCAAAGCAATAACACATAAACCGAGACTAAGCACATAAGTCCTTCGACCCCAATTCACCAGCACCTTATTCTCACAACGGAAGAACGATGCTAAATTCTAGGACAAAGCCCTAACGTAAAACAAAAACATAAGGTTGAGGGTGAAGTATGAAACCCAGAACATCGATTTTTTCCTCGCGTCCCAACTACCCCAAACAAAGGATACACACTCTAGGCTAGTTTCATCTAAAAATAGACTCAAAGGCTTTTAATTTAGTAGATCAAGGGTCAGAAACACATTTCGAGCAAAGAAGTTGGGCCTCTTAAAAATGAGTTAATATTTTGGAAAACAAGGTTGTCGGCATGAATTTGGGTCAACTTCAAACTTCAATAACTCACAATTCACAAGGAACTAGGGTGTAAACTTTATATGGATGAAAAGATATATGCGTCTACTATCTAACGCTTTAAGCGATGCTCAAAACCAAGTTTTCTAGAGCAAGTTATGATCAAATTGCCAAAAGGGGTCAAAAATGGACATAATGTTCGAACACCCAAGGGGTTGTTTGAATGCTTAGGCCAAAATGGCCAAAACAACCCTTTGGTCGTTCAAACACCTCTTGGGCCATTTGAACGCCAAGGAAAAAAAATAGGGGTGGCCCTTCTCTGGCCATTCGAACACCCAGAGGGGTCGTTCGAACGCCACATCAGGCGTTCGAATGCCCTGTTGTGCAGTAGCAGAAATTCGAACCAAACTCTCCAAAAAAAACCCTCATAATCTTTAACAAATGAGGATCAAGCTCTCTAAATCAAGTAATTGGGACCCAAGGGATCCCCCAAACTCAACAACAACACTCCTATATGCATATATACAAATACACAACACATACCACCAAGATAGATACATATACATATACAATTGTAGAGAGAGAATGAAACTTACCTTCCTTAAACTAGTTCAAGTCTTCAAATGACCTCTCTTAGCTTAGGTTGAGACTCTCCGAGCTCCCCTTCTCCTTCTTCAACTCCCTCTCTCTCTCTCTATATTGGTTGGGTGCGCGTGTGTGTATGTGTGAGTGTGTTTTGTGATATAAGATGATACACATGAGAAATAATCTCATATGTCTCACCCTATAGGCTTAAGTTACAACATGACTTTTAATTGATCAACTTGACCCAAATGCACATTAGAATGATATAAAATTTAGAGAAATACATAAATAGCAAAATTAATGGGTTCAAGGTCCTACACTCTCAAAATCAAATTTAAGTTTCAAATACCAAGTTCCAAAATTTAATTTTCAAGATGCTTCTAAGTTCTCAAAGTGCTTTCCTTAAGGTTTTCAAGGTAATTTTCATGAAGTTCAAACTCTCTTCCAATATGTCTCCAATTATTTTTCCATTTCAAACTCCTAAAGTGACTTGCATTTTTCACAACCTACATTTCAAAGACATTTTATCTTCGTGCACTTGTACGAATTGCTTTCTATGTTTTTGGTACTGTGGAGGTTGAAGTCAAAAGAAAACTAACTAGAAATGGTTTCCAATATAATCTCGGCAAATTTTCCTGACAAAGGGAAATTTTTAACTTATTTTCCAGCCTGGGTGCGGTTTTAACTTCGTTCAGCGACTCAGGTTTGGCGCCTTTAGGATTGACGTTTTTATTAAAAACGCCTTTCTAAAAAACATTTTTACATTAATTCTATCCCTCCGCGAGGAAAATATAAAGGCAAAATATGGGAAGATATGAAGGAAAAATACAAGAAGGGCCCAAAAAACGCCATTTCAAATGGCTTTTATAAGCTCAATAAAACGCCATTCCAAATGGCATTTCTTTAAGCCAAAAAACGCCATTTCAAATAGCTTTTCTATCAGAAAAATTGATTCTACACCTGTTGAACTTTAAATTGCATAACTTCCAAACCGGGACACCAATTGACGTACTGTCAACTCTCACACCTCACTCCTGTCACATTGGTGTCTTCCGTCAAGTTTCACACTCCCCGAACCCTTCCTCTCTGTTTTGTTACCCCGATACCCGAGTTGGCAAAACTTTGAAAACCTAAGTACTGAAATTCTAAAATTTTGCATAACTTCCAAACCGGGACACCGATTGATGTGCCGTCAACTCTCACACGTCACTCGTGTCACACTGGTGCCTCCCATCAAGTTTCGCACTTCCCAGACCCTTCCTCCCTATTTCGGTACCCCGAAGCCCGAGTTGGCACAACTCTAAAAACCTAAGTAATGAAATTCTAAAATTTTGCATAACTTCCAAACTGGGACACCGATTGACGTGCCGTCAACTCCCACATGTCACTCGTGTCACACCGGTGCCTCCCATCAAGTTTCGCACTCCCCGGACCCTACCTCCTTGTTCTAGTACCCCGAAACTCGAGTTGGCACAGCTCCGAAAACCTAAGTATTGAAATTCTAAAACTTTGTATAACTTCCAAACCAGGACACCGATTGAGGTGCCGTCAACTCCCACACATCACTCGTGTCACATTGGTGCGATCCGTTAAGTTTCACACTCTCTGGACCCTTCCTCCCCGTTTCAGTACCCCAAAGCCTGAGTTGGCACAACTCCGAAAACCTAAGTATTAAAATTCTAAAACTTTGCATAACTTCCAAACCGGGACACCGATTGAGGTGCCGTCAACTCCCACATGTCACTCGTGTCACACCGGTACTTCCCATCAAGTTTCGCACTCTCCAGGCCCTTCCTCCCCGTTTCGGTTCCCTAAAGCCCGAGTTGGCACAACTCTGAAAATCTAAGTACTGAAATTCTAAAACTTTACATAACTTACGAATTGGGATATCGATTGACGTACCGTCAACTCCCACACGTCACTCGTGTCACACCGGTACCTCCCGTCAAGTTTCACACTCCCCGGACCCTTCCTCCCTGTTTCAATTCCCCGAAACTCGAGTTGGCACAACTCCGAAAACCTAAGTACTAAAATTCTAAAACTTTGCACAATTTACAAACCGGGACACCGATTGACGTGCCATCAACTCCCACACGTCACTTGTGTCACACCGATGCCTCCTGTCAAGTTTCACACTCTCTGGACCCTTCCTCCCCGTTTCGGTACCCCGAAGCCCGAGTTGGCACAACTCCAAAAACCTAAGTATTAAAATTCTAAAACTTTGCATAACTTCCAAACCGAGACACCGATTGAGGTGCCGTCAACTCCCACACGTCACTCGTGTCACAACGGTGCTTCCCATCAAGTTTTGCACTCCTCGGGCCCTTCCTCCCCGCTTCGGTTCCCTGAAGCCCGAGTTGGCACAACTCTAAAAATGTAAGTACTGAAATTCTAAAACTTTGCATAACTTACAAATCGAGACATCGATTGACGTGCCGTCAACTCCCACACATCACTCATGTCACACCGGTGCCTCTCGTCAAGTT
Source organism: Euryodendron excelsum (assembly GCA_033060915.1). Lineage (NCBI taxonomy): Eukaryota > Viridiplantae > Streptophyta > Magnoliopsida > Ericales > Pentaphylacaceae > Euryodendron > Euryodendron excelsum. The sequence goes on along the minus strand of CM065388.1, from coordinate 40,606,651 downwards.
TCACACTCCCCGGATCCTTCCTCTCTGTTTCAATTCCCCGAAGCTCGAGTTGGCACAACTCCAAAAACCTAAGTACTAAAATTTTAAAACTTTGCATAATTTACAAATCGAGACACCGATTGACGTGCCGTCAACTCCCACATGTCACTCGTGTCACACCGGTGCCTCCCGTCAAGTTTCACACTCTCTAAACCCTTCCTCCCCGTTTCAGTACCTCGAAGCCTGAGTTGGCATAACTCCAAAAACCTAAGTATTGAAATTCTAAAACTTTGCATAACTTCCAAACTGAGACACCGAATGAGGTGCCGTCAATTCCCACACGTCACTCGTGTCACACCAGTGCTTCCCATCAAGTTTCGCACTCCCCGGGCCCTTCCTCCCCATTTCGGTTCCCTGAAGCCCAAGTTGGCACAACTCCAAAAATGTAAGTACTGAAATTCTAAAACTTTGCATAACTTACAAATTGAGACATCGACTGACATGCCGTCAACTCTCACACGTCACTCGTATCACACCGGTGCCTCCTGTCAAGTTTCACACTTCCTAGACCCTTCCTCCCCATTTCAGTTCCCTGAAGCCCGAGTTGGCACAACTCCAAAAACCTAAGTACTAAAATTCTAAAACTCTGCATAATTTACAAACTGGGACACCGATTGACGTGCCGTCAACTCCCACACATCACTCATGTCACACTGGTGCCTCCCAAGTTTGGCACTCCTCGGACCCTTCCTCCCCGTTTTGGTACCCCGAAACCTGAGTTGGCACAACTCCAAAAACTTAAGTACTGAAATTCTAAAACTTTACATAACTTACAAACCAGGACATCGATTGACGTGCCGTCAACTTCCATACGTCACTTGTGTCACACCGGTGCCTCCCGTCAAGTCTCGCACTTCCCGGACCCTTCTTCCCTGTTTCGGTACCCCGAAGCCCGAGTTGGCACAACTCCGAAAACCTAAGTATTGAACTTCATAAATTTTGCATAACTTCCAAATCAAGACACCGATTAATGTGCCGTCAACTCCCACATGTCACTCATGTCACAACTTCGAAAAGAAAATGGCAAATGTAACCCAAACTCACACATATTATATGAAAAAACTTATTTTTGCATAATATTGAAGTACAAATGTTAACAAGCTTTATGGACCATGTTCATAGCAACATAATGGTTTACCAGCAACACTAAGGGTAGTAGGTAGATAGTTTTCGATGTCATCGTCACCTTCTTCTTCCGAGAAGTCTGAAAGTTTTGGGTCATAAAGCAGCAATGGATCTTAAATAATTTCTAATATTCGTTGCGTTGGATTAATACATTCTGTCTTTGCATGCTCTATAAAATGATATCTATCCAACCTTCGCTGCATTTGATCAATCTCGCGTTCGAGTGATTTGATGACCTTCTTGTTAGGTGATCTCCTGTTGAACATCTTTGCTGAATGGGCCTTTGGGATACGAAGGTCATACCATCGGTAATACATTTCTTGTTCACAACGTTTATCAAACAAGTTTTCCCACGACTCTCTATATATGCTTTGGTCATCGGTGACCCCGAGGGGTGGATGTAAGGACGCATCGCCGATAAATATGTGGCTGACCGAACCCATAGTATCGTGCATTAAGATAGGTTTGTTAAGAAAGCAACGTTTTCAGCCATACCATTTGTTACCGACTAGGTCCGTGTATGTACACACCATAAGGATGGCTGAGGATTGGTTTTAAACCGTCTCGTTGCTTAGAACCGAATGACTAGATGATGCCCCAAATAATCCTTTTCGCTTCGACATCTTTGTAAGTATGGTTTAGTACTTCTTCACATCTTCAGACAATGTATATACAGCCAATACAATACAATGCATAAGTAAAGTGTTCACGTGAATTCATTGGGTTGTGTGCAACATCAACCTTCACATGAAGGGTCAAGAAGAAGGCAGGCTTTATTGACTGTATTATTGATGGTTTTAGAAAAGATAAACAACACCTGAAAATGATCTTGATGTGACTATTCACCATCCAACTTGCAACGTTCACGTGTAATGTGAACCTATGAATGCTTTATTGATTGTATTATTGACCATCTATTAGCATTCCTATGAACCTAGTGGGAACCAGTCAACTGAGGTAAGCAAGGGATGCTCACATGGCTCTTAACAGTGGCGCTTTGTGAAGGAGAAAACAGCACAGGTAAGTAAGGTCACGCTGACATAACTCCTCCCAGTAGCGCATTGTGAAGGAGAAAGCAACACATGTAAGCAAGGGACGCTGACATGGCTCCTCCCATTAGCTCTTTGTGAAGGAAAAAGCAACACAGGTAAGCAAGGGAAGCTGACATGGCTCCTGCCATTGGTACTTTGTGAAGGAGAAAGTAGCATAGGTAAGCAAGCGGCGCTAACATGACTCCTCCCAGTGGCGTGTTGTGAAGGAGAAAGCAGCACAGGTAAGCAAAGGGCATCGGCAAGGCTTACCCCAACGGCGAAGGAGCAAACCAAATTTCCCAAGACCTCCCATTCCGAGACATCCAATGATGGACACCCCCCATTTCTGTAGGATCGGCATTAATAAATATTCATCACTCCGACAAATTATCCAATGATGGGCAACCCCCATTACGTGACCGTTTTGGGCAACCCCCATTTGTCTCCACTCAAAGGTAACCCTCATAACATGGTCAAACCCCTTTATTTGCATTACCTGGGCCACCCTTTCCCTATTTATACCTGAATATCGGGCTACCTCCCATGGCAAGGTCCCTTTTTGAAGGGATTAGTGACCGAATGAGACAAGACAGCCTACGTTTTACTGCAAAGGGACCAGTCACGGGTTAATGTGATTCACATGAATAGATTTCTGACAGTCACGTGAATTCATAAAGCCTTCACATAATTGTTTAAACTCACGGGTTGAATTCACACCCCACTATTTTGAGTAATTCTCAATTTTTTTTGTACAAAGTTTCATACAATCAACTACAATAACAATAATATTTTTTAAAATGACATGATAATACGAAGGCCATATAAAAGATGAATTATACTTTATATATGTTGCAACAATTTTTTTTACAAAAGACATTATAAAATGAAAAACTAAATACTATTACTATTGTGCATGACCTCCATAAAAAGTTTCCATAACAAACTCCACAACAACAAATAGACCTCCAAAAAAAGTTTTCATAAAAAACTCCACAAAAATAAATCAAAAACTAAAGATCGTAACTACTATACATGACCTCCCGTACCACACGAGGGTGGCCTCCTATCTCTCCTCAACCTACGGACATAGACACGTGGTATCGATGGTTGTGGCTGTGCCTCTACCTGTGTGATCTGTGAAGCATCATGTAAGTCATCGGTAAGGAGTGCGTTTACCTGTGTGATCTACGCTACCATTGAAACCTCCAGATGCCTGTTGCTCGACTGGGTAATTAATGATGGCCCCTCTGCATATGATGGTGGGAATGGAGGTACTGACTACGATGACATGACAGGTGAAACCGGACCCTCTGTATGCATAAAGGACATCTCGATACTGTCGCAACCAGATTTTTCGCACTCGAGGAATACACACACAAGCGGAAAAAATATTATACTCTCTCGTTAGAACTCACCTTCCTAAAAGAATTAGTGCGACTAGGTTTGAATTGCAAATTGGTTTGAATTAAGGGCTTTTGAAAAAACATTCGGAGTCGCCACCTAACTTGATTTAGGTGAGTTAGGTTACCTAAAAACTAAATACAATCTGAAGATCACACTTAGGGTTTTTGAAAAACAATTTTGAAAAATATCCTCAAGAGAGGGTTTTTAGGAAAACGGGTTGTTTGGCACCCTTTTGAAAAATATTTAAGCCCTTTTTTGAAAAATAACTCCGTTTGGTCTTTGAAAATAGTGATCTAAGTCTGGGAGTTGGTTACGTGTAGGGAAGATATTCTAGGATCATCACTCTACCCCGCCCTTTCGGTACCTACATGTCTATTCACTTTATATTCAACCACGAGAGTCTCCGATTAACGTATGTCCAACCATATCCACTTTAGAAAAGAAGTTTAGAAAACATGATGCATGATATGCAAATGCAATAGAAAAAGAAAGTTTGAAAATAGATTTGGAAATAGATTTGAAAAGAGAAATTTGATTTTGGAAATAAATTAGAAAAGAACTTTGATTTTATTTTATTTTTAGAAAAGAGACTTGAAAAGATGGATTTGAAATTAGAAGAGATTTAAAAAGATAGGTTTGATTTTGAAAAGAAAGTTTTGGAAATTGGAGATAGAGATTTGAAAAGAGTTGTAGAATTGGAGATTGGAAAAAGATTGTGACCAAACCCATGAGGGTTGCCTACGTATCCATTTCGAGAAATCAGGTCAATTGTAGTTCAGACAAGAGTCAGATGGAAAAGAGAAGATTTGATTTGAAAAAGGAATTGAGTTGGAGTTGGAATTTGAAGATTAGGAGGTTGGAATTTGATTGGAAAAGATTGATTTTGGAAAAACTAAACTTAGGAATTTAGGAAAGAAAGATTTTAAAAAAGATTTGACTCGAATGTTGGACTTCGAAGATTTGAAAAGATTAGATTTAGAAAAGGTTTGAACTAGGAAAGCCTCGTCTAAGAAAAGTTTCAAATTAGGAAAGATTACGAATTAGGAAAGTTTATAGATTAGTTTATGGATTAGGGAATTTTATGAAATTGAAAAGTTTTGAATTAAGAAAGATTCGAACTTAGGAAAGATTTTGAAATTAGAAAGTTTTGAATTAGAAAAAGTTTAGTTTAAAAAAGGTTAAAATTTGGAAAGTTTCAACTTAAGAAAATTTTGAATTTAGAAAATTTAGAATTTTAGAAAGACTTGAAATCAAGACAGATTTGAAAATTGAAAAGATTTGAAATTCAGAAAGGTTGGAATTAGGAAAGATTTTGGAAGCTTGAAGTATATGGAAAGATTTTAAAAGTTTTAGTTTTGGAAACCTAAGGTTATGAGATTAGGAAGGAGTGGATTAGGAAAGGTTTAAGCTTGAAAGGGTTAAGGTTCCTATTTCCTAAAATAAAGGGTTAGATTTTGTTTCTAAAAGAAAGGTGGTTTGATTTCGTTTCCAAAAATGGAGGATTGGATCTAGTTTCCTAAATGGGAGATTGAATTTGGTTTCCTAAGGGGAAGACTAGATTTGGGTGTGACATGGATTTGGAAAGTGGAGTTTTGGAAATTCTAGGTTTTGGAGAAGAAAATGGATTTTGAAAATTTATAGTTTTGGTATAAAAAATAAGATTTGCAAACCTAGGTTTTGAGGCCAAAATAGGGAATTGAAAATCATGTTTTTGGAAGGGGAAATTAGGGTTTCCTAATTGTTGGTTCTAGGGATTGACTTGGGTTCTAAGGAAAGAGTTTTTTGGAAAGAAAAATTTTTAGGAAATTAAGATTTTTGGAAAGAGGTCCTAAGAAGGAGTTTTTGGAAAGGGAATTTTTAGAAAAAGTTTTTGGGAAGAAAGTATAAGGAACTTTTTAGAAAGGAAATTTTGAAGAGAACTTTTTTGGAAAGGCATTTAAAAAGAAGTTTTGGAAAACAAATCTTTGAAGGGAATGTTTAGAAAACAATTTTGGAAAGAGGATTTTGAAAGGGGGATGGAAAAGAGTTTTTAGAAAAATATATTTGGAGAAGAGGTTTTTAGAAAAAGAGATTTTTAGAAAGTTAATTAAAAGAGGATTTTGAAAAAGAAAATTTGAAAATATATGGACTGCAAAAGTCACTTTTAATGTAACACTTTTCTAAAGCAACCCTAGCCATGGAAAGGCTAGGATCATCTTAGAATTGTGATTTTGAAAACAAGTTTTGAAAAAGAGGATTTTGATGCAAGTTTGAAAACAAGTTTTGAAAACAAGCTTAAAAACAATTTTTGGAAGAATGCAAGATGATGATATACACAATGCAAATTGGGAGTCGTGAACATACAAGGTTAAGGCTTCACCACATAATCAAGGGGGCCGAACTCACGTGGTCTCCGATTAGACTAAGAGGAAGCCCCCGACACAGTGACCTCCAATAGCCTAATCCTACACATGGATCGAGAATCCCTTTGTTTCAAGCATGCAAAGAAGGGGGGACGAAGAAGAGGGATTAAAATAGAAGAAAACCCAAGTGGGTTTAGAGGGAGAAGAGAGAGGGGGGAAGTGCAGAAATATAAAGAGAAAGTGTACCTTGTGTCTTCTTTATTTTATTTTGCTTTTTGCGCGCCTTCTTCGTTTCGGTCCTTGCTTCGGTCTTCAAGAAGTTGCCTTCGATTTTCAAGAGCTTCGTAGTTGTAGCAATCCAAGTCTTCAATGGAGGCTTGAGGCTAGTGTATAAGTGTATGAGAGTGTGTCGGAGTATATAAGAGCTAGGGTTTAATGTATGAAGGCTAGGGTTTGTGTATAAGGGCTAGGGTTTGGAGAACCTAAGGAAGATTAGGGTTTACGAGCTCTGTATATCGAAGAATATGATTTTTAGACTAAGTTTGTGGACCTTTTTAATGCTGAAAGAGGCTCTATATTTATAGAGAGAGGAATGCACTGGCGCCTGTTACAGTGGCGCCAGGCCGAAAATCACAGGCCATTTTTTGGCTTGGCTCCACTACTAGTGAGGCCAGCCATTTAAGAAATGTTTAAAGTCGGCAAGCAATGTATCTTTAGAAGAGTTGAACACCTGTTTTAGTGGTGCTAGGCCAAAAATTACATTGGCGCCACTAGGAGTGGCGCTAGGCCATTTTTTGGCTCGGTGCCACTACTAATGACTACCATGTAATTTTTAACCTGGCTTCACTACAAGTGACTTCGGAAGATCTGGTGATGAATTGAAGGGGCCGGGAATGACACGAAGAGCCAAAAAGACAGGAACCCTCAGAATAATGTCTCGAGGACAAAGGACTTGAAAAATGATGACAAGATTTGTTAGAAGGGTTGATCGGGCCATTAGGGGCAAAATGGTCAACTAGGCCGGAAAGCTGCTGGGAAGAATTCAGAATGTCCCGAAACAAGACTCGAGGTTTGGAAACATTATTTAGAATGTTCCCAAAGGTTACCGGTTTAATACCTAAAGCCGGTGTGGTTAGAAAAGGCGATCGGCCGGCCAGGGGCAAAAAGGTCATTTTACACCAGATTTGCCGGAACTGACTCAGAATAATCTGAAAAGACAATGAAAGGTCGGGAATACTATAAAAAGCATCCCCAGGAGGTTACCAGCTTGATACCCAGAGCCGGTGTGGTTCTCAGGGCATTCGAATGCCTAGGGGCAAAATGATCATTTAGCTTCAAGTGGGACTTATGGGCCAGGGAAGCAACCAATGGACTAAATTAGAGTTTAGAAGTTGGGTTAGAGTCTGAATATGCATATGTTCTGTGAAAGTGAGCCCAGTCGGGCCGAAGATTGCCGAGCGGGCCAAAATGGGGTGCTTACAGATACGCTGCCCTGATACTAACAATGGGTTATCATATGCATTAGCGTCCTCGTCATCGCCTAGTCCCCAGTAACCAGATCCCTGGTCGTACATAACAGGGGAGCTAATGTGGCGGGGAGCGCGGCGATGCAGTCTGACCTCGTAATTAGTCGCACATGATGTAGATGGTACATCTCGTGACTCACTGTGATATGTGTACGCTGGCATCGTCAGAGTCACATACAATGAGGATGGTCGAAAAGCATCGAAGGATTGTGGCAACTGATGCTCGGATGATCCTAGAAGGGGTGGCTACATGGGAGGGGGAGCTACTGACTGTCCAATCCGCTCATGCTCACATAATACACGGAGTAACGTGGCACTAATGTCCCGTACCCTATATAGATCCTGCAATGCAGCTAGCATGCTGTATGTAAAAATGGCACGATCTGTATGCTGATGTATGGATGTGATATGGCGGGCCTGCAAAAATGAGGGAAAACATATATGACTAATTGATGTATACAAGTGACGTTGAAACAAATGAAAATGTTATGGCTTTACTAACCGCAATCTCTACAGTGGAGCCGACCTCAAGGTATCCAGTAGCAGGCAGGTGAGCTGGATTGTCCACCAGTAGACGTGTAATACGGTAGTACCACACCATGTACGGATCGTCATATCATATCTGTGCAACATTAGGAACCCCAGCTACCACATGATCACGCCTATGCTCCCATCGGTCGACATACTCTGCATGAATCTCACTCCAATCAGTGGTGCGTCATCTCCCACGCATGTCAATAGCACGTAACCCAGGCGAGGTATAGCACTTATCTGGTACATCTTGCCTGAACCCAAATTGTCGTAAGACACGATCAGGTAAATGTAGCTCAATGACCTCTAAGCATACTAAAGGGGACCGAGTTAGCCATATATCCCTCCTTGCCTGGCAATAAGTCGACAGTGTATGCATGATCTTATCGTATCTCCTCTAGGTGAACTGTAAACGTTTACATTGCCAATACTTGTTTTGTAACCAATGATAGGACAACTAAGTAATATGAATTACAATTTCGAACATGTTATATGTACCTTATCTGGCCGCAATCAATCTAGCTGGTCTTTGTATACGCGGACAACATGGGTGGAAGTAGTGTCTATGCTAAATTTAGATCTCTACCTGACATATACATTAAACATATTGTAGCAATGTCAAAATATATTGTATGAATGATAAATATTGTATGAATGATTATATGTAAGAAGCGTACATAATTTTTTCATACCTGGCTCCCCAAGGTCCGGCAAGGAACTGCACCCCTCCTACAAGTAATGACTGCTGGGCCTGAGTAGGGTCCTCCATGCAATGCTGGAACATTCGTGGGAACCGCTCACATGCCCATATTTGTACAAAATGAGTGTGTCACTCACACAACAACTAAGGCAAACTAAGTAACATAGGCATTATTATAAAACACTATCAATTATGCCAGCCGTTTTACTTGTACAAATACGAGTGCCCCTGCAATCTGCTTAGCACCGGTCCTTGCCGCCCGGCACATGTACCTGTAAAGAATGGCAAGGACTGCATTGCCCCAGCTATATCTCACCGCAATGGAAAAGTACTCTAAAAATGCAAGATAAGCCACTCGCACATAGGTCTAGAGTAATCTAGGAATAGTATCCCCCCAATCAGTCGCATAATGTAGGCACGTGCGTGCCACTGGACTGTAACCTGATCAGCATCCTATGGAAGCACCTGGAATGTGTCACAGATCCAACCAAGCCTGAGACGGCCCTTCCTGAACTAATTTATGGCAGGGGCAGTGGCCAATAACAATAGACAAAGCTCCTGGTAGTCCACCACTGTAGTAGGCAGGTGTCGCCATATGATGGCGTCCCCGTCAATAAGTAGTCCCAACAGAACAGATACATCTTGCAATATGATGGTGGCCTTGCCTAGAGGGAGATGGAACGTGTGTGTCTCCTCTCGCCAACGCTCTACTAAAGCGGTAATCAAACTGTGGTCCAAACGGATGGGCCCAAGTCGGTAGACATCGTAAAAACCATCATGTATTACATACTGCAACACACGCGGGTCTAACTACACATCATACGGATGGGAGGCATCGCATCTGCACTGTAGAGCCTCCGTACCCTGTGCGACGTATGGTGCATGAAGTTAAAGGCCTCAATGTTAAAAACTTAAAAATGTGCTTGTAAATAAATATAACATGTCAATTGATGCACCCCATGCTCCCATATGTACGACGAGCGATGATGGGCCTGCAACGTTAGCACCGTGGTCTTGACTAGCCTTAGCAATCCTGTCTCCATAGCCCCTGCATTGTGACATGCGTTAGCACATATGTATAATATGATTGTCCAGAACAAAGTAAAGTAATAATGTAAAGTGTCTACATTGTCTACAAAATTAGGTAAGGCTGATGAATAAATAAAGCATGTCACGGAGAAGACTAATCTCTACCGGCCATGTGAATGAGTTGACTACTCTCAGTTTAGTTATTATCACTACAACTATTCAATATAGAACTATGAAGGCACGAACTGCCCTTGCCAGTTAAAAATAATGTGAAGTGTCTAAAATATAGGACGTGAAGGCTGGCAATTATGTGACTAAAGCTTGAGAAAGCTATTATTGATGTACCAACTGTGTTCAGCCTTGCAAAATTATGTCAACTCTACAGAAATGATTGGCTTGGAAAATTATGACAAGTCCATGCAACATTTAATAATATAATTAAGTTCACATATAGATAGAACTACCCATTATCTGAATTACAAATACAAAATAAGTCTTTACTGGCAAGCTAATTGTCCTTGCAATACATAAGTCAGACAATCCAGTTTGGACATTTACGCCTATCATGGCCTTGTTGCTTGCAAATGCAACAATTATTGGTTTGATGTCTTCTAGAGAAATCCATCTCATTCTCAATTCGTTTCTTTTTTGGTCGCCCGGGTGTGGCTTCTCGTTGATGGGTGGGATCTAGAATGACCTTAGGACCATTGTATGAAGTCCAATAATGCTCGTGCACCATTGGTTGAAAATTTGATTCGTACACGTGAAAATAAACATCGAGGTTATACTGAGGAGCAATTAAGCCCCATGGCTGTCTGCCTGTTTTCATGCACACTGCCAGCATGTGCGAACAAGGATAATGATAGATGACCCATTTTTCGCAGTCACACAAGGGAGGATTCAAAGTCAATAGATGTCTGTTGTTCCCTTTCGTGCCTACTAGATTTGTAATAACCTCAGCGGAACCCTAAGCCCTGCAATTGGAATATGATCATAAGGCGGTTGCAATAGATATCAAGACTTATACAAATATATCAATACCCGATGTGAATTAAAAACACTGTATAAATTATATGACATTACCAATTAAAAACATTAACGCGATGCATTGCCGATCGAGCTTGATAAGATTCTATCTTCCTTTGCACTTTGGATGTGTACTTCAACCCATTCTCTACAGCACAACCGATTTGTAATCGTTGCTTGGTGAAAGTTGTCACCAAACGGTAGAACCTAACCTAAACACATGCAGTTATAGGCAAGTCTCGTGTACCTCTTAAGACATTATTATAGCACTCTGAATCATTGGTGGTTAAAACTCCCTAACGATAACCTCCGTCATACGCCAATGTCCACTTATTGGGGTCCTCCTTGCACAGGTCACGAAATACTTTTGTCGCCAACTCCGTTTGTAAATTTTTAATTTCATCCATTGCCTGGTCGAACTTGCGCACTTGACGGGTAGTTCCAGCTTTCCATATAAGATCCTTAACTTTAGTGTTATTAAACTTTTTTTGGTAATTACTTTTAAAGTGCCTCAGGTAATATTGACGGACTCCAGCTGGTTGCCCGTCTCATGCCCTTTCCCTGTAATCTTTTACTGCACTCAATATAGCTGCATGCCGATCACAAATCAATGTGATCCCCTCTTTTCCTAGCACAATAACATGCCTAACATAGTAGATAAACCACGACCAATCACATTGTCAAGCGCGACATTGGTTGACATTCCAATGTCACATGTTTTCAAAATCACAGCTGTGCCTGGGTTCCTAAACTGCAACGTTCTCATATACTTTGGTAGCTTTTCTTAGGAATCATCCCAATCCCCAAAAATCATTTCAATGGCTTTTGTTCTTCCAAGCCATGCTTTTTTATACGATATTGTGAAACCTGCCCTATTTTTCACACTTTCCACTGTGGAAGCTATCTTCCATCTAGGGTCTTTCTATACACGACAACAAACGAAAACTTTAATTTCACTAGATTATACCATTACTGGATAATATAAAAACATCTTACTTTCAGTTTACAATACATACGAACTTACCATCACTTGTATCTTAATCATGTGTGCAATGAATGTCGAATTGAGGTTGCGATGATCCAAACTCTCTATCCCATGTAAACATGTATAAGGCCCCGGGTATTTCCTGATCTCAAAGAAAGTATGCTTCTTCTTCAAACAAGCACACAAATTTCAAGAGCAATCGTGACTGCACCTAGTGCTCCAAACATTTTTTATTTGTTTTCACAATATAATAATGTTTGTTCCTCTTTACATGATACCAATTACATGCATGGATCATTACATCTTTATCTTTGAAAATCATCCCTTTTGCAAGCTCTGGATTAGAATCTAACCATGTCAGACCACGCTAGTATAAGTCTCGACCAGCTGCAGAATGATCTATCCCATCCAGGTTTGTAAAAAAGGGCACTGGCGTGTCATTCAATTCAAGAACGTTGACTTGTTCTTGCCCATCGTCATCAAAGTCGTCATTATCATCATTTCTCAGTAAAACATCAATATCTTTCTCTTCTTCATTGGATTGAACAACATTAGCATCTTTATCTTCATCTTCAACTACCCATCTACCAATGTCATCAAGGCCCACAAGCCGTTCTACGGGACCCATTTTTGAACTAGGACCTCCCACGTCTACGTACCCCTTTGCCTTGAAGCATATTGTGGGTGATGTTTGGGTGGACTTTGAAAGTCATGTAATTATTCAACATTACTCCGATGCTGTGAGTAATCCTCGTATGGGGTGAAAAGGTTAGACATTTGTAGCCCCGACGCATCGTCTGGGAAGATGATTTGACTACTCTGCCTAACTGTAAGCATTTTAGTAAATGTCCCCAAGGCCAACACATCACCCCCCCCCCCCTCGGTGTCAAGATTTCACCGTAGAACTGGACATCTCCCCAATTGACAGCTTCACGATCTATACTGATGGTCATTGTGATCTCCTCCTTCGCAACGTAAATCTCAACACAATACGAGTCAAGAAATTTGGATGGCAGATTTAAGACAGTTTGCAATGTCCTGTCATCCTTCACCGATAACTTCTTATATATCAATACTTCTCAATTTCGTCTCAAAGGGTATCTACATATAAACTTTATATTTTCATGTTCTCCATACTCATCCATTATAGAATGATCATGTCCAACAACTCACCAAGTGAGGTTCTCAGTTCTACATCATAACATGCACTACCTTCTATATCATAGGTTATACATTCTTTGTGATCTCGCATTATCTTTCCCCCCAATAAAACATTACTGTTGTCGTCATGCTTTCGATAATTTCAAAATGAACCTTGTTGAACCTATAACACAATACTTAAATAACAATTTTTAATTCTAGCTCACCTAAGTACAAGCACATAAACAATGTCAAAATAATATATAACTACGACAATTTTGTTTTTACAAATTCAAGGGCTACCATTTTATATTTTTTACATGAATGCATTGCTTGCTAAAACAAAAAATTTCTTCAACTTGTTGTGAAGATGTTTAATGATGAACTATTTTTTTTCCCCATTTATGTGATTTGCACACATAAATGATTTTCTTAAAACCCATTAATATTTTCTCTTTTACTGTTTACTGAAAGTGGAGGATTAAAGGATTCATAACGTTACAAAATTAAGATAAGTTTCGATCTTAGATTTACAAAAAAAAAAAAAAAATTAAAAAATAAATTACTTATCAATACTCAATTTGTTGTGAAGATGATTAATGATGAACTATTTTTTTTTATTTTCCTAACAACTAATTAAAAACAGTAAACATTTTAACTTTATTTTAAAAGAAAACTAATATTTTTATTTTTATTTTCTTTAACTTTTTTCCTATTGCTGTTTGGATCTTATATTTTATTTTCTTTAAAACAAAACTAAACATTTTCCTTTTTACCTTTACTTTAACAGGGAATGATACTTCAACCAGAAAAAAAAAAAAAGAAATGTACATAATTCAAAAGTTCAGAATTTTTCAAGAACCTAAACATTTTTTTTATTTTCAAATATAATTTAAACAACAATAGAAAATAAATAAGAAGCAAATTTGAGTAATCCACAACAACAGAAAACAAATAAAATGAAAAACAAATAAGAAATATATGAGTGCATGGAGAAATAATCTTGCATTCTAGCACATTGAACAAAATTAAATTTATTACCGACTTAAAAGATGAGATATATACAAATGTTATATATACATATAAATATATATACAAATGCAGTATAATGTCTGCCCTAAATATATATACAAATCTATTATATATATACATACCTATAAGATACGAAAGAGACCCGAGAGTTGAGTGAGAGAGATCTGGGAGACAGAGATACGAGAGCTATCTTGTGTCCGAGAGAGAGAGAGACGCAAGCGATAGAGAGAGGTTAGACAGTTTCTGTGGCCGAGAGAGAGAGACGCCAGAGGTTAGGGCATATTTATGAAACAAAAAAAAACGCCTTTAAGAATGGCGTTTTTTAATAGCAAAAAACGCCTTTATGAAAAACGTTTTTTCGTGCAAAATAACGCTTTTTAGAAAAACGTTTATACGTTTTGTATTTTTGGCCCAAGTTATGTTTGTATATTTCTAATTTTTTACCGTGAAAATACAATGTAAAAACGCTTTTTAAAAAAACGTTTTTAATAAAAATGCCAATCCTAAAGGCGCCAAACTTAGGTTGCAGAATAAAGTTAAAACCGTACCCAGACAAGAAAATAAGTTAAAATTTTCCCTTTGTCAGGGACATTTGCCTATAATTTCACCCAGATGTGTCAAATAACAATAAAGGACGAATTGAGAGGAGAGGATCCTCCAAGACTGTTGGCTCCATGGATCCCTGAAGAGCTTCTATTATCAATTGGCCAGCGTAGCCAGTTGCTTCCCATAGTAGATGCTGGAGTGCACTCACGAACCTCTGTCTATCATTTCTTGGATTCAAATGATCAAATTATGGTTGGAATGCTCCGGTTCCAAATATTAAGTTATTGAGACCCGTGTTACTTAGTAAATATTTGTATTATTCACATAGAATATGCTTACCTATGTATAAATAATAACTTCTGTTTTCATATAAATATGAAATCTAACGAAGAATACTCATTTTTCTAAACGAATCATATAGTACAAGCATTAAACATTTTTCATTTTACATGAAAATAACTTTCATGAATTAAAGTAATGATGTTTTCTAATATAATTTACATAGACTTTATGCATAAGATATAGTTATAATGATAGGACTAATGATCATTAAATTCTTCGACCTAATCAATTATTGAAAAACTTATAGTAGCTCATGACTTGTAAGCCATTACTAGTATTATATGATACATACATATAGTTTTTATTATATTTTTCTATAGTTGATATTGTTAAATGATTAAACATAATTTTTATAACTTCATATTGATAGTTGAAATAGATAACTTAACTATTGTTCATCAAGTCTTGAAAAAATAAAGTAAGACAATAGTATTCTTTTATTTAGTACTTTAATTTGATTGTCTGTCAATATTATATTTTAAAAAACCAATGAAAATGAGACAAACATATAATGTGTAAGACGAAATAACTTATAAATGTGGCTTTATTTTTTCTTTAGACTTGTTAATAAAATTGTTAATATACCCACACACATATATATTCATATTTTTTTCACTCTCGCATTTTTGTGCTAAATTTTTTTATCGTACTTTCCAAGAATTGAACCAATATGTTATCTTACTAACTATACCCAAATCTGATGCAAAATAGTTCAATGCACATCCTATAAAACAAGATGAGCCTACAGGATCATAACTTTCTCTCGACAAATTCAATAGTACCATGATGATTTTCATGATATATGAAACTATCTAATTTTAATCCTTGAATCCAAAATAAAAAAAAAATCTAAGCATTGAATGAAAATCTTTAAAAAATCAATGTGTTTTGATGAAAAAGCAGTTGACCCATATTATCATATTTTGTGATAATTTTGTCACATTAGATGGTTAGTTCAATTGATAGTAACAATTAGTTGAAGAGGTAAGTGCCCTTAGTGCCCGAGTCGGTTACCCCCTTCCCCCCTCGTTCCTTCTCCTCCTTTCCCTCTTGTCAAATTGTATTTTCGTGCCTTCCGTGGCCTTTGAAAAAAAGTTAGAGCCTGTTTGGCAACAATTTTTTTATTAAATAAACTGCTTTAAAAAGCATAAAAAATAAGTTGGTTTAAAAAAAAAACTTGGCTAGGGTGTTTAGTACTAGCTTAAAGTTTTTTTTTTTTTACTTTGTTATATTAAAATGGTCAAAGGATCCTTAAAGTAAATTAGATTGCATATTTGTGATGTTCTGTAAAACTAAAAAAAAATATCAGCATTAATAATTGTTCTATACTAATTTATTTTTAAAATTTTCAAAATTAATTATTTTTCAAAATTTTCACTATAGTAGAATAAGCAAAAAAAATTTCAAGATTTTTGCTTTTTGGCTTATTAGCCTAAAAAAGGCCAAAAAAAAAAAAAAGCTAGCTTATTATAAGTTAAAAAAAAATTTACTACCAAACACCAAGTGCTTGTTTAAGCAAAAAGTTAAAAAAGCACTCAAAATAAGTTGCTCCGAAACGGGCCCTTAGTATTGTTTTCCTTAAAATCTTCCCATTTTATCTCAAATTTAGGAGCTTTAATCACTTGACATTTTTTTCTTAATGTTGTGTTTTGATTCAAGGTTTATATAAAGAAAAGGAAAAGTCCCTTTTTTTTGGACAATCAATGGGAAATAATTACATAATGAGAAAACTTATCAGACGAGCACTCATCTCTTTGAAAAGTCCCACAATCAAAAATTTACATCAAACTCAACGATCACATATAAATCACAACAGAAATCCACCACTAGGGGAGTCAAACTCAATACTTTAAACAACCTAGATACTAGAGTAGATAACTTGATGCTACTAAATCACATGGGCATCAGCAAAGGAAAACCTTGTGACATTTTTAAGGAGGCTTGACCATGTGTTTTTTTTCCTTATGTTTGGATCCCAAATTTATAAAAAAAAAAAAAGAAAAAAGGAAAAATGATGAGAAATTAAATTACTCTTGTCATTTGATTGTAAGGTAAAACAGTGGGTAAAATAATATGAAAGAGAAATGGGTAAAATAGTATGAAAGGTAAAATAGTGGATGAAGAAACCGTACTATCTCATTTCCCTTTGTATTGTTGTTGATAATGCCTAATTCATTTCTTTCTCATTTTTCCAATGTAATCAATCAAGAGTATGGAATTTAAAATCTCATTTCCTTGTTCTTTTTCGTACTCCTTTTCAAAATGAATTCGAAAATCCAAACACACGTCAAAGTCCCTCAATTTATCATAAATGCACGTTACTGTTGTAGTAAAATACAATGACTTACAATTTTATAAGGATAACTACTATATATATAGAGAGAGAGAGAGACGCGATAAATCACACAATACTTCTAAGTAGTTGGACGAATTGCGCTTCAGTTCTTGAACTAGTGAACTGAGAGCTAATTCTTGTCAAATTTGCAAACTCAAATGGAAAAATCTTCGAACTCAAAAAGTCAAATATTTAAATTCTAATTTAGACCAATAATTAGTTGCCAAGTGTTTTATTATCTTATTAAAACATATAATAACACATAGTTTATTAAAATTTGTATACAAACTTTTGTAATTTAATAAAAAAATTATTACTACATTTTTTATTTATTTTAAATACTATACAGTGAGGTATTTTTGAAAAATTAATGTATACAAAAATTAAAAAGTATTTTTAAAATACATACTTGTCTATACCTTTATATTTACATAGGTATGGGTACACGCGCTCTAGACTTTTCACTCTCAATATATTTTTACAATGCTCTTTCGCTCTCACACCAGCACACCTGCATTGTGTGACTTGGGACCCGGTACAACCTAATCACTTTTTTTCCGTGACCTTCATTCTTTTTCTACTGGTGCTCTACTCACATACGTTCATTTTTATCCTTTTCCAGGTTTGCCATAAACCAGCCATCTTCTACTACCTCCACTTTAGGCGATGTTGAGTCATCGTCTTCTACTACTGTGCACGTATGCCAACCTTCAGTCTACAATTTTCTCTCTGTTCGGTTTTATTTTTCATTTTTTATGTTCTATTATCTATGATTTATTGTCTATTACTTATTATTTATTTTTTGTAGTTTGTAACAGAGGTTTGATTCTGGTACAGTTCTAATTTTATCTTCCTCAATTTCCCTTTTACATCTTTTTATTCAGATAAGCTTGTGTTGTTCTTGTATTGCTTAATGAAAACTTGGAACTGTAGATGACTCTTAACTTGTTAAATTCACTTGGTCTATATGTAAACATAAATGTATATATATAAATATGTTAGGGAAAAATATATATGTGTATATATATTACCGATAATTTTATTTGATTTTAAATGAAAAGGTGTCTTGACAAGGTGTCTTCTAAAAGACACCTTTTGAATGGTGACCGTTAAGAACATATATCTTTTTCTATAAATATTCCTTTAGAGTTCTACAAAAACAAAGATTTTTGAATTCATTGCATTAGAGAGCCCTACACAATTCTGGTTTGCAAGACACATAGATTAGATGCACCATCTGTGCGGGGACGCTCATTCAATCTTTGCACCTCTGTGGGGGCACAATTTATCTTAAGGACATAGAGTCCAACTTTAGACTTGATCAGAATAGTCTTTTTTCTTTTATGGTTTTTTGTAAATTGGTTAGTATCTAATTGCTTTGCAGTTTCTTGTACTTTATATATTTGTATTGATACAGTTTTATATTCAATGTGATTCTATCTCTGGATTTTCTACAACGTTAGTTTTTAGTTCCTGCAAATCTATTTTATTTTCAGTGGCACAAGTATACACAAATACATAGACTTTTATCCTTTTTAGGACAACAATCTTAAGAGAAATTATTTTATTTTTCTGATTAGTTGTATACGTGTTACTGTTTCGTTCAGATTATGAGATTCTATTTGTTATGTGATTTATATTTCAGAGATTGTGAATCTGTTTCGAGTTCTTATTCTTACAAACTGATTATTTCATACTATGTCTATATATGGTTTATTCAAATGTATGTATACAATATTTTAGTTTTTAGAAAATTCTTGTGTTTTACAGCCTATGATTTTTTAAAACTCTGTATTTATTTTAGACATCAGAGTGTTATTGAGTTTCTAAAACAAAGACTTTCAGTACCTTACAATTTGATTTCCTAATAATCAAAGAGTTTTGATTTGTTTCAAATCAATATTGATTTGTATTTATTTAAAATCAATATTTATTTTTTTGTATATGTTAAAAATGCTCTACTGTCAACGGATGAGTACCTAGAAACAAGAAGAATATTCAACGTTCACATTTTAAAA
>CM065388.1:40520000-40582500 GCA_033060915.1 Euryodendron excelsum | reverse complement strand
TACTGGTGGAAATATTAGTGGTTCCTTGCAAGGAAAAAGAAGAAGTCAAAGCCCACATGAAATTCATTTTACTAAAGAGCAAGGATTCACTCATGCTACACAAGATGAGGATCATGGCTTTCAACACCTATGTCAGTACGAACGAGGTGGACGCCGCCATTTCCATTCACGTGGTGTGCAACAAAATCTTAACAATCCACATGCCATAGATTGTATTATGCGTGGAGTTGATATGATTAATAGTGGATTATCTGATATGAGTATGAGTAATCACTATAGTCAAGGA
The DNA here is from genome assembly GCA_033060915.1 of Euryodendron excelsum. Taxonomy (NCBI): domain Eukaryota; kingdom Viridiplantae; phylum Streptophyta; class Magnoliopsida; order Ericales; family Pentaphylacaceae; genus Euryodendron; species Euryodendron excelsum. The sequence continues at coordinate 40,582,214 of CM065388.1, read as the reverse complement.
TCATTATCTGGACGTCATTCATATGGTCAAGGGTCTGGATATCACTCATTTAATCGGGGTTCTAGATATCACTCATATGATCAGGGATCATCATCTGAATATCATTTATATGGTTATGGATCATCTTCTTATGGTTATGAAAGTGTATATGATTCACAAGCATCATCATCTCACAATTATGGGCTTGGACATGGATATGGACAGATAGGAGGTCGGCTATGTGCACCACCTACTGAACAATATGAATGTTTTATGGAGAGTTTCAGAGATACAAGGCAAATTATAAGGCATGGTATTGCAATTACATGAGTTGGGGTGATTATTGTCGATATATTCAGAGCACATATCATGTATCTTTCAGTGCACATCCAAATCCTAGGCCAGTTTATGCATCTGCTCGACACTCTACAGCCGGTTGGATGTGATCTATTGGTATGGTATATGTCGCTTATTTATCATATTGACTTGGTGTGTATTTATATTTAGATGTTATTATATAAAAATTTGACATATTTGCTTATTTTATTATCTATTTTCGCACTTGCATTGTCACTTACTAGTTACTACTCAATTCTATTTATGTTTTTATAGTTCCAATGAATATACACCCCACAAACATGTTCCATTATTGTCATATTAGCATTAAAATTATATATTAATGGACATTAAGTTATGTTTCCAAATGTTTCTTTATATTTTTCATTTTTTCTCTATTTTCATCGTATTTTCGAAACGTTTCCATTTCCGAGCCCACCAAAACGACCATTCGAAACGAAATTTTGATTCTTGATTCTAGAACTGAAAAAAGGAAGGAAACTTTGCCCAATTCGATACAGAATTCCGAATCTCCCAAAAATCCCTAATATTCCAAAGATCTAAGCCCCTTTAAGCTCTTCCAAGACTCTCTAAGTTTAAGACTCTTCCACTATGGTAGATTGAAGAAGATTGGTGGTATCTCCTTTTACATTTTGCTATTCCCACTCTTCTCTTCTCCCTCCTAGCCTACTTAGGTTATTCTTTATTTTAAACCCCTATCTTCTACCCCCCATTCTTGCATGCTTAAAACAAGTGAGCTCTTAGTTCATGTATAGAGAAAAACTTGTGAGAGTCACCGTGTAGGGGAATCTCTTGCAAGCCTACTTTAAGATAGTATGGGCTTGGAGCACTTTGTAATTTGGTACAGCCTCTAGCCTTGTATGAATCGTTGATCCCCTTTGCATATGGATACTATGCTCATGTTTTGCATGTTTGGCTCCATTTTCATATTCATTATCATTTTTGAAGAATTTTCACCATCTTTATTTTTGTGTCATTCTGAAACTCTATATTTAAGTGTTTTCCTAAAAATGGTTCTAAGAATTGATTCTTTGAAACTTAGGTCAAATTCTTAATTTTTACACCCTAAAGAACCCCCTTTAAGTCCATTGGCTTCATTTTGTATCCTCACATTTCACTATTTTTCAAGTTGCACTAAAATGGCTTTCAAACTCTCCTCTTCTAGGTTGATTTTCAAGAATTTACTCTCTTAAGATTTGTGGTTGAAATGGTCCCTTGGAACTCTCTCTTGAGTGTTTTTTTCCATTATCTTGACCATATGAACCTTATCATATTAAAGTGGTTCTCTACACTCCAAAACTGGCTTTTCAAAACAATCCCCTTTCAATAAGGGTTTTTCAAAAGTTTATTCTCTTGAATTTGCATAAAAATGATTTTCCTAAACTACCATCTTCATTTTGATTTTTAAAAGTTTTACTCTCTTGAATATTGTGATTGGAATGATCCCATGAAGTCCTCTTTAGAGTGATTTTCCTCAAGGTAACCTTATAAACCCTTATTCTTTGGAGTGGTTTTTTGACAACTTACAAGTAGTTTGCAAAACCTTTTTTCCAAAAATGATTTTCAAAAAGTTTATTCTATTTAGTTTTCAATCAAAGAAGTTGTCAAAAATACCTTTCACATATTGGTTTTTAAAAGTTTTACTCTCTTGAGTTAGTGGTTGAAATGGTTCCAAGGCAACCCTCTCTTGATTGATTTCCAAATACCAACCATATGAATCCAACACTTACTTGAGTGGTTTTCATAAAATGGCTTTCAAAACACTCTTTCAAGTTTCATGCACAAACCACCTTTCCAAAACCATTAGACCCAAACTCTAGCTCAAAACCACCTTCTAACCCTAGGTTAACTTGACCCTAGTTGTCCAACCTTGGGTTAACCTAACTCAAGTTGGTTAACCATACGTCAACCAAACCCTAGGTTAACATAACTCTAGTTAGTTAACCCTAGGCTAACCTAACTCTAGGTCACCTTAATCCTATGTTAACCTAACTCTAGCTAGTTAACTCTAGGTCGATCTAACCCTAGTCCAACCTAACCTTAGTTGTCTAACCCTAGGTTAACCTCACCCGGGTTAGTTAACCCTAGGTTAACTCAACCATGGTTAGAAAGCTTCAAGGTTCCAACTCAAAGGCCCCTTTCAAACCCTTTTCAATTACCAAAATCACTTGCATGGCATATTTTTAAAACATCCTACTTTCTTGAGATTTTAAAAATCAATTCCAAAATCTTTTCAAATGCTTCTATTCTCTACCTTAAAAAAATGCTTCTAAGAAGTTCTCTTGAATTTGTTTTGACTAAAATGGTTAGACACTTAACATTTTTCAGAAACTATTTTCAATATATTTCTAAAAACTCACAACCCAAAAGTGTCCCTAACCCTTTTTATGGTTAGGGATCCTAAGGGAAGGTGATACATTAAATACAACCTTCAAGGTTGTCCATATTAGGGTTCCAAAACCCTAAGTATTTTCAAAAAGTTTTTTCTCAAAAATGATTTTCAAACATCACACATTTGAAGCAATCCTAACTCTTTCATGGTTAGGATTATTTAAATTTAAATGATAAATTCAAGAAGGGTTCTATAACCCTAAAGTCTTAAAAACCAAGGGGAAGTCTTTAGCCCCTTTTCCAAATACGTTTTCAAACCTCGTAGCCAAGAAGTTTAGTTCTTTAATGACTAACCTCTTAAAGATGATGAAATATCAAACATGCCTTTCATAAGTTATTCAAAAACTACTTTAAAAAACTCATCAAAGATAAGTTCATACGAGCATTTTCAATCCAAACTCTACTTCCCAAAGTTCTCAAAACAAGACTTCAAAACATTTCCAAACTCCCTTGAGTTGTTTCAAAAACATTTCAAAACTCCTTTGAGTTAATTTCAAAAACATTTGCAATCGTCTTCAAATCCAATTCCAAAAACACTTCAAACGTCCCAAGTCCTATTTCAAAGGCATTTTCTGAAACTTTCATGTTCTCTTTTTCCAAAGACCACAAAGTATCTTTAAAAAGTTTTCAAAGACCTCAAAGCGTCTTCAAACTTTTTCAAAAGCCCCAATGTGCTTCTTTTCTATTGAGCCCTTACCCGAACTGCAAATGACTTGATTTTCGTCAAAGAAGATACGTAGACAACCTAAAATGGTGCAGTCATAACCTTTATTTCAACCCAAATTTCCTTTTCAAAAGTTTCTATCAATTCAAGATTTCTATCTCAAATCCTCTCAAAACTTTTATATTTTCAAATATCTTTTTCAAAACATACATTATGTATTATTCATCCAAAAAGTGATGACCAAACTCATTTTTCAAAATTCTAAAGTGGATATTAGTAACCAGTTATTCAAGTGAGTGAATTAAAGGTGATTAGGTATGTAGGTATCGAAAGGGTGAGGTAGGGTGATGATCTTAAAATATCTTCCCTTCACGTAACCAACCCCTGGACCGTAGATTTCTAGTTTCAAAGACTAATCCAAAGTCATGTTTTCAAAAGGGCTTTAAAACATTTCCTAAGGTTGCTAAAAAATCTCTTTTGCGAAAAACCTTCTTAAGAATGACATTTAAAAAAAAATGATTTGAAAAAAGACCTAAGTTCAATATTTGGATTATACTTAGTTTTAGGTGACCTAATACATCTTTAACTATCTTGAGTGGTGACTCCAAACTTTTTTCAAAAAACCCTTAATCAAATCAATTTATAGTTCAAACCTAGTGACACTCGTCCTTCTAGGAGGATGAGTTCTAATAAGAGAGCACCGTGCTTTTTTCCGAGCCAAAAGAGCACCGTGCTTTTTTCTGAGTCAAGAGAGCTTGGTTAAAAATCGGGGCACGACACCTATAATGAGTATCAGGATAACATAGGGTTTTAATGATTCTTATATCTTGGACATCCAAATGGAGTATAACAAGATACTGTTAATAAGAAATCATCTATATGAGTGTGAGGGGGCCGCTTCCATGATAATGGTACTAAGGCTATATTTTCTAGAGCACTCATGAATCACTAGGTATGTTTAGGGCCAAAATGAACACAATCATGAGAATCAATTGTGTTCGAAAAGAAACTGTGTGAATATCATTGTCTTGTTATATACAAACGACTAAACAGTTCAAGACATCGTGTTCACTAGTTAGGTAATACATCCGATAGTATTTCACTAGGAAGGTTCAAAGCCAAAAACTACCTCATCCGATGCGGTAACTTTTCACTATACTCTCATTCATGTCAGCATTTGCATCTTGCATTTTTCAACTACTTTTCATTCATGTGGGGGATTGTTATAATATATATATATATATATATATAAACTACCATTAGTTTTATTTGATTTTAAACGAAAAGGTGTCTTCACAAGGTGTCTTTTAGAAGACACCTTTTGAATGGTGACTGTTAGGAACAAACATATTTTTTCAATAATTATCCCTCCAAAATTCTACAAAAATAGAGATTTTTGAATTCATTGCAGTGGATAGTTCTACACAATTCTGGTTTGCAAGACATATAGATTATGGTGCACCATCTGTGTGTAGAGAGATGGTTGTGTCTTGGAAGGTAGATGCCTATTCGACTTTTGCACCTCTGGGAGAGCACAATCTGTCTTAAGGATATAGAGTCCACCTCTAGACTCAATTAGAATAGTCTTTCTTCTTTTCTAGTATTCTGCAAATTGGTTAGTATCTAATTACTCTGTAGTTTTTTGTACTTTATTTGTTTGTATTGATACAATTTTATATTCAATGTGACTCTATTTTTGGATTTTCTGCAATGTTAGTTTTTAGTTTTTGTGAATTTATTTTATTTCAGTGGCACAAGTATACACACATACAAAGACTTTTATCCTTAATAGGACAACAATATATAGATTATCATGGTTCCATTTTATTTCAGAACTGCTTTTCCTAGGCATGTCATAATGTGGGAAGCACTTGAATTAGGAAATTAGAGGAAACACATTTACTTGTTATTGATGTATTTTTGTATTCACACACACACACACATGGGTGTATGTATAGAAATATCTGTTAATCTGATTTTTCTTTTAAGATGTCCTTTTTGGTAAGAATACAAGTTAGATGAATCTGTTTGGTGTGGATACGCTAGTAATATGGTTTGTTTTTAATGGGAATTTGTACTTCAATACGTGATTTACCTTTTGAGTTAGTCACATTTTTCTTTAGATCTTTTCACAGGTTGTGAGATTTGTGTTATGTATGAAATACAAAAATTCATCAACTCATATATATATATATATATATGTGTGTGTTTGAGCACAAGCGATTACTCATAATTGTGCATATATTAATTTATTTGACATGATATGTTCCTCTAATGAGTTTCAATGTTGATTGTAATTGATATAGATGGATCAATACAATGGATATCTTGTGATTTTCATTTCTCTTTTGTGAAATATGAACGTATTATTGGATATGTGTATATTAAGATGGCTTTTGATAAGTTTGTTGGTATTAGTTCACAAATTGAACCAAGAAGTTTTAAATCTTAGATTTGTAGTATGGAATTGGAAATTTTGCTGCTTGTGTTTAATTTCATTGCTTTTGCGCTCGTTGATTTATTTCTTGTTTTGAGGCACTCATTTGTTACATTACAAAGTTTTGTTCTGTAAAAGATAAGAAAGATGACTAGTATATATCACCTTTTGTTTTTGAAAATTACAAATGCAGATTGTCGATAGGCCTTTGCCACGTGTTCCCCAAATAGACATGTAAAGCTTTGCCACTTGTACACCTGTGCTTTACATGTCAGATTAACTATCCCCATCTCGCAACCTTTCATAGTTATACACTTGAGACTTACATAAGCGACACATGTTCAGCCATGCTGAATGGGACGTGTCAAACCTAACCAATGATTTAGAGACCAACAACACTTAGGATGTACTCTGGTCTACCTCACCGCATGATTCCATCTAGGCCGCAAGGGGCACGTGTCACAGGTTGCTTCACCACACCCCATCATATCCCACAAGAGTGCTTTAGTGCACTTTTGAAGGACCCAAGGTGTGCCAAGAATAGTGGAAAATAAATGCCCTATGTTTTACAACAATGGGCTAAGAAGTGCTCAACTAGTGCTAAGGGGTTGCCCAAACAATGACTAAACATTACCTAAAACATCCCTAAAGGTGCACCATGGATAGCCCCAAGCATGCCTCGTGGATGCCCCAAGGCACCAGCACCAATGAGCCACTCAGCAGCCAACGCCCCACGCATCGGCGCCATATAATAGCAACGCACCAGAACACCAGTAGCCAAGGCAGTAGTGCGGTTGTGGGAGAATCCATGCATATTTTGTAGCACAATCGGGGTCCAAACCCTGGTACATATTTAGTATTTTATGGTCTTAAGTGTAATTAGATATATTTCCTTTTGATGTAATTATTCACGGCCATTATAACTCCTTGAGCATATTATTGTTTCTTCCAGTTAGTTACTATTATAAGGGGGGACAACCTATTCAAAGACAACTTCAACCAAGCTTATTGTATTCAAACAAGCACTTGTTTTTCACTTTCTAAGAATTGTAAAAGCCTTTTTTGAAAATGCACTCTTTTATTTCCATCAACCATTTCCATTGTAAAATGCTTGCATGTGTGCCAACTATTTTCTGTTAGAATAAATTTTCTAGTTGGTATAGTAGATTATCTTGTACATTCTTTAGTAGATTATCATGTATTTATCTTTATCCATCTGTACTTATCCTTATAATATAGGGATCACATGTAACAGGTTTTCTATATATATTTCTATTAGATCTTATTATGGGGAATGGTTTCAGATAATATTTGTTTTCATGGTATCAAAGCCATACCTGATCCTACTATATTTTTCCTATCTTTCTTTCTCTTTGCTTCTCTCTATTATTCTACCATTTGCTGGCCTTTAATCTTAAGTCGTTATTCTTAATTCGTCACTTGTTATTGTAGTCACCTTCTCATGGCCTCCTTTACCTCTGTTGCTGCAATCTCCTCATCAATATCCTTTTCTGTCTTTTCATTGCTTTTGGTTAATATAAAAACTTTGGTCCCTATAGAGTAAAACTAAACAACTATCAAATCAGTCTTTTGACCTTCGCAGCTTTAATACTGTAGGTCATGTGGATGGATCAATGGTTTGTCCCTCACCCCTTCTTACAAATGGGACTGACCAGATAGTTCTGAATCCTAAACATACTTCTTGGTTTTAGAAAGATAACTGCTCTTTGGTTAATCTCCTTCCTAGTGTTACCCTTAAAGGACAATCACTGATTCAATTATTATTTGGTGTTGCTCCAACTTTTGATCATCTACGGACTTTTAGCTGTTTGTGTTATCCCCAACTGCAAGCTGTTATGCCACATAAGCTCTCTCCCAGGTCTCTTCCCTATGTTTCTTTAGGTTTTTCTTTCCAACATAAAGGATTTCAGAGTTATCATCCTACATCTAACTGAATTTATATTTCTCGTTATGTTGGATTTTTTGAACATATTTTTCCATTTCAAAAACTTTCTCGTCCTCTTTATAGTCCACTTCTTCTTTTTCTTATCTTTTGGTTTCCAATATGGATTTAATTTCTTCATCCCCTTCTCTTCTTCCTGTTAATCCTATTTTATTAGAATCTTTTACTTGTTTTGCGGATGAATTTTTCAATTCCAATCCTTTATCTTCTGGATAAGATAATGTTGTTATTTTTATGAATTCTTGTAGGAGATTTACTTCAGTTGGGAAAAATTATGCTCATGGGCCTGTTGTGTCACTCAATCAGCCTTGTTTTGACCCTGCAATACACTCCTCGACTACAGTTGGCTCTCATTTTGTACCATCGGTTTTGGAAGCACCTGCTCTTCTTCCATCTTTACTGTCAATTCCCACAGTAAGTCCTTCAAGTTCTTCTGTTGCAGAATCCTCTACACCAACTATTGAGATATTTGTTACTGTATCTTCTCGTGCACCTCATGCTATGCACACACATTCAATGATCACTCGCTCCATGGATGGCTCTTCTCGCCCACCTTGAGTATTTCCTTTCTTTTCAACTATTGCTACTACTTTGCCTCAAGAACCACAGACTTTTGCAGAAGCCTTTCATGACCCATCTTGGAAAGCTGCTATGGCAGAGGAATGTAGTGCTTTTATTCCTAATCATACTTGGGTATTAGTTCCTTCTACCTCTTCTCAAAATTTGATTGGTTGTAAATCGGTTTTCAAGGTAAAACAAACTGCTACTGGTAAACTAAAATGGCTTAAAGCAAGATTGGTAAACCAAGGTTATAAATATCAAGAAGGTATTGACTTTCTATGGTGCTCGCCCTATGGCTGGCCCATTCACCAACTTGATGTCAAAAATTCATTTTTGCATGGTTCATTATCTGAAACTATTTTCATGAAACAACCACCTGGCTTTGTTCATCCATATTTTTTTGCTTTATATGGACTTAAGTAGGCCCCTCGTGCTTGGTTTCATCGTTTCACTAGTTTTCTTCATGAGCTAGGCTTCTTTGATATCCTTTTATGTTTCTTTATATTTCCTCTCGTGGCATGATCATACTCTTACTTTACATGGATAATATTGTTCTTATTGGCAGCTCTATGTCTCTTCTTAGTTCTCTGATTCAAACTGTTCAATATGAGTTTGCTATGAAGGATCTTGGCCCGCTTTCGTATTTTCTTGGCATTGAAGTCCAATATAATTCTCATGGTATGCTTCTTTCACAGACCAAATATGCTTTCTCTCTCTTGGATCGGTTTCATATGTCTTCTTCTAAAGCAGCTTCCATTCGTCTTTCTACCAAGACTCATTTATCTCTTCAAAAGGGAAACTTGTTTTCAGATCCTACATTATGCAGACAAGCTATGGGTGCCCTTTAGTATATTACTTTTACTTGACTAGATTTGGCTTTTCAGTTAATTTTGTGTCTCAATTTATGCATCAACCACAGGACCCCCATTTTCAAGCAGTAAAACACATTCTTTGTTATTTACAAGGCACTGTCACCCATGATTTACAACTTTCTCATTATTCTTCTCCCTCTTTGGTAGCTTACTCTCTCGCTGATTAGGGTGGTTGCCTTGTTACTAGATGCTCTACCATTGGTTATTGTATTTTTGCGGTCCTAATCTTTGATCTTAGTCCGCCAAAAAGCAGCTTACTATATCTCATTCCAACACTGAAGCTAAATACAAGTCTTTAGCTGCTGTCGTTGCTATCACTATTTGGCTTCGCTGTCTACTTTGTGATCTTCATGTTTTCTTATCTTAACCGGTGTGTGTTTATTATGACATTCTCAACACTACTTACTAGGCTGCTAATCTGGTTTTTCATGCTCATACCAATCATATTGAATTTGACCATCATTTTGTTCGTGAAAAGGTCTTTTCAGGAAATCTTCTTGTTCATCATGTTCCTATAGCGAAACAAATTGCTAATATTTTTACCAAGGTTTTGCCGGTTTCTCGCCATCAGCTGCTTCATGCCAATCTTCATGTCTCACCTATGACTGCTCTGATTGAGGGGGAATGTTAGAATAAATTATGAACTTGTTATAGTGGATTATTTGTACATTCTCTAATAGATTATCATGTATTTATTTTTATCCATAATTACTTATCCCTATAATATAGGGATCACATGTAACAGGTTTTCTATATATATTTCTACCAGATCCCATGATGGGGGTACGGTTTAGGATAAGCTTTGTTTTCACTTAGTTCTTGCAACAAACTGATGAAGATTGAGCTTGGTGGGCTTGCCATATGAACCTTGGCAAGTGCCACGTGTGGTGCATTTGTAGCCTTTGTGCTTACAAAGTGCTGGCCCACGACGGTATCGTAGCCACAATGAGTCTTGTGGCCTTGTAGATGCAACAAATCTCTAGTGCACCAAAGCAACATTAGAATAGTGACTCAACCACAAAGAATGGATGTTGTAGAGGGTAGGTTGGATGGATTGACCACGGTGGCTGCAAGATTGGAGGATCGGTTGAGAGAACTCGGGCAAAGCAGTGATGGTGGTTCGTTGACAAACTAGGGAGAGGGGGTCCAAAATACTTTATACCTCCTATAAATTTATGGGTATTTACCATCAAATAGTCTATTCCTTCCCCCCTCCCCCGCCCCTCCCCCACCAAGAAAAAAAGAAGAAATTTTACCTTGGTCCTTATAAAAGTTAAAAAATTGTAACACCACATGGAGTTGTATTTTAGGGTTTTCTAATCGGAGGATGAGCGGAAGGTTTCCAGAGCAACAATGTATTTGTCAAGCGATGCCAATCTATGGTGGAGCATCAAATACGATGAGATTTAGTAGGGACTTTGCAACATTGCTGACTAGGAGGAGCTCAAGTTACAATTCTTTTCAGGGAACGTAGAGTACAATGCTCAGTGTGCCTTGAGTAGCTAAGAGCACACTAGTACTGTTCGAGACTACATGAAGTATTCCAGATATGTTTGAGAAAGACAAGTTGTTCTACTTCCTTAAAGGACTGCAACCATAGGCGAGGGTTGAGTTACACTGTCTAAGGATGCAAGACTTGTTGAGTGCCCTAAAATGCAGTAGAGTGACTTGTAGACTATGTTGTGGAGCCACAATAGTAGGATAAAGAGTTATACAACAAAAGTAAGGGAGGCGACAAGTGCCAAGTGCACGACAAACCCAAGAGTGGGGGTGTCGAAGGAGTGTCATAAAAATAAGGGAGATAGATATAGGAACAACCATAACTTCAAGGGCAACCATAACTTTAGTAATGAACATGCACTCTTTTGTTATTTTCTTATCAATTTTCATCAACCATTTCCATTGTAAATTGCTTGCATTTGTGCTAACAACTTGCTTCTTGCAACAAACCCATTAAGATTTGAGCTTGGCAGGTTTGCTGTACGAGCCTTGGCAAGCACCGTGCGGTGCACTAAGTCACTGATTCGTGGTGCGCGTGCGTCTAGTATCAAAATATTATGAAAGCGAGAGCACCTCTAGAGCGTCTATAGATATTATATATATATATATATATATTCATATACTTATATTTAAATAATTTTCATATATATTTGTATACATGTGTTTAGAAATTTTTATTTTTTATGTATGAATTCTATATATGTAGCTACTAAATGTACAATAAAACCCAAAAAAAGAACTTCTTATACTATTGCGATGATGGTTCTGTGGCAAATGAGAAGCAATTTTTTTAATCTTGGTCACGGGTCGCGATTCAACCATCCTTCCAAGCAATTTTCACTTAAGTCGGGTTAGGAAGGTCCAACATGAAGGGGGCTTTTGATCTGCTGTGGCTTCGTTGGCATTACAACGTCTACTTGGGGATTAATCATTGGTTGAAAATGCAATTCACATTGAATTTGCGAATTAACTAGCAGAATCCATAGATTTGACTCAATTTCATTCCCAATTCGCGAATTCGCTACTTAGAGTGCGATTCATCCCCCATGGTCGGTGAACTGTGTGACTTAGGTGGTGCATTTGTGGCCTTTTGGCCACAAAGTGCTACCCCATGACACAAGGCTATGCATGACAAACAACTTTAGCGCTTGGTTGTGTTGAGTCAATGCCTTGATTTTGATGATAACAAAACATGGTTAAATGATCTAATAATTCTACTTAGTGTGCAGATGAATTATTAATTAGATCTTGACTTGAAGCTTATCATAATAGAGGATTTATGATAAAAAGCATGATGGAGTGATGTATTCTACAATGGTGATGTTACAAGAGAATGAAGATGATGGATATCAAAGAAGAAGAATGAAAATGATCAAAGTATTGATTTAAAAGATTGAAGACTTTGAGTACTTGAAGATATCTTGCAAGAATGGAAGAAAAAAAAGATACCAACTCAAAATATGGAAGTTTTCTTAGAAGATGTAAAGATGTCTTGAAGACATGGAAGGAATCACAAGATTTGGAAAGCTTTCTTGAGTTGTTGAAGTCCATGGAGAAGCCATGTTGTTTGAAGAAATGAAGATTCTAAGTCATGGAAGCTCTCTTGAAGATATTGAAGAAGACTTGAATCAATAGATGAAGCTATGATAATGGAAGAGCTCTACAAGTGATGAAAATGAAGAAAACTCACCTTGAATGGATTGAAGATGTTCTTGGAGTCATCTAATCTTGAAGAAGTGTTTGCAAGCTTTAAAAAGCCTATTTAGATGATCCTTGAAGAGATTGGAAGCTTTGAAAAAGAATAAAGAAAAGTTGCAAAAATATGGGTTTTTGGAAAAAGGGTCGACTCCTCAAGTTAAAAGAGCCGACTCATTCGAACAGAGCCTTGGAATTCTGTTGGAAGCTTAAAAGAGTCGACTCCTGGCCAAAAAGAGTCGACTCATTGCAACAGAGAACTAACAATTCTGCAGACTGCTGAAAAGAGTCGACTCCTAGGACAAAAGAGTCGACTCATTTGGACAGAAACTTGAAAAATCTGCTGAAATGCAAAAAGAGTCGACTCATTGAGAAAAGAGTCGACTCCTAGACTCTAACGGCTAGTTTTCTGACAGACGGTATGGGCACAAACACAACCAAATCTTCTCCCATACTTCTCCAACGGCTAGAATCGATTCATACATATATATATGAGATATATACAGCTTCAAAGAAGCAAGGAAGAGCAATTATACCATTCATATCAAGTGCTTCAAAGCTAAAAATCACCTGCACCTAACTGTTACATATTCTTGCTGAGTATTTAAAGTTATCCATTGAGTTGTATTCATTTGTATACTCACTAGGAGAGTCACTCTTTGTATAATCTTCATTCATTCTTGTTTGGGAGGGTTTGTAACCTTGTAAGTTTAAGTGTTCTTGGGAAAAACATTTGTAAGTTTAAGAGAAGCTTGGACAAAATCTCTTGGGTTTTGAAAGCTTGGGAAGAAGCTTTTGTAAAGAGTGAGCTGGGCACTCGTGGCACAACCAGCGGCTGTGTAAGGTGTGTTGCATAGTGAAATTCCTTCGAAAGGATCGAAGAAGAGAGGACGTAGGCAAGGTTGGCCGAACCTCTATAAATCTGGTGCATATTTCTTCTGCCTCTGTTTTGCTTACTTGCTTATTATGCATGCTTGCAAATACTTGCTCTAATGTACACTTCATTTGCTTGATACATATACTTTGATTATTTGTTACTAAAATCCATAAACGATTTTTTAGTTGAAACTCTTGTTAAAAATTCTATAAAACCCAATTCACCCCCCCGCCCTCTTGGGTTGCCTACTTGGGCCAACAGGTTGAACCATTTTGGCTGTGCATCACTAGACTCTGGGGTCTTGTGGCTTGGTGGTTAGGAATGAAGGTTTTGCCACAGCACTACACCCTACGAGGTCTAGTTGCCTTCAAGCTAGTCCAGTTGAAAAAGGGGGACTTCTTCAAAAAAAAAAAAAAAAAAACTCTTGCTACATTACATATTAGCACAGGTCTCTAACATATAGGTTTTATTGCTTAGCTCCGGTAATTCTAATTCTATCTAGTCTCTATCTTATCTCTCTGGCGATAAATGGACGAGCCTTTAAGTAAGGGATGTTTGCTCTCTTATGACACATTTATTCATCCTTATGTTGCCTCTCTCTCCTTGTTTCATTGGTGAATGGGATTGTAGGATTCGATTACTTGTTTCTTTTTGCCCCGGAGTAGGATTGTGAATTCCTATGGTTGCAAGTCATTCATAGCTCTGTTGTCACTAGTGCATATGCAGCTGTAAATATTAAATAAGCAGATGTATTGTAAGGACCTAGATTCTAATTTCTTATAATTATTTTATGATGGAATGCATTATGAATTTTATTTAATAAATTTTCTATGTTAGACATCAATTATTTATTTAATAGGATTTAACTTTAAAGATCTTGGACCGTTTGATCTTTAAGTGATAATTCCAACAGTTGGATGATGAGATGTGGTTTGGTGCAATGGAGTGCATGTGTAGACTTGTGAATTGGAATCGTATGTAATACTCCCTCCGTTCCAAATTGCTAGTCACTTTTGGAGAATCCAACTTTTTAAGGAGTCAAAATTTTTTTCTAATTTGCCCCTCTTTTGGGTTATGAGGTTCAACAATAAATGATCAATGCGTTTAATTAGATTCCAAACCCTTATCCATATTGAATTGCCGCAATTATTGTGAATTGTTGCCACATGTGTAGAAGAATTTGATTTCGTATCTCTATAACGTTAAATTTTTTACTGCCAAGGTTGTCTCCTAAAAATTAGGTGCCAAATCTGTGGTAAAATTGGTTTGGTTGCCTCCAAAATTTCCTTTTAAAAATTAGGGGTCATATCAAACTCGTGGAGATTGAATTTTACCAAAACTCATTAGGTGATTGCCTTCAAAATTTCTTCCTAAAAATTAGGCGCAATATCAATGTGAAATCGAATTTCACCAAAGCTCATTAGTGATTGCCTCCAAAATTTTCTCCTAAAAATTGGGCGCTATATCAATGAGACTTCAAATTGGACCAAAATTTTAATAGGCGGGTTACTAAAAAAGTTCAAAACTTACTGTAGTGCACTTGTATAAATTCCCATCTCTTAATCACTCATACAATTTCTCCAATTACCTTCCCCTTTTCTATTTTTTCTCCCCATAAACGTAATGTGTCAAAAACAAATTCTGTCACTCATCCATATCTTCCTCCCAAATTTTCTCCACTTCTCCTTCTATCATTAGTCACCTCTTTTTAAATCAAAATGGACTCCTTACTTGAAAATTCATCTATCCACTATAGATCAAAACGAAATCTCAGCAATCAACAACGTCAAGCGATTTTTGATGTGCTATTGATAGAAAGTAAAGAGGAACAACTAAAGAGAGGTACCATATCTGAGCTTGCTGCACTTTTCTCCGTTAATCGAATAACAATTCAGCGGATTTGGAAACGTGGAAAAACTTGTTTTGCTAGTGGCTTGCTGGCGATGTATCTTCTAAGCAACCAACAAATGTTGGTCGCAAGCGAGTGCAAATTGAGCTTAGCCAAATTTCTGAAATTGATCTTCGTTGCCAATCCAACCTTCGGTCATTATCGTCAACATTGAAGGTACCAAAAACCACACTCTATCGGCGACTTAAAGAAGGTGGGATTTGGCCACATACAAATGCATTGAAGCCATGTCTGTTTGACGACACTAAGAGAGCACAACTTCAATTTCGTTTGTCGATGCTCAATGCATGCAATCATGGCAACCAACTAGTTTTCAAAAGTATGTACGATTATGTACACATTGATGAGAAATGGTTTTTCATGACCAAAGAAGCAGAGCGATATTATCTACTTCTAGACAAACAAGATCCTTTGCGCATTTGCAAAAGCAAACGGTTCATTACCACGGTGATATTTTTGGCTGTAGTAGCTTGGTCCCTATTTGACGCTGTTCAAAATCAATTTTTTTGGGGCAAAATTGGGATTTTTCCATTCGCATTCAAGGAAGCTGCCAAACGCAATAGCAAGAATCGAGCAGCAGGTACGTTAGAAACAAAGGCAATAATTTCTCTAACCAAAAATATTATTCGTTCTTGTTTATTGCAATTTGTGCGAAATGGCCACATTGCAATGACACCGAGACTATCTATATCCAACAAGACAACGCACGGCTGCATATTCAACAATCGAATCCTGATTTTATTGAACCTACATCTTTGGACGGATTTGATGTTCGTTTATTTAATCAACCACCAAATAGTCCAGACTTAAATGTATTGGATTTTGGATTGTTTTGAGCAATTCAATCTTTGCAACATCAAGAAGCGCCAAAAATAATTGATGAGCTTATTTCTACTGTAGAAAAGTCTTTTGAAGAATTATCATTTGAAAGTCTAAATCGAGTGTTTTTAAGTATGCAAGCTTGTATGATTGAGATTATGAAGGATAATGGGGGAAACCATTACAAGTTGCCACATATAGGAAAAATCAAACTGATAGGAGATGGAAATCTTCCTACTCAACTCCAATGTGACCGTGACTTTGTGGAAAAAACAGTGGATCATCTACAACAAATAAATTAATCTGGTGGAGTTTAGTCAAAGGTATCCCCTTTTTTTCTTTTGTTGAACCTTCCTTCTTTCTTTGGTTAGTATTCTCTGTTTCCAATAAAAACAAAAGAATCTCTTTTTCTTTGGTTTAATTGGGCAGGAACATTGAGTTTTTTTCATTGATTCTATGTAGGTGAAGTTTTCAAAGTTGGTGGAGGAATAATTTTGGAAGCATGAAAGAGCTCTATTTTTTTTTTCCCTTCGAAATTCCTTGAGTTTTTGTATGAACCTGAGAGAAAAAGTTGGAGTATATGAATTCTATATCGTCCTCAATTATGCTTTGAATTTGCGACAGTTAGTTTGGATTTACAATGGAGGTTTGCTAATCTCAATGCAGTATGGTTCATAATTATGCTTTGAATTGAAGTGGCTTGAACGTACTAAATAAGGGCATGATTAAAATAATTCCAAAATTTGATTGTCTGGTTTTAGAAATGAGACATGCATTTTGAAACAGTCCAAAATAAAATAAGTGACCAGTAATTTGGAATGGAGGGAGTATTATTCTTGGCAGTAATATGGGTCTAACAACATTGGTCCACCTTGAATTTTAACTCCCTTATCATTGGTTCATTTACTAAAGTGAATGTGGACTTGGATGTATTGGATCGAAGTTAAGGGCAAGGCGTGGGAAGTCAGTTACCTAGTCGTCCCTATATTTCTGTGACAGTGCCTGTTACCTACTTGTATCAATATTTCTATAACAAGATAACCTAGGGGGGAGAGTGTGGGAAGTCAGTTACCTAGTCGGCCCTATATTTCTATAACCGAGCCTGTTACCTATTTGTATGAATATTTCTATAACAAGATAACCTAGGAGAGAGAGAGAGAGAGAGAGAGGCTTGGTGGCTTTTGTAGAGGGGCTTGCGGGAAGAGAAAGAAAGGGCTTTGATTGCCCAACTTCTAGTGGCTGTTAGCAAAGGTAAGAACCTTAAATTTAAATGCTGTTATATGGTGTAGAATTTCATCTTTGATGACTAATATTGCACTGCCATATCTAGCTCGAATTGAATATTGGTTTTGGGGACAAGCATGGATAGTATTGTGTCCTATGAGAAGGGGTGTGATTTTATAGAACTTGATATTAATGATTACGGGAATCTGAATGCATATAAAATCATATTCAAAGATGTATTCAATATTTTGATTTTAGAATTAGGCAAGGTGATTTTGGGTCTCTAGAGTGAGAAGAAAAGAAAGAGAATGGAAGGAGGTTGTTTGGCCAGTGGGAGATGGATTTGGTTTGGCTGGGCTTGGGCTTTTCTATTTTATTTTTGAAAGAGAAGCGAGAGTATTGTTTTAGTTGTGCTGGTGTATAATGGACTGACTGGTATATGGGTTATCGGTTGCCCATGTGCGGCCCTGCTTTGTATGTGGGGCTTGCTGGTTATGCAACATGAGTTGCAGAAACGTAATCTGGAAGGGAAAAGATGAAGGATATGTATGGAATTTTATCGTGCGGTTGAGCCTAAAGGCCTTTGGTGCGCCTTAGTGATCTTGATCAATTGGGTAGATTTTGGTCTTGGGAATAGTCCTACCTTTGGTTTTCCACAATTTTGAAGTTATTTCTAGCTACTTTTGATCACAGGACATACTTTTAATAATAAGCTTTAATTTTTGTGATTCAGGGTAACAAGTGTTAGTATTCACTTTGTGTTTTGGACATTATAGACCCGTTTAGTACAGCTTTTTTGCCATTTTTTTTAAGCTTACAAGCAAAAAAACTAAGTTTTTTTTGTTTTTTTGCTTTTTTAGCTTTGCTTTAGCTAAAGATAAGCAAAAAAAGTAAAAACACAAAAGCAAAAAAGCAAGAAAAATCGTATTTTTTTGCTTATAAGCTTAAAAAAAGTTAGGCGAAAAAGCTGTGCCAAACGAGCCCTATGCACACTTTGGAATCCGGTGAGTAGTTTTTGTCTTGCTGTTATAAATTGCAAAACTTTCTATGCAGAATTGATTTCAAAGGCATGTTTTATAAATCATATGATATACTTTATTTGAAGAATAATACTTATTTTGAATTAAGAGAAATGTTCCATCTTTTTCTTCTATATTGCATTGAGAATTATTCTTTAGTTATTTTGAGAAATTAAATGAGCATGATTTGAGAATTATTTAATGGTAAAACTTCTTTTGATTATGGATATTGGGACCAGGTGAAGTCTAGGGAACAGACCCTTTAAGTGGGGTGACTTTGGCAGCTAGGGAATATGCCTGTGAAATTCGTGGTGACCCTGGTTCTCAACGGTTGTAGGAACAGGCTCGTGAAATTCTTGGTGATCTCAACCGAATCGGCTTAGGGGATAAACCTAGAAGCCAGGCTAGGTGACTTTTAAGCTTGATGTTGGATCCAACGGGTATATCACTCATGAGACATTATTTGGCACATGTTATATTATTCTTTAACTGGTTTCCCTTATGATTATCTGTTAATTTATTTGTTATCACCATTGTGATAATGAGGTTTTATTATGAAATGAAAAGTTGTTGATAGTTCGATTTATTATTCATTTGATAGATGATTTGTTTTGAGATCATGTAATCTCTAAATTGATAGTTATTTTGATGGAGTTGTTAATCCTGAATAGAATGAATTTATTGGTGGTTAATTCAGACTATCTATTGAGTTGCAATTTTAGAATTTATTGTTTTCAATAGAATATTAGTTTCTATCAGGTGATCAAGCTTTTGTGTTTCATGGGTCAAGGCTCGTGGCTCACGGCTGGTCTCATCCCTAGTGGGGTGTGACATGTATTAACCAAAGATTCCACAACTGTGGCATCTATTTTCCTTTTCTTTTATTTTTTCCTTGTTTTGGGGGAGTGGTGGGGCAAGTTGAACCCTCTTGACCTCATGAGAGGCTCCCAAATCATTGTCCTTTTCTAGCTGGCAAACCCTCTTAATCATGTGAGCTATAAATGAAGGATTATTGTAGTAATGGAATTGTATGGGAACAAGAATTTGGCATATTGATCTAGAGCACTAATATAACGGAAGCACAAGATTCAAGTATTTTGGTTTCAAAGAATTCAAACCATTTATTTTCAAATTTCATAGTTATACTTCTCCTGTTACTGTAGTTGCTCTTTGATTATGAATATAAACCTAAATGGTGGTTTTGTGTAATGTATACTGTTGTATTAGGGAAGCACGTGATTACAAAACTTGAATTTTTTTTATAATTTTGGCATCTGTACCATATATAGACAAGCTTCAAGAACCATGAAGAAGCATTTAAATATGGTAAAATTTTCATTCTTCAAAATGCAGCAGGATGTGGTATCCTACCATCAGCTTTCTGGTGGCAACTAAGTTCAAGTTGTTTCTTATATGCTTACAATAGGTGGCTGACCTTATTCTGATAGTAAATGTGCTCAACCTGTGGATACTTATTGGGGTATGTGCTATAAGGCATAGAGACAAATTTTTGAAAAAAATTGAGTATATTATTGATGAACCAAATGGCCTGTTTTCAACAAGATACTATAGGGTTGCTTTGCTCTTAGGTTAGTATTGCTGCCTGTTATTTTCTTCATTCTATAAATCGTCTTATGTTATCTTGTAGTCATGAAATAATTTTCCATCTCTTGAAAAGATGTAATGTTTTCTACATATTTGGGACATTGTAGCCATGAAATAAATTTCCCCCTCTTGAAAGATGTAATGTTTTATACATATTTGGAATTTGGAACCATCATATTGCATGTACATTCATTGTATGTTCGGTGCATAGTTTCAAAATAATGCAACAGTCTTTAACTTCATACCTACTGATATTTTATGTGATATTATGTATGAGAGGAAATCGTCTTGAGTCTTTCGACTCTTGGAAATGTAACTTCATACTGCAACAGGCAAACGAAATTAATAAGACCCTTTTGTTTATCCACTTTTGGAAGTCCGTGTTTGATGTTGGAGCTGAAGAAAATAAATAAAATGATGGGAAGAATAACTATTTGTTGAGCTGACTCTACAAATGAATTCTGTCCTGCTCTGTGTTTGAAATATGAAGCATTACAAAAAGATATAAAGTGCACGGTTCCCATTCTCAGTGTCACAAATTTAACATCTCTGATGTCATTGGCACTGTTATGTGCTGGTTACTGAGTGTAGTTTCTTTATTTGATGGATTCACATTCAATTTTGTCTTTTCTACCTTGTATTCCTTTTCTTTATTGATTTGTTGTCCGGGTTGGTGCTTTTGATCACATGTTCAGCCGTTTTATTGATATTCTCTCTAGTACATGTACCTTGGTTTGTCAACCTGATGATTAGCCTATCATCACACGTAATTTTCTTGTGCTCAGATGATTGATTTACCACTGGGTGAGGTTTCTATGTTCTTATGTGGCTTTGGTTGAAATCTAATATATGCAGATCAATGAACTTAATCAAGTGGCTTTATGCTTCTGCATGGTGCATGCTAGTTTACTTGGGACTGCAAATGTTTGAGTAATGATTGGGCTACCCTTGATTTCTTCAGATGGCTCACAAGCTTCAGTGCTTTGTGCACAGCAAAAGTTGACGTCGAGTGATTGCAAAGATTGTAGTGGAGCCCAACCTTTACCATCCAATATAGTTAATTATAAATTAATGTATTCTCTCAAAAAATTTTCCCTCTGTTCTACGCGTTTTAGTCTTACAATATCAATTATATGTCACATATGACATTTTCACTTTACATTTTGATGATGAGAGAGTTTGTTCATTTTTCATGGCCAGAAAGTTAAGAACTTTGACCCTATATCAGTTTATTTGTTGTATGAAATGATTATCCATCCTTCATACTACAGGATGAAGATGAAGAATTGAAGATCAATGGGAGGTGAGCGGCTGCCACAAACTTGTCTTGGTTTGGATGCGTTAGACCAGTTTGCCACTTCTGGTTAGTGTTTCTCCCTCAATTTTGTAGATGCATCTTATGGACTTCACTTTGGGAAGCTTCTCTTTAGGGGGCTAACATGGGTTTCACTAGAGGCTCAAAAAGATTTCTGTTAGTGAAGGCATTTTAAGTGAAAAGAATTGGTAGATTTTAGTAGTTACCCTTTCAAACAATCTTCATTAAAAGATGATCAGTTGGCAATTTGTTACTTGAAGTTCTTTGATGTGGCAGGCTATGCTTTCATTGATATATTATTATTTAATTTTGTAGACTACTACTGGTGTTTAAGGCAAATGCCAGTAAAGTCTAAATTTATTGGCTAAATATTGCTTACTGGTGTCTGACATAAACATCACCAAATGACATGCTAATTTCTCCATTTTGCTTCACCTGTCGATCTTTACTTGCATTGACAAGAAACACTGATACTTTTTACATACTGTCAGCTTCCAGAGTGGGAGCCAGCTTTTGGTCTCTGGGATTAAATATATTTCTCTAGAAAATTTTGATCCTAATTTTAGGAGAGGGTTAATGCTAAAATTTTGGGAAAGTTTAGTTTTTATATTAGATTCCATTAGGTATTTAAGGATATATCAGTTATTTTTTTCTTTTTTTTCTTTTGGACTGGCATTGCCCGTGCCTGCCCCCTTCTAAATCCATTCCTCAATGGTACCCTGTTTTAAATTTTTTCTCATTTTTAAAGTATCTACTGTAGTGCATTTACCTTTTGGCCTGACACAGTTTGGTTTGTGTTAAGAGGCCATTCGAACAGTACAATGATTTGCAGTTATTTGGTTTAGATGCTTTTTAATTCAAAAGGAAATACTAATTCAGTCACAATACTTGGTCGTCAGATGTATCCATGTTTGGATATTTTCTAATTCAGTTAATAAACACCATTTAGCTCTTTGTCACAATTGTGGGTAGTTTCATGTTTTATAAGTGGTTTCCTTAGGATTTGACAGATCACATAATCTTTGCTTACCCTCCTCCTTCTGTTCTTTTTGTATATTTTTCCTTTTTCATACGAGTACGCTGAAGCTGTTTAGTTCAATCTGTGGCCTGTGCTCTGACCATATTTTGTGAATTTGTGAATTTATACGGGTTTGCAACAGTTGTAGAGGATGGATAACAAGCATAAAAGGCTCAGTTGTCTTTCTTTATTTTTCTGAAACATGGTTATTGTTGGACCACTTCCCTCTCATGGGTATGACCTTAGGATTTGTGAGGTTCTTTTCCCTCCAGTGGTTTGGAATATTTTGGAATTTACAAATTGTCTTTCATCCTCTTTTTTGCCCTTTTGGAATTCTACAGATTGGATTTCTCTGTTAAAGAAGGCTATAAGTTTATTCACCATAGCATCTGCTCTGATAGTGATGTATGGCAGTGGTTCTTGAAGATTTGGCATCCGAAGGAAATTCACTTTTTCTTTGGTAAAGGACTTCATAATAGAATACCTGTTTTCATGAATTTGGGATGGTTGGGTACCTCCACTCTTCTCGATGTCTCTCTCAGCCATGATCTCTTCTTCACGCTTTAAGAGACTGTGTATAGGCTAAGGCAGTTTGGGCTCGACTTCTACCAACGCAATTAACTTTAGTTTTTGCTCTTTTGATTTCATCTCTTGGGGCGGACACAAGGTTTGTTGTTCTTCTTCTTCCTTACAGCTGTTTTGTACTCTATGGTCTACAACTTTGTCTTTGTTGTTCAGAAACATTACCACTTTTCGCAATGAACCGAGGTCCATCAATTTGCAAATTAGGGAGATCCTTATGGCTGCTTCTGAATTTGCTCTTTTAACTTCCAAAAACATTCGGTGCAATCAAGTACGCATCATATCAGTTCATTGGAATCCTCCTGAACCTCACCGTGCTAAACTAAATACTGATGGATGTGCTTTTGGTCAGCCTGGTCCAGCTAGTGCAGCAGGTGTCTTGCGAGATTCTAGTGGCCGATGGATTATGGGGTTTGCTTCTTCCTTCTGTCATGCATCTAGTAGCTGAACTATGGGCTATTAGGAAAGGACTGGAGCTTCCATGGGAGACGTGTTTTAGAGCGATTGATTTAGATACCGATTCTAAAGTTGCTGTGTTGTTTTTATCTGAGGCTTCCCATTCTTCTCTATGGTTATATCCTCATGATTGCACGGAACCATTGATCAGCAATGTGATCTCAAGCTTCAGCATGTCTATAGGGAGGCAAACATGGTAGCGGATGGGCTATCAAAATATGCTAGCATGTCTTTAGTTTCTCTTTCGTATAGGGACCTATGTGGGTTTACTACCCCTGGCCAACTTTTATAAATAAATAAAAGCTTCCTTTGGACTTAAAAAAAAGAAAAGAAACCGTATTTGAAATTTGATAATGTTGACTTAATCAGAATTATGAACTAAGATTATTTTTTTTATGAAAATCTACCACATGTTGAAGGAGATAAGTAGGTAATGGTTTAATGATCCTTTTGAAGTATTATCCTAGGATTAAGAGATGACAGAAACTGCATTTTCATATGATAATCTGCTTCAATTAAGATGAGATCCGAACTAGGCACTTATCTAACTTTTTATTTTAGTTCACTGGTATTTTAGCTTTATCTCCATAACTGCAGTTACATTTTCTGTGTTGATTTGGAATTTTAAAGCCTTCTCTAATTGTCTACCTGATAGCTGGTTTTCCTACATGCTCATTCTGGACCTTTGTTGTTTGGATCCGAATTCATCAACCACGGAGCAATTCAGAACCAAATCAGTTAGTGAGCACTCTCACAAATATAGAATGAAGAACCCTGTACAACTTATATTGTGATAGAGGTGTTCAAGATTATTTTGAATTCTTGGGGGGAGAAGATGGAGATAATATTTAACTTCTTCTATAGAAATAGTTTTGCTATGACCCTTAAATTGGACAAATGTTCCAAACAGAAGATGCCCTTTGCATCTAGTTTTCTACTGATGAAGTTAAATGGGATGCTTTCTACATACTGAAAAAGATGAAGTTTAAAGGCTAATTTTTATGTGCAAGGCAGAGTGTCAGCATTTGCTTTATTATTTCATGATGATGTTTTTTTTAAAAGTCTTAGTGATAGTTCTTATTCAAGTATGCATATATTGGTGATTTGGTAGGTATGTTTCCACCTTCCACAAAAGAAATGGCATATATACACAGATTATCATGTGCTTGCCTTTGCAAATTATGTTCTGAGCATCCTAGGAGAATGAGAACTTGCGTGGTGATCTACATGTTCTCGCTAGGCCAAGGAGTATCCAATACCTGAAGCTTTCATGGATTTTGTACCCAATTTGAATTCTTTCAGGTGCTACTACAGGACGGGTATGGGCCTAGATCATTGTTTCAACCTTCTTTTATTAGTTATTTATTTATTTATTTTATGAGAGTCTTAAATTTATGAAGCCTTTCAATTCGATTTCTTATTCCTCTGATTGAGCAAATTTAGGCAGCCTCTATTCGTCATGTCATTTATACATATCTCTTCTATTATACTCAGGTAATAGTTTAGGTCTATGATACACAATGTGTCATTTGTCATATGAAAAATAGTGGCGAATACTTGAGGCAAGAAGAAATACAATTAGGTAAGGATAATGTGCCCGTCTTGTATATAATTTACTTTGAAAAGATAAACTGTTAATAAAATCGTTGCACAATAATACAAGAGAATATTTAATTTGTTCAATGGGTTTAATAAAAAAAGACAAAAAGAAAAAAGAAAAAAGAACTTAATTCATTGCATTATTAGTTTCTGTCAAAATTTTGCTCAATTAATGTTGGAAAGAAAGAAGCTGGAAGTAAATATATGTTCTCCTAATTACACTTTTTGTATCTTTGTCTTTTTATTTCTCAATCTGGTTCTCTAGGAGCTGGATCATTCTTGAAAGTAAGGAGATGATGTTAAAAATCAAGCTTGCTTTATTGGATATCTGGACAGGTTGTATTAATATCCATCTATTGACATGCCTCAGCTAGCACCTTACTGGCTGCGTCACTGGCCTAAAGTTCAAAGATAGATTATGTAGTATTAAAAAAATGAAGAACCTGGAATTTTGTGGGATCCTTACCTTCAAGTGACTTTAAAGACTTCCTACAAGGAGGTACATAGTGCCTGCCAAGTAGTCCCATGAGCCAGACAAGTTAAATTCACTGCACTTTTTTTTCCAATCTTCTTGTTTCATGACCCCTTGAGTCAAGACAGGAGTCCTCAACACTAGGGTAGAAACTGCTTCCTCACTTTTCATAGGTTTCTCATGTCAGAATGCATTTAGGGTTGACTCAAGATAATTTGAAGCCTAAAGTAACAATTTTAGATGAGACTTTTTATATTTTTAATTTTTGTAAAATTATCTAAATTAATTTTTTTTTGTTGATGAAATCGGTGTTTCTTTCTTCTGAAATTAACTAGTATGTTGATTTTGGCTCTTCTCTTTCTAACGAGACTTTTTTTTCTTCATTTTGAAAGCTTCCTGTTTTTTCATAAACTATGTGAAAACCTGTTATCTAAAATGTGAATCGTTCCGATACGTGAAATAGGAATGGGAATTTGGTACGATGTATATTTTAAAATATGGTACGCTAGGGGTAGACTTCTATAAAGAATACTACTAGAATTAAGGTACTTCTAGAATAATTTTCTTTAATAATCAGACATTTAATAAATCATAATTTATGTATTTTCAAATTAATCATCTAAAAACACATTCCGAGAGTATTATAGCCCACTTTTTTGCATATTGTTATGCCAAAGTTCTAATCTTCCTATATTTTTGTTCATTATAGTTGATTGTTTTCCTCCATTATGTGACCTTTAAATATATAAATAGAAAAAAGTTTGGAATCGCTTTGTATCGCTAAATTTATCATTTTAAAACGGTAGAGTACCATGTTTTAGAACGTCATACCAAAAATGTAATTCCTTAGGATAGTAAAGTATTATGGTGGCACATGTGAAAACTATATAGGGTCTCAATTATATGGTATAAGACTTTAAAAATTTTGGGACCTTCAAAAAACATTTTTACAATTTATTTTTTGGGTTAAACTTTATTTTTTTAATTTTGGTTTTTTGAAGTTGATTTTGGCCCCTTTCTTTTTTTTCTCATCTGGACTAGGGCCATGTTTTCAAAATATATTGTAGAACCTATACAGGGACACACGGATATGGCACGTATCAGCCGGCGATGGCAAACAGCTGCGGCTGATGCTAGGAAAATCCTTATAACAGGAAACTAGTAGCAACTTAGGCTTAAACAGCCATAAAAGACTGCTACTAATGGTGTTAAAGTCTGTGACTAATAAGCCAATTAAAAGTGGATTTTAAACTATAACTGAATTGAATATAAACATGAAAGCCTTGGAAATTTTAATATATAATTGCTAATAAGATCATCCCCCCGCTTCTATTTTTTCTCATGCTGCCTACGAATACATACCAAAGGCACACCCATGTCCCAACCAGGACTTGAAACTTAAACTTAATTTCATTCTTAGGGGTGGTCGGACATACCACTCGACCTAATAGCTGGTGATTAATCTCGAAGATTAGATTGATATTCTAGGAGCTTAAATAAAAAGGAAAATGATCCTAAAGAAGTGAAATATGACAGAAAGCTCAAATGCTTGGGCCTTCCTCTTATTGATGGGCGTGTTACTAGGAAAGATATTTGACTTTGTTTTGGGGAGGATTAACTCTAAAATACAGTCATGGTACTGTAAATTTCTTTCCTATGCTGGTCGTGTAGATCTAGTTATTTTTGTGCTTCAGGCTATCCCGACATATGCTATGCTTGCTTATAGAGTTCCATCCTCTTAATCTCAGAAGTTACTAATAAAATTAGACGTTTTGTTTGGAATTCCCATCATTCATCTAATAATTGTTCTAAAGTTAACTGGCAAACAGTTTGTAAGCCTAAGCAAGAGGGGGGCTTGCGACTTAAAGCAAAAGTCATACATCCTGAACCAGTGATACCAAGACTTTGAACGTTTCAGCGTTTCAAGCCATTTCATCTCCTTAGTCTTCACATCAAGTTTTGGGTGTTCATGTTCCATCTAGCACTTGTAAGTATCATCAGATATTGAAACACACTGTTACGTGTTTGTTCTCAAATCTCTTCTGCATACTTTTTGCTCCATTCTAAAAAGGACAGGGAACACACATGCTCTCACCCATGGCTGGCTGTTTGGAAACTTCCCACTGTTCCCAGAATGAAGTTTTTCCTTTGGCTGGCGAGCCATGATTGTTTACCAACAACTGATTTTTTTGCAACACAAGGCATCATCTCTACTGGGCAGTGCTCTTTATGTCTTCAAGCTACTGAAACTGCCTCTCATATGCTACTTCATTGCCCATATTTTAGCTCTATACAGATGGGCATGGGAGAGTTTTTTTTTACTCCAACGCATCTTCCTATCCCTGCTTATTTTCATTCCCTTGTCACTTCTAATTAGAGGTATAAAGCTTTGGGTTTGTTTTTGTCTCGGCAAATATGTAAGATGGTGCATTCATATTTGCTTGCTCATGGCTCTACAAAGCCATTCAAAGTCTGCAACAGATTATGATAGCGTGGGATCCCCCTCCACCAGGTTTAATAAAGTCTAATGTGGATGGAGCAGCTTGGGCCTGCTGGTACTGGGGGAGTTTTGAGAAATGCTGATGGTGTTCTGCTAGCAGCTTTCTCTCAGTCCATTGGCATTGCTTCAAATGTTTTAGCAGAATTCCGGGCTATCATCAACGCAGCGAAATATGCTAATTGCAATTGAACTAACTAACCTAATCATTGAAACTGATTGACATCTGGTTTTTGAAATAGTATGCAGGAAACTCACGATAAACCTTCACCATCAACTCATGTTGGAGGAGCTTCTTCACCTTAGTCTGCAGTTCACGTTTGTCTAGCTCCCCTTCACTTACTGGGAGGGAAATTTTGTTGCTGATTTTTTGGCCAAAAGTGCAGAGAATAATGTCCCTCAAGAGGTTTTGTATAATTCCCCTATCCTGTTTCTGGTTGATGCTCTGTATATGGATCAAATTGGGCATAAAACACCTCGGAGGGTTCACTCTACTTGCCCAGTTTGTTTTGTAAACTTAACTACTTGATCTATATTTCACCTTTTGTTTTGTTTTGTTTTGTTTTTATTTTTTTAAAAATGACTGAAAGAAAAAGTTGCAGGAAAACACGAAGAGGTTTACAAATTCTCAAATTCGAGTTATGCTGTTGACGTAGTTTGATTATAGAAAGATAGATGATAGATCTCTCTACTATTTATGGTATTTCATTTGTTCTGAAAAGAAAAATAGAATAAAAATAAAATAGGGATACCATTTCTTTGTAAAATTAAAAGTTTAGAACATATAGATATATGTATGCATTTTTTGGGGATATTCACGGCGTGAGTCTTTTGAATGGCACCCATGAAAGTTTGATCAACTTTCAATTCCGAAAGAAAAGTTGGTCTTAATCTTGAATTATTGCATCTGTAAAGCAACGTTGAAAGTAAATTCTTCACTCCCCAATTCCTAATGGGGCAAGCAAAGTGTCTTAATTGGGAGTTAACTAATAACCTCTTTCGAAGGAAATCTAATACGAGAGGACTCATTAGGATGCTTCAAGCTTCTAAATAGTAGTTTGTAGCCCCATGCATGCACGTATGCTCGTACCTTTCATATTCTTGCTCGTCAATGGGACATCACAAAGTGATTAGCTACCGAACGGTGCTGTTTTAGACTGGATAACTCTAGTTCTGCAATTAACCTTCGTTCATGAACATAGACGATTTATCCAATGAAGGTTTCAAAATTTGGCACGGGTGGTTGTGTCTTTGAACTCGGATTAGTGAATAGAACGGATGTTTTGGATCTCACTTTGATATATAGACCAAATTTTTTTCAAAACCTATTGTATAGCAGCACCATCTACGTACAAACTAAAAAGGAGCTAGATTATGAATAAGTTGGTGATAGGCCACTGTTAACCTATAAATAGGCTAGGGTATGGATGCATATTTCCTCAAAATATACATGCATGCATGAGCCAGCAACTTTCTCAATTTAACATATGTTTATTGGAAAATGCTTTAGGTAATCTATTTTTTAAATCTCTTTTCTCACTCTAAACACAACTGAATGAGTTTTACATGAATTTATTAATGTGAGTACTACAACCTTGTGTCTAGGAGTTAAAAGAAAAATTGAGAAATAAGATTGTATATAGCATTATTCATATTTATTAGTAATTAGTATTTAAAAATTTTATAGTAAAAAAATAGAAAATATTGGACTTTCTTTTATGTTTTTTGTAATTTGTTTTTGTCTCATTATCCAAATTACATAATGCTGCTACCTAACATGACATCTTTCCGAAGCATAAAAAAAAAAAAAAAAAGCTAACTAACATAGTAACATGACAAGTGTCATAAGCCTACCAAGATAACCCAAAAATAGGTCCATGACAAGTGTCATAAGCCTACCAAGATAACCCAAAAATAAGTCCATGAGGATGCTAAGAAGCCCACTAAGTCTAGAACATTCTAGGCAAGTCTTGAGCATTCCATCACATGGGAAAAGTTTGGTGAGCATTCTAGACTTTTCTACACAAGTGTAGATGCTAAAAAAGTGTAAGAGATTCTAGAATGGGAGAGAGGCTTCCTTGAGAAGTTTTATACATAAATATCTTAGATATTTGTATAAAACTTTTTAGAAAGCTAATCTCCACCGTAGGATCAAGTTGATCTCAACCATCCATTGAAGAGGTGGACAACTATAAATAGGTGGAGCCATTCATTTGTAAACCATCCAAGTTTCAA
The DNA here is from genome assembly GCA_033060915.1 of Euryodendron excelsum. Taxonomy (NCBI): domain Eukaryota; kingdom Viridiplantae; phylum Streptophyta; class Magnoliopsida; order Ericales; family Pentaphylacaceae; genus Euryodendron; species Euryodendron excelsum. The sequence goes on along the minus strand of CM065388.1, from coordinate 40,552,168 downwards.
GTAATATAAAACATTCTCTAAGTTCACTCAAAACTCTTTTTATTTTCTTGTTACTCTCTTATTCTTAGCCTTGTTCTTTCGGTATTATTAAGGCTTACTTTGCATCTTTAGTAGTCAAAGGTGTCTAAAGCCGCACAGGTCAAGGTATTCAAGATTCAAGCCCGTGACACAAGGACAAAAAGAATGTATAAATTTGGTTTTTTTTTTGGGTAGTTTTTCCAATCGGAGAAGGAAGTGGGGCAAAAATTTCCCTTTAAGAAGGAAACAAACTATCAATTTTAGAATAATAAATATGGAAAGTATGAAGAAGAGTCAATCCCCCACGAAAGGCCCACACAAATCCCAAATTAGTTATTTAGGCCTATTAGAAAGTTTGAAAAGGAATAAACAGTAAGTGACTTTTTGTTTATTTCTAAATATATGGTGCAATACGCTTACAAGTAATCTTCATTATTCGCAAACTGGTGATACTCTATTAGGATCTGTTTGTCACATTTGCAAGGAAAAGAGCAAAAAAAAAAAACAAAACAATGAAACCATTGAAAAGCAACCATACTTTCACTTTATTTTCACAAGTTCGCTATTAAGCCCAAGCAACCGCTCATACCCTGGTAACCCTAACTTTCGTTCACAATTTTAAACAACCTTTCCATTTTTACCTTTGCCGTTTCTGTCAATGATGAACTTCGCAGTGTGGAAGATCGCTCGAAACAATACACAACTCCTCTGTACCCTAGTGCTTGGACCTGGTAATTTGGATAATTTGTACTTGAGAGATGAGAATTTCTCTGCAACAATGCAGTCTGCCTTCACAGGACCTAAGCTCTGAGCAGTGGCTAATCAACTTGATGGACCTAATGTTCGAGTGTTTGATAACTTGGGGCGTGCTTACATGATAACCCTGATGTTCGACAATGACCACCACCATTGGATTCTGACAGGAAATTGGTTACAACTCTAGTCTAGTGCTGCTCGACAATGACCACCACCATTGGATTCTGACAGGAAATTGGTTACAACTCTAGTCTAGTGCTGCCTATGATTTTGCAAGTAAATTTCCAGATGCCTAATACTATACGTGCCGGCTGACAGGAAATTGGTTACAACTCTAGTCTAGTGCTGCCTATGATTTTGCAAGTAAATTTCCAGATGCCTAATACTATACGTGCCGGATCAATCAATTAAAAAGGGGTATTTTTATTTTGCTTTTTCTTTTGTTTTTACTTTTATTTTCGCCGTCCCATGTAGCAAAAGAATGTTGTTTCCAACATACAAAAAGTTCACGCTACCCCATAAGAAGTATAACTCTCTTAGATGCGCTTACAGTGTTATTTCACGCTACAAAACAAAAAGTTAGGAAAACACAATAAAAATGACAAAAAGTTAGAAAAATACAATAAAAATGACAATCACGATGACGTAATCCGATTAGGCAAAGATTACCATATTGAGTCTGGATAGGATCCGACCAGCCTAAAGTATTAGAAATAGTAAAACAGACTCGTCCTTCAAACAATAAATACGATGTGAGTCCAATTTTTAGGCGAGATTTTGTTTGCGCCTTCAGCAGCTTCAAGAATTATAAAGAAGAAAATAATCTCATTACCGATTTCCCATACTATTAGCAGCTGAACGGATCGCAAACAAATGCAATGCAACACAGACATCAAGCATCAAAGTAACATAGCTACTACAACAGATTCACCACATTTTGGTCATATTCAATGGCCACACCACTAAATCATACCAATTACCCAAAATAAAAATTAAACAAGAACAAAAACAAAAAAGAAAGAACAAATAATAATTGCAAGACGATTTTACACAATATAAATATATATACAAATATGTATCTCATCCATCTTTTATCAATTTTGGCAATCTGCCAAGCACTTGTACACTTTAATAAATCTTTTGTTTCAGATCTAAATGCCCTTTTTCAAAAACACAGGAAAAGACCATAAAATTAAACAAAGAAAAGTATGGCCTCTTGTTTATTTTGAGGAAACAAATAAGTACAGTACTAAATATGGTCCAATAAAAATTTCATACAAAGAGATCATATACCAATAACACAGCACAAACCATCTCTTCACTGAAATTTGCACTCAAACAACCACTTTATATGCATACCAAGAGCAATCCCAAACAACCAATACCAAAACATAAACATAATATCAGTGGCCCTAGATTCACATTACATCCTGAACATAGAACAAAAGAGATTCATAGGAAGCCACATCAACTTCTACTGCTGGGCATAAATATAGATATAAACTAAATGTTAATGTGCTGAACTTCATTCAAAGAGCAAAAAGAAAGGTTCGTGTACAAAAGTAGCTAGAATCTTCACCGGTCAAAGCATGCTTCTCATGCTTCCTGCAAAAGTCAAATATAAAATGCTAGCTACTATAGTCTAACACATCCCATATGCATATTCATAAAGGGAAGAGAGAGAACGCAAGACGGGGGAGAGCCAAGGACATTTTAGATCATAAGCCAACATTTCCAGTCTTTCAACTTCTTCCAATATGGGTCTAAGCAAGAAAATCCTACACTTCATTCAAATAGTACAACCTGTGCTTCAACCACAAAGCAATAGGTACTAAGAGCATCATCCACTTGTCAAAATATTGAACACAAAATTAACAAAATGAATAAATTACACAAATGCAGGTGCAGTGGTGCACAGCGCACTTCTCATCTTTAATATCAGTTGCTCCTGTTGCCTTGCTGAGCAATAACAAACAATATAATAAGGATAAATTCAACTGACTACCCTTGAGGTTTCGCGAAATATAAGGTAGTACCCCTCACTTACTACAAAATTACACTGCATACCCTTTTTATTTTTAAACAAGGTCACAGATTTCCCCTCCCTGTTAAACCAACGTTAGTCAACAAATGGAAGTTGACTAACCTATGAACTTTTGCAATTTCCTAACTACCTTTTGTAATATAATTAACAAAACAATCAATTTAATTATGAAAAAATAAACCAAAAATTGAACAAATCAAAATCCACTCATCGTCAAAACCATATCTCTCTACCTAAACCCCAAACCTAGATTTATTTCACGACATCATCACAGGCCATCATTCTTTGCCTCATCTTCACCTCTCTCTCTCTCTCTCTCTCTCTCTCTCTCTCTCTCTCTCTCTCTCTCTCAAAATTAATCATCCTATTGGTTCGCCTCTTTCTGCCTACCCTCCTCTCTTCCTGTGTGATTGCCACCCAGCTTCCATTACAATCCCAAGACTTCTAACCAAATTATATATGCTTGACAACTACAGTTCTCTTAATAAATATATACATATTTATGTGATGGTTTCTTTCGATGGTTGAAGTTTTTAGAATGAAATAAACTAGATATCCTTCATGTTGACACATCACCCCATAGACTATGAAATCAATAATGAGGTCATTCTCCACTACCTTAGCTTCCAGCAACAATGTAAGACAGAATTAATTTTTTTACAAAAAGACAAGCTATCATTGCTAATATGAGCTAACAAAAGTTGATGGAATGAAAGTACAATTGAGCTCTTGGTGAAGAGAATTTTGAGCTCATGTTGCTGGAACTTAGTGTGAGAGGCAATCGCAAGAGCGTCCACGCAGGTGAGGCTAGTGACTCTTTCTTTCTCCAAATTGTAAACTCAAGCATGAACTATGAATATAAATTTATAAACAATAATGAAAACATGTTTATGCAATGAGATATAACTATATAACGCGCAAATCATACAATAAGGGTAGATCACATCAGATTCGTAAACACCAGTTTTGAGGGTTGCTGCCAAAAGGTGTCAAATTAACTTCAAAGCCACCCTAGGCGGTAGGCTTATAAAAGTCAATTTGGACCGGAAGCAGCAGGTACCGAAAGGAGGCCGTGGTGCCCTTTTGCTTTGTTTCCAAGAGGAGAGACAGTGATGGTTCACTAGGCTCAAGGTAGTCTTGAGAGGTGGTGTTTCTACTCCCTTTAGAAGGCATCACATAATGAGTATCACTCTTGTCTAGAGGAGTATAATATGGGTGATCTTGTAGGTTGTGGGTGTATGCATACCCTCTTGTGAAGTATGATAGCCACTCAGCAATTACTGAACCAAGCAGAGAGTAAAAGGGAAAGAATCAATGGCAGCCTCAGAGAATGAGAGCAGCACTTATGGACTCCATGATTTGTGTTGTTCGTAAAAGGAAAGGAGTGCTAACATCCCTTTGTATAGGCCAATGGGTGTAAGAGAGAGAGCCAACCCGTGATGGGATGATGGCTTGTCCCTCTTAGCCTAAAAAAGACAGCGCCGCATTTGGGATCTACTAAGGTAGGTGGGATATGCTAGGGGCAGAGTTGGGCCATGCCCTTAAATGCCTTTGTCTTTTCCTCTTGGATATCTCTCTCTCATTGTGGAAGGTCAAGGAAAACCCTCTGAGGTAGGGATGGTAACAGAGCAAGTTTGGTACAGGTTTAGCCTAACTCTACCCCACCCCTAATAAGAAAACCCTACCCCATCCCCGTCCCAAACCCACGACAGGTTAGGATTTAGCATCCCAGCCCCATTAACAAACACACCCCCCTACCTTGTACCCCACCCCAACCAAGTTTGTCGAAAATGAAGGGAACACTACAGGAAAGCCCCAGCCCTCAAACCCCAAAACGGAGACATAGATCAAAATTTCTAAGGCAACAAACTCAAATCGTGTTCTTCTATAAGAACTAAAACACAAAATCACCAATAAATATATTACGCATTTGCATAGCATAGACAGAGAGCCAAAATAAGGTGAGAGAGAAGGAAAGGGATGGATCTGGAGGTTGCAAGCTTGTAGCAAGTAGCTATGGTGATGAGTCGGTGAAGGTAGTGTGACGATGAACACCAATGAATGGGCAACAACGAGCGGCAGGGACCAACGAACCGTTAGAGAGAGGAATTTGACGAGGCACTGAATATCTTCTAATGAAACAAGGATAGATATAAAAACCCCAAATCATATAATACGGATACAGATATGTATATGTATATACAAAGGATGTATTTGTTTTCATGAAACAAGGGGGGTATTCTTGGAATTTCAAATGTATACGGGGCGGGTTTGGGGTGAGAGCTCCTAAACCCTAACCCGCCCCGAACCCGCTTTAGGTTCCACATTTTCTCCTAAAACCTGCCCCAAACCCGCTTCGGGTTCCACATTTTATCCCAAAACCCGCCACTACCCTGATTATTGCATAACAAATCTGTCCCATTAGGGGCGGGGTGGGTCCCCAACAAAATGGGACAAATTGACATCTTTACTCTGAGGAGAGGGATTGGAACCTTGATGATCCCATTGGTCTCATCCTCCAAACCACAATTCCCTCCTGTATGGAGGATCATGGCTTGCTGGAGAGATGACATGCACAATTTCAAGGAATCAATTTGAAAGGAAGCGAACCACGAAGAAGGATTTAAGCTAATGTTCCAGTAAGATCTGGTCATGGATGAAGGAAGGTAAGTAAAAAGAAAAAAGTCCATCACTAGAATCATAATGAAGTTTCTAAAATTTCTCACAAATAATCATAACGATATTATATAAAAATAGTTAGCAAATTAAAGAAAGTACTAATACAACCCAGCTAAAGTTTCCAAAAGCAATTCAAACATTTTTTCTCTTCATACATTAGTATAGTTCTATGCAAATAAAAAGACGAGAAAGTACCTAGTAGATTGAGAGGAGTAAAAAGGGATAATTGTTCTCAATGATAATACCTTGCAACTCTGTTCAATAGAGTCCAATGTTTTAAGAACCGGACCAGCCGGTTTAAGCAAAAAAATAAAGAATCGGTTCAGTCAACGGTCCGGATACTCCTCAGCGTCGTTGTAGCATAAAACTGCTCAAAACTGCTTGAATCGCCAGTTTAACCGTTTGCAGGTTGAGAGAACCGAGGCGGTCCAAATCAAAACATGAAAGAAGACTGTTCTTCAAATTCTCTGTCGATGCTAGAGATCTAACCTTCTTCTCAAATCAGCAACAATGATGGAGATCGGATTTTCTGCTGTGCAAATATCCTTCCCCCACTAAGGTAACTTCTATCATACCTATACTGTACATATACACATAAATGTATATGGCCCTATATATAATATGTGATGTATGTATATATACATATATACACCTATATTTGAAATCTCAAGATCTTGAAATATCTTTCCGTACATGTATATGTGTTAAGAATAGAACTATTTTGTTTTAAGGTAAATAACTATCTTTGGCATCCTTTCCTTTTTCTTTTCCTTTTCCTTTTCCTTTTAATTTCTCTCAATGAGCCCAGGTTTCCCCAAAAGAAAAAAGAACATTGAGAAGAAAAAAAAATCAGCATATCAATTTTACTATATTATTGCTTCTTCAATTCTTGTCCTCCTCCTTTTCATCTAAAACAATCTTTTTCATCCTTTGGCAGAGGTACAAGTGTTTGTGGAAAGCATATCAGATGTTTGTGAAATGTGCTAACTGACTTGTGGTGTTTTATGTTCTGAAGCAATGAAGTTTTGATGTTGCCTTTGACATTATTTTTAATATATTTATGATGTAATTATGACATCACAAGCTAAAGTTGGCTCAATTCTAATTGATCTGACAGTTGAACCAGTGACCCTTAACCAATCTATTTCCCGATTTGCTTGACAATCCGAGTTTCAAAACATTGATAGAGTCAGGCACGAGTGTTGGGTGCTGGTGTGACACTTAAGTGTTAGATTCGTTTAATTCTCATGTCCAACAAAACCAGTAAAAGGCCAAATTTTCATATTTCTTACTTATATTTCATTCATTTTTTTGGTTTGGCCAACAAATAAATTAGCAAAATCAATCCAGAAACTTGCTTCACTTGCTTTCAGCATGATGATGAAGGTTCCCCGTGTTAACAAAACAGAAAAAAGAACCACGTTCATAAAGTACCACTGGCAATTTGTTTGAGTTCAAACATAGAAATCATATCAATTATTTGAAGATATTTACATTTTCCCCGTGTTATGGCTGAAGAAACACAACCCCCATTGAAAATCAATCTAAAAAATAAATAAATGAGAATGTAGGACAACAAATGAAGGCAATCCAGAATTCCTTCAGCATTAAAGTCAATTAGAAGTCAGTCCAAAATATAGATCATTCACAAGACACAGGTTATACAACTTAATATACATACAGCAATGCTTAACAATTCCAGTTCATGAATTAATAAATAATGTCACGAGAAAAACCCATGTGATGAAAGAAACCAAAAACAAACAAACAAACAAGCAAAACAAAATCACTGCACTAAAACGAGATCAGATTAATAACAAGGTAACCTAAAGGGAATGGAAACCCGATTACCTAAAGATCGAGGCAAAAAATTAGTATCCAATCTACACACCAAATAAGTGATTTAGTATGCTGCAATTATAGACAAATCCCAGATCCTAAAACATTCACAATTCACATCCCATTTGAGGAACAAACTAAAATTCAATGAATATATAATCTAAAAATATCTCTTCTCGAGTCCAATTAATAAGTTTGGGGCCTTTAAAGTGATATGGCCCATATGGGTGGAAGATTGGTGACAACCAAATATATTATGCATAGAGACATAGTGCCACTTCAGTTTCAGCGTTGCTTCTTCAGCATAGTTCCCGTGATGGAAGATCACTCCATAGTGATAGGACCGTAATAGTTTTAATCAAAAAATAAAAATGCCCCAAAATTATTAGCTTGGTCTTGCTGATTCTATAAAGTGCGCCCGTGGGGCGGCAGCCGAGAGAGAGAGAGAGACCCTAGTTTCTCTGTTAGTTTACTGCAATACAACACCGATCCAATAACAACTAAATTCTTAGTTACTTAAGAAAAACTGAAAACCAGTGAAAATCAATCTCAAAATAAATAAATGAATGAAATAATCCAGAATTTTTTCAGCAATGAAGTCCACTAGAAGGAAGTTCAAAGTACAGATCATTCACAGGACTCAGACACCACTTAACACACACAAACACACACACATATATATAGCAATGGTTCACCATTACAGTGCATGAATCAAGAAATAATATCATAAGCAAAACCAATGCAGCAAAAGGGAAGAAAAAAAAAAAAAAAAAAGAGAGAGAGAAAAACGAAAATCACTGCATTAACTTGAGTTCAGGTTAATAACAAGGTAATCTAAAGGAAATGGAAAAATGATTAACAAAAGATCGAGGCAAAAAAATTAGTATCCAATCTACATATATCAAATAAGCAGTTCAGCAAGCTGCAATTATGGACAAACCCCAGATCACAAAACATTCACAGATCACATCCCATTTGAAATTAAAAGAACATAAACTTTAACAACAAAACATATTACATGTATATATATATAGAGAGAGAGAGAGAGACATACCCACCACTTCAGTTTTGGCGTTGCTTCTTCGGCATAGCTCCTGTGAAGGAAGAGGACTCCATAGTGATAGGGGGATTATAAATTTATAGTTAAATTTATAATACCATTAGTGGCCATGACCTCACTTCACCTTAGTAGATGGGTATTGATTTAAATCTTTGCAGTCATGCATTGCCCTCATCTTTGACTTTTACACCCTTTTTTTATTGTGCACTAAGAGAAAAATGATGGACCATAATAAAATTTCCATCTCAATTTACTGTAATAGCATAGTTTCTTCGTAATGACACTGCCTCGATATCTATTTGTAATGCTAAATAGGAAAAGCATAAGATGCAATTATTCCAAATGCTGGAGTTGTTTCAAGATGGATGGCCAAACCGATGCAATGGGAAGAAAAAGATGAAATTCCTCCTAAGAATGCCTAGTGAGCAAAGGTCTGGTAAGGAAACCATTCTGTGTGTCTTACGAAGGAAGACGCTCCTAATAACCAAAAAAAGAAGCGGACTTATAGTGAGGCCACTAATAATTATCTTGTGAATTTTTGCTTTAACTTAATGGTACTAAATGCTAATCCATATAAAAGCCATAACACTAACACATGTAGAGATGGAGACCACGAAGAGGAAACTAAAAACAGAGGAACATGTAATTATTACTTACCCAACAAACAAAAAAGGAGATTACCCATTTGGTTTGTTCAGGATAGGGAACTTGCATTACAAAGCAAAACTTAGGAAGAATGCCTACTACTGGCATTCAACAATGTAAGCATAGTTTGAAATGGATTCTCTTTCAAACATAGATATGTGATCTAAACTTTTTCAATATGAAAGTTCATATAAGTATACACATAACCACAGAAACGAACCCCCTTTTGATGGTCGTGCAGAACTTTTTGCAAGAAGGGAATAACAAGCCTCTCCAAAAGCAATTTGAAGGATGAAACATTCGTTTGTCTATTAGGACATAAAAATGAAATGAAAAAACTTTCTTTTCTTATTTATGGGGTTTCTATATTCAAAACTGAAGTTGTTATATGGAAGCAGAAATCAAAACTTACTCTCTTTCAAGGAATCAAGTTGAAAGAAAATGAACCATTCCAGTGCACGAAGAAGAATATAAGCTAAAGTTCCAACAAGATCTGGTCATGGGAAGATGGAAGGTAAGTAAAAACAAAAAGTTCACAATCCGAATCACGATAAAGTTTCTAAAATTTCCCACTAAAGGTCAGCACCAGGTTATATAAAAATAGTTAACAAATTAAAGTAAGTACTGACACAACCCAGCTAATGTTTCCAAAAGCAATTTCAACACTTCAATTCTATTCATATTTTAGTTCGTACTATGCAAATAAGAAGACAAGAAACTAATTAGCAGATCGAGGGAAGTAATGAGGGATAATTGTTCTTACCTTACAACTATGTCACATGGACTTGGGTACCAGCGTCGGGTACGAGTATATGTCTTAAGCATCAAATTCGTTTAATTCCCGTCTCTTGACACGGCAAAATATTCATATTTTATGAATATATTTCTTTTATTTTTCTGGCTTTGCCAACAGATAATCTAGCAAAATCAATCCAGCAAACTTGCTTCACTTGCATTCAGCATGATGATGGTTAGAGCATTTGAACATTACGGTTTGACTTATCAAAAGAGCATTAGAACACCAAATAAAAAATGCTGCAGAAAATTGCAACCGAACATGTCCCTCAACAGAAAAGGACGCCAAATTGCATATCCGATTTCTATGAAAGTGGCTCAAGCTGAGTAGCCTATTTGAGATATTGGAAAATTCAAAATTGGAACAAGCATGCATGCAAAGACAACCGTGTTGGATGAAACAAGAAAATGTGAAGGTTCCCCATTGTCAAAATGCAGATCAAAGAAGGAGAAAAAAGAACCACGCTCATAAAGTACTACTGGTAATTGCTTTGACTTTAAATATAGAAAGAAAATTAATTATTTTGAAGGTAATTACATTTTACCCTGTGGCATAGCCGAAAAAACACAATGAACTGTAGTTTAAAAATGAACACATAATCCCATATTGTTTGGAGTGAAGTGCAAAGGACAGGCCGTAATTGTTTTTATTAATATATAAAAAAAACTCTAAATTTATTAATTGGGTCTTGCTGGTTCTATAAAGCAGGGAGAGAGAGACAGGGTTGCTTTGTTAGTTTAATGCAATATAACACAACTGCAACAACAATTGAATTCTTTGTTAATCAAGAAAAAATGAAAACCATTAAAAATAATCTCAAAAACAAATAAATGGAAGGTAGGACAATGAAGAAAGGCATCCAGAACTTTTTTTTAGCATTAAAATCAATTAGAAGGAAGTTCAAAATACAAAACATTCACAGGACAGAGTTTCCACAACTTAGCATACATAGAGCAATGCTACACAATTATAGTTCATGAAACAAAAAATAATCACATAAGCAAAACCAATGCAACCAAAGCCGAAAAGAACAAAACAAAACAAAACAAAACAAAATCACTACATAACTACAGTTTAGATTATTAACAAGATAAACTAAAGGTATGGGAATACAATTAACTAAAGACAGAGGCAAAAAATTAGTGTCCAATCTACATCTCCAATAAAAGGTTACGTATGCTGCAATTATAGACAAACCCCAAATCACAAAACATTCACAATTCACATCCCATTTGAAGAAGAAACAAAAATTCAAAGAACATAAACTTCCAAAAATCTATTGAAAGTCCAATTAATAAGTTTGGGGGATTTCAAGTGATATGGGTAGAAGATTGGTGAGAACAAAACATATTATATTTATAGACATACCACCACTTCAGTTTTGGCGTTGCTTCTTGGGCATAGCTCCTGTGAAGGAAGAGGAGTCCACAATGAGAGGGGGATGCTTCTGTTTGCGAGCCGAGTACGAGTCTGCTGATTTCTTCCAGCTCATCCGCTTACATTTGGGGATGTTCTCCATGAGGAATTTGTAACCGGGCAGGTCAGGGTTGAAATAGCGGTTATACTCTCGCCACGAGATGCCACGAATGTCTTCATCCCAACCGGATTCTTCATCCACATGGTATACATCGTAGGAGTCCAGGTAGACCGTCTTGTAATCGGGGATCCCACGGCCGGTTTCCAGGAAGGCTCTCTCTTTGGCCTCACGCCTTGCCATGGCGTCGGGATCAGACTCCGTTCCAGGCCAATAATCCTTGTCCTGGTGGACAAATATCACCCTACTTCTGAAGTCAGCATCCATCTCGGCATCCATAAACTCTGTACAGTAGTGTCTAATCATGTCGAAAGCCTTGGCTGACCAATCCATGGGATGGATGTAGACAATCTTCAATTTGGGCCTCCCATTCTCATCGAACTCATCCTCCACTACCTTTGAGGTGCGATAAACTTCTTCCAACTCTTCCTCAGTGTAGCGGTAACGTTCATCATCGTAGTCATCATCATCGTAGTCAGTACCGTAGTCTTCTACACCATTAATAATAAAACCACGATGGTCTTTCGCTTTGGAATCCAACAACTCATCCTCTACGACCTCTGTATTTCCAGCAACATTTTCCAAATCTTGCTCGGCGTTGTGGTAGTGTACATTATGAAATTCAGAACAGTGGAAATCTTCACCAACAAAAACAAGAAAATCATCGTCGTCTCTCACCTTCGAACCTCCTAGTTCACACGTTTTCCCTCTCAGAATGCACTTCACCATCTTCTTCGCTTCTGTTAAAAGCAGATAGGTTAGAAAACGACAACAGAAAATGGAAAACCAAATTAAGGAGGAAACAAAAAAATATTAAAAAAAAAACCTCATTAACAAACCCGATATAACGATGGAACAAATAAAACGTAAAAATCGACGGAAATCAATCTTTCATTGCTAACGGAAAAACCTGATGATGCGTTGAATCTGAAATCGTATAACCTTTTGCAATTATTTCAAACCCAAGATTTTGAATGACCCATGGCATTTGAATGTGAAAAATCCCAATATATATATATATATATATATAAATATAAACCCACATATATAAACAAGAATATATGAACGCTGCATGTTTGTGGGTGTGCATATGAAAATACACAATATTTATAAATACACATCTAATGCATGAGATATTGTTAAGAGACTGAAAAATACTACAAGGATCGATGGGAGAGCCCCATTAGGGTTTCGACTATCCGAGGAGAGAAAGAGAGAAAACTACCAAAAAAAATGTGAAAGGAAGGACTGTAACGCCTATACAGTGTTACTTCGAATGCTCAATTTGAACGCCAAAGAGAGCCCTCTAATTAGGAGGTCTTGTGCTTCGCAATTTTTTTTTTTTTTTGGGTCCCTTTGAGTGAAGCTGCCGCAGAGGCTGCTTCGACAGGGAAAGAGATTATTTAATTATAAAATGGTAACCAAAATATGGGTTTTTTCTGAAGAAAATAAAAGGGGATTTTTACCAAAAAAAAAAAAAAAACAGGAGTAGAACTTATGAATTTTACCAATCTAGTATAGAAATTCAAAAAATTACAAATATAGCAGTGTTATTCACTATTTGAGTTTTAGTGGACAAAATTGCACAAACTACGTGCATTATGCTTTATTTTTTATCCTTCTCTCTACTTTACTAGTTGGCATCTATTTCCTATACTCAGCCATAAATTTCTTTTGTTAATAGATACAAGCACCTGTTGAATTTTAATTAATTAATTTATTTAAATCATGTTACAAGAGTCTAGATGTTCATTTCATTATTTCATTATTTACGAAATGGAATCCTCACACAAAAAAAAAAAAAAAAATTTCATTGGATAACAGTTGAATATATTTGACTGGTAGTGGCAAAGTATATATATTGACAAATCTTTGATGTGGACAAAATTTCTCGACACCAAAACATTTGATGGCCTTGAGAAACCACAATTATCATTCAACAGCATACTTATTCCGGAACGGTGGTAACACAACTTTGACCAAATAGAATACCCCCATTGGACACATATGAATAGGTGCTTAAATATTAAAATTGTGACCCTGAAAATTTCATTTTCTATAAATTATCTCCATCTTCTTCGCTGTTAAAAGCAGATAGGTTAGAAGACGACAACAGAAAATCCAGATTAGGTTTGCCTTTTCTTTCTTTATTTTTTTTTTTTTTGGGGTGGGGGGGGTTCAACTTGCCTCTTTGATAAGGGCCTGTTTGATTGTCCCCCAAATGGGAATTGGACTAATTATGAAATTGTTTTATTTATATATTAGTGTACTAGATGTGTATCGTTGTTAAAATCTAATGACTTCAGGATGGATAAATTTGAATTCCTTCACAAACAGTTAAACTTGTCCATTTCTTTCAAAACTTGAAATCACTCTAGATGTATTTGGTTGTTACTTGTTACTTCAAATCCTTTAATTTGAACGCGAGAGAGAGCCCCAATTTAGGCCTTCCACATTTTTGTTTTCCTTTCTTGGGTTCCTTTTGAATGAAAAAGTGATTTTAAAATTATAAAGAAAACATTCTCTTCCAAAGATAATTAAAGAAAAATAATTTTTTCTTTATAATTGTTTCTGCTAACTTTTCTTTGTCCTCCAAACGATTCTTCTCTATGCTTATGATTCAAATTTCGATGCTTTCACTCATCCTCTTAGTCTCGATCTCATACATTATTTATGAATCTTCGACCTCCTTAATCATCGATGCTTCTAAAGCCAAGCAAGTTTCATGGAAAACCCCAAAGTACTCGATAATTAAGTTTCCGTCCCTTTGTTTGGTTGTGCAGAAAATATAAAAAAGTTCAAACAAAAACTCCAAATTTGAATATCATTTTTTTTCTCCTTTCTTTTTTTTTTTGTTGGTAATTCCACCAATTCAGATCAATTGATGAGTCGCAAAGCTTTCATATACAAGAGTTTTCTCAAGGACGAAGAGAGCAATCACAATCTAATGTGGGTATTATTTGAATTCTTCTCGATTTGTATTCATTTGGAAACACTGGATTAGAATTATTTGAGTTTATCAATGAGCATTTTGTAATTGTGATTGTAATTTTCTCTGGACTTTAGAAAAATGTCTTAGGCAAAATCGGAGTTAATGAATTAAGATTATCTATGAATCAGTGAGATTTTAGAAGTAATCTATAAATTTTTACGAATAGAAATGCAATTATTTGAAACCCAAGATTTTGAATAACCCATTGCATGTGAAAAATCCCCACTAGATGAACCCACATAAATAAACATGTAAACATGAACAATTCATGTTTGTGGATGTGCATATAAAATACACATTACTTGTACACGTATATGTATCTATACACATTTCGAAGATATTACTTATTCTAATATACAAAAAGAGAACTCAATTGGTGTCTTTAAAGTTGGGTAACGCAAATGTCGCATCATCCTCATTCGTATTTGCTGAGACACCCTTTAGTAAATAAAAAATTTCTCCCTCATTTCTTAATGAAATTAAGCAATTTTAGAGTCCAAATTGTACTTCTCGAAAAGATATACAACTTTAATGTTTTAAGACTTACAATGGAGGTCATTTAGCCCCTCCAAAAATGACCTGTAAGCGGGCTAGTCTGACCAAATTTTCTTGGATTGACCTGCAACTCCACTTTTCTCCAAAAATCTCTTCATCCTAAGGTGTTTTAAGCTCTTGAATGGCTATTCTAACATATATTCTAGTTGTCCATAGTATTTAATCGGATCAAAGTGTGAAACTTAAACTCATTATATGCATGCAAAGTTAAACACCCCATTTTTTATAAAATGAAATCCATTTTTGATTTAGAGCTCCATAGCCTTCGAGATCAGTTGCAAAACAACTCTAAACTAATTAGAACCATCTACCAAGTGACCCCGAATAGATTGCATAGCTCAAAATTGACGTGTTCTAGTTTTCTTAAACTTGACCCTTGGCGGCTTTTCTAGCCATTTTTCAGCCAGCTCCAACCATCTCACCCACATGTAAGAATGATAATACGATAAACACACACAGTAGTAGTTCATACCTGAGTTTGAGATGATTTGGAGTAGATTTGGGCTACGAACTCAACTTTTCCTCTATTTATCTCTATTTTTCTTTCTCTCTCTCTCTCTCTCTCTCTCTCTCTCTCTCCATGTCTATTATGTGACCTCTATATAGATATGGATTGCATGTCTTGGTGCTCTTAGAGTTTGACATTTGTCTCCAAGTGTGAGACAAGTGTTTTGGGGCCAAAATGATTTATTAAAAAAAAACACTTTTGCATACATTTTATATTGTAAATACACTTTACCTTCATGGGGTATGATCCAAAAACACATAACTCCCTCTCATGTAAAAGTGAACACATAATCCCATGTGCTCTAGAATGAAGTGCAAAATGGATGGTTTGTTATGTTTGTGAGTAAAAGACCAAAATGGCCTAACTATATTAACTCCGGGAAATCGATTTTTAGGTTTGTAAACTCATATTAGGAGGGTTTATAGAGAGAATAACTATTGGAATGTGGGTTTGATGAATTGTTCTAGAATATGGATTAATGCTTGGCAAAATCACCCACGCTCTCTCTCAAATGGCCAAACCCCAACCATAGAGATTCATCGCCACTGCCGCCACCACCACCACAACATTCCAAACAACAAGCATCTTATTTCCATAAATTTCTACATGAAAGCAAATCATGGCTGGCAGGATTGATTAGAACAATTCAAATCCTAGAATGAATATGTTAGGGACTGTGAAATTTTTCACAACCCGGCTACAGTGCATAAGCATAATACCAAAAAATTTTGATCTGATTAGCAAAAATTAATCAACGTGATTAGAATCATACCTTTGAGATTTCTCTGGTTTGATCTTGAATAGCAACAAGTATAAACTTCGAAATCCCTTTATTTTGATCTCGAATAGTGAGTAATAGCAACAAGCACGAATCAACTGCTCGAACTTAACCTTCGAACTTCTGTTGTACCCCTTGTACATGCCTTACTCTAGAGAGAGTGGGCTCGCAGCTGCTAGGGTTTCTTTTCTTCACAAAACGTGTATCTCTTAATTATGAGTAAGTCCAACTCTAGCTAATCTTAGAATGTGTATATATAGAGGTTACAGTAGGGACCATAGGATTAGTATGACTAGGGCTTCCTACACAAATAAAAATTCCTAATCCAACCAAGATTAATCCTTATTTATGCAAATTATAATTTATACCACTAATAAATTATAATTGCATTTCCTGTCATACTCGGTATTATATTTCGAACTTCATATTATTAAATGCTTATTTATCTCCCTACGTTAAGATCATAGATACCCGTCTATTAAATTAAATTACTGACAATTAAATTTAATAGACTTATTTAATTCTTTGAGACCTTCCACTTAACTTATTTGATATGTCGAATTCATAATCCACCTGCAGAGTTTAACCTAATCAAAACTTATAAGCTTTTTCAAGAAGGTATCATCAATCCCTACACTGGGACGTGGATTCCATCAATAATTAATATTTATAATACACGTAATGTTATTATCCAACTCACTAAGTTTATTGATCTACAAAGAATCTCACTCTTTTGTGAAACAAAACAATAAACATTAAAGAGTATAATGAGTTGGATAATAACACAAAATGAATTAGTATAATGAGTTGGAATTATACCGTTCCCCATAGTCAAGACAAATCTATTAAAATTTTGTACTATAATCCTACTATGGTGTGTCCAGTTCCATCTAATTACTGTGAACGATAAATTTATATTTTATAAGAACCGATGATCTAATTTTCTGTGTGTAAGCTGTACTCTACACACCAAATTATCTATTATATAGAATAAGAGATACATATGCATAATCATTAAACAAATAATGCAAGCCAAACATTGTTGACATAAATTCTTATTAAAATGGAATAACTAATTTATTAATAAATACTAAAGTTATTAGTATAAATCCCTAACAATCTCCTACTTAGACTCAAAGCCATGCAGTAATGGATCTAAATCTCATCCCCTCTAAATAACCATCAAAAGTCTTGGCTGGTAAACTCTTCGTAAAAGGGTCTACCAAGTTGTCTGCTAATGCAATCTTGGTAACCACCACATCACCTATGTGCACTATGTCTCGTATCAGGTGACACTTATGCTTGATGTGTTTTTCCTTGTTAACTCAAGGTTGATCCCCATGTTGATTTTGATGATAACTAGATCTTGTGTTATTTTACTAATGCATTTACTCAGTGTACAGATCA
This sequence comes from Euryodendron excelsum, assembly GCA_033060915.1. NCBI lineage: Eukaryota > Viridiplantae > Streptophyta > Magnoliopsida > Ericales > Pentaphylacaceae > Euryodendron > Euryodendron excelsum. The sequence continues at coordinate 40,534,557 of CM065388.1, read as the reverse complement.
ATAAAAGTTTATAATTTGGACTTAAAACTAAATTTTAAGTCTAACACATGTCAAAGTGGATGCACAACAAGTTTAGGATCAAGTGATGAATTCTAAGAGCTATGCAATGAACCAAACAGAGCATTAACACCTATTTCTACTTTAAACAATTGATTTACATTTAAAGAGATTGAAGGTGTTCAAATAAAGTTTTCATCAAGTATGCATAGACTCAATGAAGTTGTCTTGCACTCAGACAGATTGAAGACTTCATTAGAATGTGCAATGATCAGATGAAAATAATTCGGTTATAAAGATATTGAAAATGTTCAAGAGAAGATCTCATCAGGGAGCAAAGATCAATTCAGGATTATGTGATTGGAAGTTGCTTAAGAAGATTCATCTTGACTGCCTGATCTCTACATGGAATCCAAGTGCAGAATTCTTCTAAGATATAAAGAATCAATGAAGACGATGTGTTTGAATAGACTTCATCAAGCTTACAAAAGTTTCACTGAGGTGATTCCAAAGAAGAAAGAAGAATTGCTAGCAAAGAGAAGAAATCGGCAATGAAAACAATAGCTTGACAATAAAAGAGAAAGATCAGTGAAAGAACTCAGCATTGAGAAAGTAAAGCCCTGACAGTTTGAAAGTCAAGGAAAGATGAATGTCAAATGATTAATTCAATCCAAATTGAATAGAAGTTAACTCTGATGCATTAAAAGAGTTTTAATTGATCATCATACCCCAAAGAAAAGAACCCTTGAAGATCTTATAATATTGCTGAAGATAAATTTGATCATTGGAAGACAGAATGCAGATTTCTGGGCAAAGAGCCGACTCATGAAATTGAAGAGTTGCCTCATGAATACAGAAGCGAAAACTTGAAGACTAAATGACCAAAGAGTCGACTTATGGAAATAAAGAATCGCCTCATGAATACAGAAGCAAAAGCTCGAAGACCAAATGATCAATGAGCCGACCCTTTGAACATAAAAAATCGACTCATAAAGACTAAAGCAAGATTTCTATGCAAAGAGCCGACTCATAGAATCGAAGAGTCCCCTCATGAAAGCAGAAGCAAAATGATTTAAAGACAGAATGATCAATGAGCCGACTCATGAATATAAAGAGTCGACCCTCGACGACAGAAGCAAAAATGTGAAGACAAAATGATCAAAGAGCTGACTCATGAAGATGAAGATTCGACTCATGGAGATAGTGGACAACATCTGAAAAATGCAAACTAGAAGAGTCGACCCTTTAAGCCTGGAGTAGACCCCTAGGATATAACGGCTAGTTTTTCTAACGTTATAACGGACTGGACGTGTATTAAATGAACCCCAACAACCTCCAATGAATGAAATCAATACAAGGGTTTATATACAAGCTTCTAACTGTATTTATAACAAGGGAGAGAGACAAGAAACAAAAATCTACTGACTAATCAAACTGAAAATTCTGGACATTCTCTTTGTCTTCACTTTGTGAACTTTGAATATTTTAATCCACTCTTGTTAGAGAGTGTGTAAGTCACTTGTATATTTTTATACACTGGTAAGTGAGAATTTGAGAGTTCTCTTATGAAAGAAAAACTCTTGTAAGTTTGAGTGGAGCTTGGACAAAACCACTTGGTAGTTGAAGAACTTGGGTAGAAGTTCTTGTGTATAGTGAGCTGAGCACTTGGTCAATCAGCACCCATTTGTAATTGAAGATTACATAGTGGAAAAGACTTCAAGGAGATCTTGGGGTGACGACGTAGACCACGGTTTGTGGTTGAACCTCGGTAACTCTTTGTGTTCTTCTATTGCTCTGTTTTTCTTTCTTTTTTTTATTACATTGCATTTTATACTGATTAAACACTGTTACATTGTTTAGATTAATTTTAATTAATCTTAATTGTCATTAATCTCCGAAAAACCTAAATCACCCCCTCTTGGGTTGCCTTTTGGGCCAATAATTGGTATCAAAGCTTGTGTTCCTATTTTGAGGCTTAACATCCTAGGAATAGATCCATGGCAACCAATTTTGGAAGCTCTTTCGGTGAGGGTCAATCCACAAATAAACCACCTATGTTCAATGACACTAATTACAATTATTGAAAAAATAGAATGAGAATCTATTTTCAATTGGTAGACTATGAATTATGGAGACTCATAGTAAATGGTCCCAAAACACTAACAACTAGAGTAGATAGAACTAATATCCTTAGACCAGAATCTGAATGGGATGAATATGATTTGAAAATACTACAATCTAACGCTAAAGCTATAAATATTCTATATTGTGCACTTGATCTCAATGAATTTAATCGTATTTTCACTTGTGAATCAGCCAAAGAAATTTGGGATAGATTAGAAGTCATACATGAAGGTACAAATCAAGTTAAGGAATCTAAAATCAATATTTTGGTGCACAACTATGAGTTGTTTAAAATGAAACCTGATGAGTCCATCACAGAAATGTTCACAAGGTTCACCGATATTATTAATGGTTTAAAATATCTTAGAAAGGTGTATTCTAACAGTGAGCAGGTAAGAAAGATTCTAAGGTCATTGCCAAAAGTTTGGGATGCCAAAGTCACAGCAATCCAAGAAGCTAAGGACCTTAACACCCTGCCTCTTGAAGAACTCTTGGGCTTCTTAATGACTCATAAGCTCACACAAAAGTAACATACCCAAGGGGATAAAGAAAAGAAGAAAAGGGTAGTTGCATTCAAACCCACCAGTCAAGATGATGAATCAACAAATGATGAGAATGAAGATGAAATTGCTCTTATCACTCGAAAATTCAGAAGATTCATGAAGAAAAAATGGAGAGGTGGAAAGAAGCATGAAGCTAAAGGAGAACCTAGTAAGGAATCCAACATTACATTCTATGAACGCAAGAAGCCAGGCCATATAAAGGCAGAGTGTCCTTTGCTTAGAAAGAAAGGAAAGAAATATCAAGGGAAGAAGGCCATTGTCGCGCCTTGCTTGTCTTCGGTTTTCGTCTTGATCTTCGTCTTCAATCCTCAAGAGTTGTCTTCAATCTTCAAACTTCAGATTGCAGCTCTTCAAATCTTCAAAGGAGGGTTGGAGGCTAGGGTATAAGCGTATGGGGGTGTGTATGAGTGTATATGAGGTTAGGGTTTGTGTATGGTGGCTAGGGTTTGGAAAACCTAAGAAAACTAGGGTTTAGGGAGTGCACGAGCTTTGTATATCAAAATATATGATTTTTAGACTGAGTTTGCGGACCCCTTTCACGCTGGAAGAGGCTCCGTATTTATAGAGAGAGAAATGCACTGGCGCCTGTTGTAGTGGCGCCAGGCCAAAAATTACACTAGTGCCACTGGGAGTGGCGCCAGGCCATTTTTTGGCTTGGCGGTACTACTAGTGGCGCCAACCATTTAGAAAATATTTAAGGTCGGCAAGCAATTTTTAACCTGGCTTCACTAAGAGTGATTCCGCAAAGTCCGGGAAGGAGTTTGGGAGACCGAGAATGACCCGGAAGGTCAGAAAACAGCAGGAACACTTAAAATAGTGTCTCAGAGGTATTTGACTTAAAAAAATGTGGATAGGATGTGTCGGAAGGGTTGATCGAGCCTTTAGGAGCAAAACGATCAAACGGATCGGGAAGCTGCCGGGACGGACTCGAACTGTCCCAAAATAAGACTCGAGATTTGGAAACATTATTCAGAATGTTCCCAAAGGTTGCCAGTTTGAGTCTCAGAGCCGATGTGGTCAAAAAAGGAGACCGGCCCACCAGGGGCAAAACGGTCATTTTGTATTGGGTTTGCCGGAACTGACTCGGAATGATCCGAAAAGGTAAAGGGAGATAGAGAACACTACAAAAAGCAGTCTCAGAAGGTTACTGGTTTGATACCCAGAGCCAGTGTGGTCGGTAAAGGAGACCGACCCACCAGGGGCAAAATGGTCATTTTGTACCGGATTGGCCAGAACTGACTCGGAATGATCCGGGAAGATAGAAGAAGGTTGAGAATACTATAAGAAGCAATCTCAAGAGGTTACTAGTTTGATACCCAGAGCCAACGTGGTTCCCGGGGCGTTCGAATGCCTAGGGGCAAAAATGTTCATCTTGACCGGAAAGTCTCAGAAAAGGCCCAAGGGGCAGTTTGGTCGTTTTTCACCGAAGTGGGCTAGCAGGCACTAGTGTTGACCTGGGTTTTGATTTTTTCTACTACTCTGACGGCGGTCGTCATGACACAGGGGTTTATTGGCAATTCCCTATATCGACTTATTTGCGAGTATTTCCGCTACTCTAACGATTGTGATGTTTGCAAGTATTTTCGCTACTCTGACGGTTTGTGATCATTCTCGAGACTTCCTAATCTCGGGAAGCTGCTAAAGGGAACTTAGCGCCTGAGAAGTCAACTTTCTTGGAAAGCGTGCCTAAATGGACATTTCTGCATTAGCGGGCTAGCAGGCGCCAAAGGTGGGCCGTTCTACCATCTAGGGGACTTGGGGTCTCGTCCCGGTCGACAGGTTTAAAGGGGCTTACTGTTTCGAAGAGATTTTTTTCGAAAAACGTGCCGGACAGTCTCAAGAAATAAACTGTCTCAAGAGAGGGATTGGACTTGGAAAGGGGTCTTATCGTCTTCAGAAAGACGTGCCTGATTTGGAACCGTCTCGAGGAATAAACTATCTCGAGAGAGGGATTGGAAAGGGGTCTTATCGTCTTTGGAAAGACGTGTCTGATTTGGAACCGTCTCAAGGGATAAATTGTCTCGAGAAAGGGATTGGAAAGGGGTCTTATCGTCTTCGAAAAGACGTGCCTAATTTGGAACCGTCTCGAGGGATAAACTGTCTCAAGAAAGGGATTGGAAATGGGTCTTATCGTCTTCGGAAAAACGCGCCTGATTTGGAACCGTCTCGAGGGCTAAACTGTCTCGAGAAAAGGTTTGGAAAGGGGTCTTATTATCTTCGGAAAGACCTGCCTGATTTGGAACTGTCCTGAGGAATAAACTGTCTCGAGAGAGGAATTGGAAAGGGGTCTTATCGTCTTCGGAAAGACGTGCCTGATTTGGAACCATCTCGAGGAATAAACTGTCTCGAGAGAGGGATTGGAAAGGGGACTTACTATCTTCGAAAAGACGCACCTGATTTGGAACCGTATCGAGGAATAAACTGTCTCGAGAGAGGGATTGGAAAGGGGACTTACCATCTTCGGAAAGACGCGCCTGATTTGGAACTATCTCGAGGAATAAACTATCTCAAGAGAGGGATTGAAATTGGAAAGGACAATGCCCCTATGGGCATTTTGGTCATTTTGCTTCTATTTGGGCCTAGTGGGCCCGCGAAGCGATGGATAGATGGAATTTGGACTTAGAGAGTTGGTTTCGATTGGAATACGTCCATATTGACTTGAGTACAAGTCTGGACGGAGCGTAGACTGCCGAGTGGTCAAAAATGGGGTGCTTATAACTATGACAACCACGACGTGGAGTGATGATAAAGAATCAAGCTCTGAAGAAGAAACTAAACCACAAGAAGTGGCTAACCTATGTCTCATGGCTCATGAGGATGATAGTAAGGTATCAGATTCTTCTCAATTTACTTTTAATGAATTACAAGATGCATTTGATGATTTACTTTGTGAATTTAGAAAAATGGGAATTAAAAATGGATTTCTTAAAAAGATGGTTTCTACTCTTACCAATAAAAATGAAAATTTACAAAAAGAGAATGAAGCTTTGAAAAATGAAGTTTGTGTCTTGAATGATAAGATCAAGAAAAACTCTTTTCAAAAAAATTCTTCAAAAGAGAAACAAATCTTACTTGATAAGGTTAAAGGTTTGGAAACAGCTCTCTTTAGATGTATAAATAGAAAAGAAAAATTGGATGCAATTCTGGTAAAACAAAAATATTCATTAGACAAAGCTGGTCTTGACTTTGATCTTTTTAAAAGAAAGAAATTTTCAAAAGGCAGATTTGGTGCCTTAACTAAAAAACCACAAATATTATGTTTTTACTGTCATAAAGTAGGACATATTGCTAATAGATGCTATGCCTTGCAAAAATCAAATGTTCTAGAAATATATAGGTCCCTAGAAGACAATTGAGGACTAACCCCCAAAGACCCAAGATGGTTTGGGTACCTAAGGTCAGATAAATCCTGTAACAGATTTGCTTTCAAGCAAAATCCAAAAAAGACCATTGGTACTTGGATAGTAGATGCTCAAGGCATATGATGGGAGATGAAGTACAATTCACATCTCTCTCACCAAAGGATGGAGGTCTTGTCACGTTTGGTGACAATAGCAAAGGAAAGGTCATCAGTATAGGTAATGTTGGTAAGAATTCCTCTACTTCTATAAAAAATGTATTACTTGTTAAAGGACTCAAACACAATCTTTTAAGCATTAGTCAACTTTGTGACAAAGGATGCAAGGTTGTATTTGAATCCTCTAAATGTGATGTAATTAACATTAATAATAACAAGACAATTCTCGTTGGACATAGACAAGACAATATTTATATTTTCAATCTTAATGATTTATCTTCGTGCAAAATGGAATGCCTTGCTGCTATGAATAGTGATGAAAGGTGGTTATGGCAAGAAGACTTGGTCACATTAGTATTAGCATACTTTCAAAGGTTTCTAAAAATGATTTGGTTAAAGGTCTTTCAAAAATAAAATTTGACAAAGATAGAGTTTGTGATACTTGTCAATTAGGTAAGCAAACTTGAATTTCTTTTAAATCCTTAAACATACTCACTACCTCTACGCCACTACAACTATTGCATATGGACTTATTTGGACCAACTAGAACTTTAAGTCTTGGTGGGAAACAATATGCACTTGTTATTGTTGATGACTATTCTACATTTACATGGACATTATTTTTAGCTCATAAGGATGAGATAATTGTTTTCTTCACAAAATTTTGTAGAAAGATTCAAAATGAAAAAAGAAATTTCAATCACTTCTATTAGGACTAATCATGGAGGGGAATTTGATTGCAAATCTTTCGAAATGTTTTGTGCTAAAAATGGTTTTGATCATAACTTCTCAGCCCCTAAACCACCTCAATAAAATGGGGTTGTTGAAAGGAAAAATAGAGTTTTAGAAGAAATGGGAAGAACCATGCTTTGTGAAAATGGTTTAGCTAAGTATTTTTGGGCTGAAGCTGTAAACACAGCTTGTTACGTTTTGAATCGAATTTTATTTAGCAAAATTTTTTAATAAAACCCCTTATGAATTTTGGAAAGATAAGAAACTAAATATCTTATACTTTAAGGCTTTTGGATGCAAATTCTTTGTATTGAATAATAATAAAGACAACCTCGAAAAATTTGATGCTAAATCTAACGAGGGTGTATTTCTTGGATATTCAACAAATAGCAAGGCTTATGGAGTCTTTAATAAGAGATCTTTAGTTATTGAAGAATCTGTCCATGTCACTTTTGATGAACTTAACCCTTCTTTAAAGAATGTTGAAAGTGATGATGCAGATGAGCTAGAGCCTGAAATGGAAAAGATGGACATTCAACCGAGTTCAAATGAAGAACCTCAAAAAGAAAGAGGAGTACAATAAGCTCCTACCAGCCAACAAAAAATTAATGAAGGTCTACCTAAGGAGTGGAAGTATGTGCATAACTATCCTACAGAACAAATCCTAGGTGATCCTTCATAAGGAGTAAGAACTCGATTCTCTATAAAAAAATGTATGTAATCATCTTGCATTTTTATCATAAATAGAGCTTAAGTGTTTTAATGATGCTGAAAATGATGAATTTTGGATAAATGCAATGCAAGAAGAATTGAACTAATTTGAAAGGAATGAGGAATGACACCTTGTTTTTAAACCTAGTAATCATCCACTCATTGGAACTAAATGGGTATTTAGAAATAAAATGGATGAGTCCGGAGTTGTTGTGAGGAACAAGGCAAGACTTGTTGCTCAAGGTTATAGCCAAGAGAAAGGCATTGATTTTAATGAAACCTATGCTCCGGTAGCTAGATTGGAAGCCATTAGATTATTACTTGCATTTGCTTGTTTTAAAGATTTCAAATTATATCAAATGGATGTTAAAAGTACTTTTCTAAATGGTTTTATCACTGAAGAAATTTTTGTTGAACAACTACCTGGATTTGAAGATCCAAAATTTCTTGATAATGTTTTCAAACTCATAAAAGCATTGTATGGTTTGAAGCAAGCCCCAAGAGCTTGGTATGAAAGATTAAGTAAGTTTTTGATTGAAAAAGGTTTCTTAAGAGGAAAAGTAGATACAACTCTTTTTATCAAAATAAAAAATAATGATATGCTTGTAGTATAAATTTATGTGGACGATATTATATTTGGTGCTACTAATGAGTCGTTTTGCGAAGAATTTGCTAAGTGTATGTAGGGAAAATTCGAGATGAGTATGATGGGCGAGCTCAACTACTTTCTCGGACTTCAAATAAAGCAATCGAAGGAAGACATCTTCATCAACTAAGCCAAATACATCAAGGACTTAATAAAAAAGTTTGGTATAGAAGATGCAAATCCTATAAGTATTTCAATGAGTACTACAACAAAATTGGATAGCGATGAGAAAGGTAAGTCAATAGATACTAAACTTTATAGAAGCATGATAGGCTCTCTATTGTATCTAACTGCTAGTAGATCAGACATAATGTTTAGTGTTTGCTTATGTGCTCATTTTCAATCTAATCCTAAAAAATCTCATGTGATTGTTGTAAAGATAATATTTCGTTATCTTAAGCACACACCAAATCTTAGATTATGGTATCCAAGAAGTACATGTTATAATTTGAATGCTTACACTAACGCTGACTATACGGAGAGTAGAGTTGATAGGAAGAGCACAAGTGGCTCCTGCCAACTTCTAGGCAATATGATTGTATCTTGGTATAGCAAGAAATAAAATTCAGTTGCTCTCTCCACAGCTGAGGCTGAATATGTAGCAGCTGACAGTTGTTGCGCTCAAGTATTGTGGATCAAACAACAATTAGAAGATTGTGGAATCTTGTTTGATCATATTCCTATTAAGTGTGATAATACTAGTGCTATAAACTTGACTAAAAATCTTATTCAACACTCTCACACAAAGCACATTGAAATTAGATATCATTTTATACGAGACCATGTACAAAAAGGTGATATTAAACTTGACTTTGCGTGCACCAACATGCAATCAACTGATATCTTTACTAAGCCATTGAGTGAAGATCATTTTTGTATAATTAGAAGAGAATTAGGGATGAGTGATCCTATATCTTAAAATGTGTTCAATATTGAGTGAAATTTGTGTTTTGGATATTTTAGATGTGATTATCATTGATATGAAATGGATTTTTTGAATTCTTGATTCATTACATGATCATATTAAAACATCTTTTATCAACAAAACTTGACAAAGATTATTTCCTGAATTCCTTATAAGTCACATGCCCAGTCTGGTCGCATGAGTTGACGCTCTATTTCAAAGAGTCAACTCATCATGACAGTGGACTCAAATTATTTCATTAACAAGCATGTGTCAGCTCATTAAGTTCATGAGTCGCCTCACGAGTTGAGCCTATATATTTTAAAGAAGCCCACTCTACAAACATTCGAAATTTTCCTCTCACTCTTTCACTCTCATTCTTTTCTCTCCCGCTCCCTTGTTCACTCCAAAACCCAACCGTCACTTATGAACCATCACATCCCTTCATCTTAATCCTTTTATAAACCCTAATCAACTCCATTCCATCCTCTATCACCTTCCCTAATCCTACAAATGGCTCCTAAAATCGATCATAGTCGAGAAAACCTTAATAATCCTTCATCGCGTAATCAGAAACGGAAAAGAGTTGGACCAGTCATTAGAGATTCAGTAGAGAGGGCTCCTGCGGAACAACCTAGATGGGATATAGCACATTTCAAAGATGCAGTGGCTGAGGAAAGGTGTATGAATATTTTCGGTCTCTATAAAGTTCTGAATGGACGCTGGATAAATCATGCCTACTCTAAAAGTGAGAACTTTAATTTCCTTCATACCCTTGCAAGTCTAGGATGGAAACCCTACACAACAATTAGAGAGAATGTATATCCAAAATTGGTTACACATTTTTACTCTAATCTTATGAAGAAAGTTGGAGGAACCGAAATCACTAGTTTTGTAAACGAAGTGAAAATCACTCTAAATCAAGGCACTCTTGCTGAAATTGTGGGAACTGGGTATGGTGGAGAAACTTATTTTGAGAACGTTAGTCGAAAGGGACAACTTCAAGTTCTCTATGGTCATGACATACCTGAGTCTACCCAACCCATAGCCAATAACCTTCCTGTTGAGTTGAGACTAGTCCATCATTTTGTGGCTAAAATCTTTATACCCAAAGTTGGCAGCTTTGAGCGTGTAAGTGAGAAGGAACTGTTCTTCTTATGGGCCTTCCTCACAAACACCAGAATTGATGTTTCATACTACATCCTCTCCAATATGGCTAATGTTGCTACTACCGCCTCCAAGAACCTACCCTATGGGATGCTGCTCACCAAGATTTTCAAATATTTTCAAGTCAATCTCTTGGGTGTGACCTACAGAAAACTTGATCCTTACAAAGATGAATACAGTAAGTACACTCTGAACAGGATGGGATATAAGAAAGTCAATGGCCACTAGGTTCCAAGGCTTAACATAGTTGCCCCTACCAGCTCTTCACAGAAAAGAGCATCTGCCTCTAGACCTAAAAGACCCCTAGCCCAAACTCTTAAAGTCTCTCCTGTTGATGAACTTTTGGGAAACATAATGGACATGCTTCAAAGCATGAACCAAAAGCTTGATGAAGGGTTGCTTCAGTTGAAAAGTCTTAAGCAAGAAGTGATTCAACTAAAAAGGGCTCAAGCTATTGCAGTGGAGGAAGAGGAAGTGGAAAAGGAATCGGAAAATGAAGAAAGACATGAGGAAGAACAAGAGAAGTAACTAGAGGAAGACTTGGTGGACACAAAAAATGAATCTGAGGATGAGCCTGCGAATAGTTTTTCTGAGGATGCTACACCAAGAAAGAGAGCTGGTTCAACAAAGCGAGCCACACCATGTACCTCAGTTTCTAGATTTTTGCGAAGGAGGCCATATGGTCTTAGGTCTAGACCTTTTTCTGTTCCATCCAACACTGCCTCAGATCCTATTGATTTATCACCCTCTCCATCTCCATCTCCTTAAAATCCTCCAACCTCCAAAGTTTTAGTCATGGCTCTGTCACTCATGATCCTGTTATCACATATTTTTTTTCATTGTTACTCATGGCCCTATTTATTTTGTGGATTCTGGCATAATTTTTGTGGACATTAACTATATAATCTTTTGTAATCTCAATGTTCAATGAATGCAATATGTTTTGTTCTAGTGCCAAATTAATCTCCTTGATAACTTGATTGTTTGATTGCTTTCCTATTTATATAATTTATTCTGTTTTAATTTTTTTTTTGGTTATTGTACTTGTCTTTAATTTTCATTGTATTTCTCTTTTTGATGAATTGACAAAAAGGGAGAGAAGAATTGGAAAGAACTAGACAATGGGAGAAGAATAGAATAATGCATGTTTATTGAAAAATGAGTTACACATAACTTAGAATTGGAGAAAAATTGGACAAGAAATAGAGAATTACTAAAATAAATTGTTTAATAAATTGGCATTAAATGAAAATGAAATGAAATAAGTGATATCTGATATGTATAGAGCATGTTCTCAAAGGAAGTAACATGAATCATTTCCCTCAATTTGTTTTTGAATTTACTGACAAATACTCCCTAAAAGTTGTTTTTTTTTAAAAGTTTTCTATCCTCTAAGCATCATTTGCTTAATTACGAAACAAAAGGGGAGTTCTCTACTGGTATGCTATCTAACTTTGACCATTTCATTTAATCAAATATGAACTTATTTTGCAAAGGTTTTGTCATCATAAAAAAGGGGGAGATTGCTGACTCAAGGTTGATTCCCATATTGATTTTGATGATAACTAAACCTTGTGTTATTTTACTGATGAATTTACTTAGTGTGCAGATCAATAAAAATTTATAATTTGGACTTAAAACTAAATTTCAAGTCTAACACATGTCAAAGTGGATGCATAACAAGATTAGGATCAAGCAATGAATTCAACAGAGCATTGACGCCTATTTCTACTTCAAATGATTGATTTGCATTCGAAGAGATTGAAGGTGTTCAAATAAAGCCTTCATCAAGAATGCATAGACTTAATGAAGTTATCTTGCAGTCAGAAAGATTGAAGATTTCATCAGAATGTGCAATGATCAGATGAAGATAATTCGATTATAAAGAGATTGAAAAGACTTAAGAGAAGATCTCATCAAGTGACCAAAGATAAATTCAAGATTATGTGATTGGAAATTGCTTAAGAAGATTCATCTTGACTGCCTGATCTCTATATGAAATCCAAGTAAAGAATTCTTCTAAGATATAAAGAATCAATGAAGACGATGTGTTTGAATAGACTTCATCAAGCTTACAAAAGTTTCATTGAAGTGATTCCAAAGAAGAAAGATGAATTGCTAGCAAAGAAAAGAAATCGGCAATGAAAACAATAGCTTAACAATGAAAACAATAGCTCGGCAATGAAAGCAAGAGCTCGGCAATAAAAGAGAAAGATCGGTAAAAGAACTCAGCATTGAGAAAGTAAAGCCTTGACAGTTTGAAAGTCAAGGAAAGATGAATGTCAAATAATTGATTTAATCCAAATTGAATAGAAGTTAACTCTGATAAATTAAAAGAGTTTTGATTGATCATCATACCCCAAAGAAAAGAACCCTTGAAGATCTTATAATATTGTTGAAAATAAATTTGATCATTGGAAGACAGAATGCAGATTTCTGGGCAAAGAGCCAACTCATGGAATTGAAGAGTCGCCTTATGAATACAGAAGCAAAAACTTGAAGACTAAATGACCAAAGAGCCAACTTATGGAAATAAAGAGTCGCCTCATGAATACAAAAGCAAAAGCTCGAAGACCAAATGATCAATGAGCCGACCCTTTGAACATAAAGAATCGACTCATAAAGACTAAAGCAAGATTTCTGTTTAAAGAGCTGACTCATATAATCGAAGAGTCCCCTCGTGAAAGTAGAAGCAAAATGATTTGAAGACAGAATGGTCAATGAGCCGACTCATGAATATAAAGAGTCGACCCTCGACAACAGAAGCAAAAATGTAAAGACAAAATGATCAAAGAGCTGACTCATGAAGATGAAGATTTGACTCATGGAGACAGTGGACAGCATTTGAAAAATGCAGACCAGAAGAGTCGACCTTTTAAGCTTGGAGTCGACCCCTTAGATATAACGACTAGTTTTTCTAATGTTATAACGGATTGTACGTGCATTAAATGAACCCCAACAACTTTCAAGGATGAAATCAATACATGGGTTTATATACAAGCTTCTAACTGCATTTATAACAAGGGAGAGAGATAAGAAACAAGAATCTACTGTCTGATCAAACTGAATATTCTGGACATTCTCTTTGTCTTCACTTTGTGAGCTTTGAATGTTTTAATCCACTCTTGTTAGGGAGTTTGTTAGTCACTTGTATATCTTTATACACTTGTAAGTGAGAGTTTGAGAGTTCTCTTATGGAAGAAAAACTCTGGTTAGTTTGAGTGGAGCTTGGACAAAACCACTTAGTGGCTGAAGAACATGGGTAGAAGTTCTTGTGTATATTGAGCTGAGCACTTGGTTAATCAGCACCAATTTGTAATTGAAGATTACGTAGTAGAGGAAGACTTCAAGGGAATCTTGGGGTGAGGACGTAGACCACGGTTTGTGGTTGAACCTCGGTAACTCTTTGTGTTCTTTATATTGCTCTGTTTTCCTTTCTTCTTTTGATTGCATTGCATTATATATAGATTGAACACTGTTACATTGTTTAGATTAATTTTATTTAATCTTAATTGTCATTAATTTCTAAAAAACCTAATTCACCCCCCCTTTTGGGTTGCCTTTTGAGCCAACATCCCTTTTATGGGTCCTAGGTTTCTTCGAGTTAGCAACTGCCCCGCTATTATCACAATAAATTGTAATAGGTGATTGTACTGAAATACCTCTCCTAGATCCAACAAAAAGTTCCTGAGCCAAATGGCCTCTCTGAGATAGCCACATATTCAGCTTCCATGGTGGAATCAACAACACATGATCGGTTGATACTCCTTCAACTAATGGCTCCACCTCCTAGGGTAAACATATTTTTCGAGGTTGATTTTTGGAAATCTTTATCTGACTAAAAATCTAATTGGGTATTAGACTATCTACCTGGTAAACCAACATATAATCCCTAGTTCTTTTCAAGTACTTAATTATATTCTTTACCCAAGTCCAATGTTCCCGCCTTGGATTTGACTGATATTTGCTGACTATACCTACAACAAAATAGATGTCAGGTCTAATGCAAATCATAGCATACATGAGGTTTCCCACTACTGATGCATAGGGAACTGCCTTTCTGTTCTCTACCTTAATCGGTGTCTTATGATACTGATCCTTGGTTAGAGAGGTTCCATGTCTAAAAAGGAGAAACCCTTTTCTTGGAATCCTACATGTTAAAATGGACAAGAATCTTATCGATATAAATAACTTGT
>CM065388.1:40285000-40517500 GCA_033060915.1 Euryodendron excelsum | reverse complement strand
AGATGAGACACTTGCCCTTCGGCTTTTTCACTCCTCCTTGAGGCCTATGAGGTGCCTGAAGAATTATCTTTGTTTTCTAAAACTTTTATTGCTTTTTCTTTCATTTCAGTTTAGAAGTAAAAGCTTTTTCAGTATCTAGAGCAACAAGTGGCTTCTTGAAAAGGCCTTCAACTACTTGAAGCTTTTTAAGAAACTCTGCTATTGAATAAGAGAACTTATTCATATTATAGTTCAGGCAGAACTACTTAAAGGAATTAGGTAGTGGCTGGAGAATGATATCAAATTGGGTTTCCCTATCGATTTTAGCTCCAAGAATCTCTAGCTCATTCAAAAGACTCATCATCTTCAGAATATGATCCCTTACTAGGGTCTATTCAACCATAGTCGTGTTTATTAGGTCTCTCATGGAAACTAGCCCAGCAACACAATTCTGATCCCCAAATATGTTTTTAAGGCTCTTCATCATGTCTGTCGCGCCTTGGTTTTGAGGTGTCCAAGGTCCTTTCGGCTCGAAGACCAAAAGCACGAACTCTGTCACTAGAACTTATCCTCCTTGAAGGATAAGTGCGACTAGGTTTGAAAATTGTTTTGACTAAGGGCTTTTCGAAAAAATAGGAGTCGCCGCCTAACTTGATTAAGGTGAGTTAGGGCATTTAAAACTAAGTGTTAATCCGAAGATTAAACTTAGGGTTTTTCAAAAAGGTTTTGAAAACTCCTTCAAGAGAGGGTTTTTAAGAAAATAGGTTGTTTGACAACCTTTGGAAAGATTCAAGCCCTTTTAGAAAATAACTCTATTTTGGTCATTTGAAAATAGAAATCTATGGTCCGGGGGTTGGTTATGTGTAGGGAAGATATCCTAAGATCATCACGCTACCCCGCCCTTTTGGTACCTACATGTCTAATCACCTTTTTGTTCACTCACTAAAATAACCGGTTACTATTATCCACGTAATATCCACTTGAGAACTTTGAAAATGGGGTTTAGTCATCATTTTTCAGATGAATGATGCATGATGCATGTTTTGGAAGAAACTTGAAACACGGAAGTCTTTGGAGGAGTTTGAAATGGAAACTTGGAGTTGATTGAAATTTTTGAAAAGGGGATTGGAGTTGAAATTAAAGTTATGACCGCACCATTTTAGGTTACCTACGTATCTCATTTGGCGAGAATCAGGTCATTCGTAGTTCAGGCAAGAGCCTGATGGAAAATAGGCGCGTTAGGGCCTTTGGAAAGTTTAAAGACACTTTGAGGTCTTTGAAAAGTTTGAGACACTTTGAGGTCTTTGGAAAGCTTTAAGACGCTTTGAGATCTTTTGGAAACTTTGACTCGAAATTGGATGGTAGAGTGCTTTTAAAATCAATTTAATGGAGTTTTGAAAAAATGCTTTGGAATGACTCAAGAGGATTTGAAAGTGTTTTTGAAGTCTTGTTTTGAAAACCTTGGAATATATTGATGAATTAGTTTTTGAAAATGGTTTTTGAAGATGGTTAAGGGTTTGGAATCCCAATATGGACAACCTTGGAGGTTGATCTTGATTTATCACTTTTCCTTGGAATCCCTAACCATGAGAGGGCTAGGGACACCTTAGGTTTGTGACCTTTTGAAAACATTTTTGAAAATGCCTTGAAGATGGAGTGCAAGAACATTTGAAGAGTTTATAGAGTTGGTTTTTTGAAATCAAGAGAGTAGGAGATTTTGAAAAAATGGGTTGTGAGAATAGTTTAAAATTGAGTGATCATTTAGAAAATGGTTCAAGAGTTGAAACCTTGAAGTATACTACCCTAGGTTGGGTTGGCCTAGGGTTAGGGGTGACCTAAGGTTAACTAATTTGGGTTAGGTTAACCTAGGGTTAAGATGACCTATGGTTAACTAACTAAGTTTGGGTTAACCTAAGGTTAAGGTGACCTAGGGTTAACTAACTAGGGTAGGGTTAACCTAAGGTTATGATGACTTAGGGTTAGGTTAACCTAGGGTTAGTGAACTAGGGTCAAGTTAACCTAGGGTTGGACAACTAGGGTCAAGTTAACCTAGGATTAGGTAACTAGGGTCAAATTAACCTAGGGTTGGTCAACTAGGGTCAAGTTAACCTAA
Source organism: Euryodendron excelsum (assembly GCA_033060915.1). Classification (NCBI taxonomy): domain Eukaryota; kingdom Viridiplantae; phylum Streptophyta; class Magnoliopsida; order Ericales; family Pentaphylacaceae; genus Euryodendron; species Euryodendron excelsum. Next base: position 40,515,408 of record CM065388.1, on the reverse strand, counting down.
GGTTGAATTGGAAGATGATTTTGAAGTGTTGTTTGATGCACTTTTGGAAAGTGTTTTGAAGAACACAACATGTTATGTAGTGGATTTTGGTAGGCAATGTCTTTTTGAAGATCATTTCCATAAAAATTTGGTTCTAGCCAAGAGTGTGGTTTGTATGGGTGGTGTTTGGAGACCATTCCAAGGAGGGTTTCCTTATGGCCATTATAACCATATTCTTGACAAGAGTATAAGAGGTCAAAAATCAATCATGATAACAACCTTTTAAAGCATCACTTTTAATGCAAAGATGGAGAGCATGCATTTTTTAAAATCATCTTTGGGAAAGATTTTCGAAAACCATTTTTTAAGGGGCCATTCCATCAAGAGAGGGTTCCATGGGGCCATTTAAACCACTATACTTAAAAGAATGGTAGTTTTTGAAAAAGTATTTTTGATGCAAAGATGGAGAGAATGCATTTTTTAGAATCATTTTTGGAGAAGGATTTTTGAAAACCATTTTTCAAGGAAACCATTCCATCAAGAGAGGGTTCATATGGCCAAACTAAAGGGAGACCACTCAAGAGATGGTTCCATGGGGCCATTCCAACCACTACACTTAAAAGAATGGAAATCTTGAAAGTTAGAGAATTAGAAAACAACCCTTATGCAAATTAAAATGTCATGATGCCAAAATGAGAGTTAGGGGGTTAGTAGGGGGTCTTCTAAGACATGATTTCTAAAGTCCGACCCTAAACTTCATGGGCCAACTCTTAGACCAATCTTTGAAAGAAATATGGAGCTTGGAAGTGACATGGAGCCAAAAGTAATGTAAGCATTATAGATTATGGTAATAAGCACAAAAATGAAACCAAGTAAACAAGACATGATCAAAATAATAACATGTAAGGGGTCATGACCACATACAAGGCTTATAGGTTTCACCATATAAACAAGGGGCTCTTAGGCCCTACCATCTTAAAGTAGGTTAGTGAGAGGTCCCCCTACACGGTGGCTCTCACTTACTTTCCTTTAGGCATGATCTAAGAGCCCTCTTGGCTCAAGCATGCAAAAAAGGGGGGTTGAAGATGGGGATTAAAATAGAGAATAGCCTAAGTAGACTAGGAAGGAGAAGAGAAGAGTGAGGGAAAGACACAAATATAAAAGGGGTACCACCTTTTGCCTTCACCACACTTGTACTCTTCAATGGATGTCTTGATTAGAGCTTGAATGACTTCAAGAAGGCTTGAGGGGCTAGAATGGAGTGTGTAATGGTGTAGAAGGCCTTATAGGTGAAGTGTATGGGCTTGAGAGGGGTAGAATCTAGCCTAAGTGTTGGAGGGGTGGAATATATATAAAGATTCGAGATTCTGGAGTGATTTCAGCAAGGCTTCGCATTAATTTCAGACTTGGAATATGCAAAGGGGGAGGCCTCTATTTATAGGCAAATCTTCAAACATTAGCATATGTAGGACACGTGCTTGTGTAAAATTTACACAGGTGCATGTGCTACATGCGCGGGTACTATTCCATTAGCAGAACGCCACGTGGCACCCATTGTACTGACTCAATCTCGATTGTTGATCGAACTTTGGTCGATCTGAATAAAATTTGAGCGCATTTAGCATATGCTCCATCACCGGGAAGTTTCATCCAAACTTTGTCTTGATAATTGAGCCAACTGGGAAGGTTTCGGGGGAAATGGTTGCACCCATGGTACTCTCTTAGGGTTTCTCATGAACTTTCATATTTTTGAAAAGTTTGAATTGTGTTTGGAAACATGGGATATTGTATCGAGAAGCGTGCATAAAAGGACACTTTTGCCGAGCGTTTGTGATATGCTCCAAGGGTGTTCAAAAGTGGCTATTTTCGTGCAATGTGATTGAGGCCTTCGAGAAGCGATCTTTTCGATCAGACCGTACCGATGGAAAGTACTCAAGAAATACTTTTAGGAAATCCCAGATTTACGCATTTCTGAAGTCGTATGACGGTGCGTTTTACTCAGGGAATTGGAGAAAAAGTCAACCTTGGCGGAGTGTCTGCGAGACGCTCCAGGGGTTGCTGGAAGTTGTAGTTTTCGCATCGTACGATGGAGGGCTTCAAGAAGCGATCTATCCGATCGAGCCGTATCGATGGAAGGATCTATGAACGAGCTTTCGAGAATTCCCTAATTTACGCATTTCTCAAGTTAGTTGACAGTGCGTTATAACTAGGGAATCGGGAGAAAAGATAATCTAGGCAGAGCTTCTGCGAGACGCTTTAGGGAACTTTTATTGAGTCATGAGTGTTTAATGTAGTAGGGTCCTCCTCAAGTTAAACAAGGGTGTATGGTGAAAACCTTTGCTTGAAATTCCAAGATCGGTGCTATTTCGGGGCATGTATGGATTGCCAGGGGCAAAATAGTCATTTTGGCCAAGATTGGTTGGAAATGGTTAGGAATGGTTTGGTGTGTCGTGTAAAGCGTGTTGGGTCGTTCTGGGATGATTTCGAGAGAGTCTTTTACCGTTCGGCAGGGTTTGTGCAGTGCTGAGGTGTTTAGGGGCAAAACGGTCATTTTGGCCGAAGTTAGCCAGAATAGGGCCAGAATCGAACCGAATGGTGTGTGAAGTATGCCTAACTGCTTAGTAACACTTTGGAAAGGTGGACTTACCATTTTGAGGGATTTTGAACTTTCTCAAGACATGCCTGAAGGCCCAAGGGGCAGGTTTGGTTATCAAGCCTCTGTTGGGCCCAGCAGGCTCGGAAAGCGGTTGACTGATTGGATCGGGATTTGAAAGTTGATTTGGGCTTGAATGTGCTTATGGAGTTTTGAAAGAGAGTTCGGTTAGGCCGGAGACTGCCGAGCGGGCAAAAATGGGGTGCTTATAATGTCATAGGTAGTTGGCATAGCCTAATGCTGATGTTGCAAAACATTCGACATAGATGCTAAAATGTAACACCGCGACATCTCATCAGCCTTTATCCACTTCTAGTAAGCCTGGGTTTCTTCATCAGTTACCCCCTCACTAGGTTCCAATGGATAGTCCTCAGTGAGCATAAACTTGTACTCTTCAGTAGTCAACACAATATTCAAATTTCTTTATCAGTCAATATAATTTGGTCCAATCACTTTGTTTTCTTTGAGAATAACAGTAATTGAATTGAAAGAAAGGCATTTTAATTCTGAGAATCACATATTATAACAAAATATGATAAGTAATAATAAACTTATAATTCAATCATCAAAATATAGTTCCCTCTACCAATATTTTAAAAGAATTCGCCAGCAGCCTGGTATACGTAAAAAGCATGCCTCGATGGGAGGTCATCTACTATTTAACATTTATCTACACATGTCAATACCTATTAACTTTACTATCTAGGCAAGTGACTATGCCAAATAAAATTAAATAACTGACTTAGTTTTGGTCCTATAAATAATAGTAGTGACTCAGATGGTGATAATACTATTATTTATAACTAAGTGTATACCATCACTAACTTATAGACCTATTATTTCTTAATGAGTTACTTAGATGGAGAATTAACCAAATCTAACAACTACTAGAGTTTATACTTAGTGAATCCGCAACTTATTCCATCAAATGGGGAGGTTAGTACCAAAACCAACATATAGAATAAATTACTTCACTTATAAACTAGTGACCGAGACTATGAAATTTATACGTAATAAATTCCCTTACCCACTTAGATATTTAATACACGAAGGATGTCATGTGTTTAATTATCCAATAAATATAATATTTCAATATTAGTGACTCATATATGTGCAACAAATAAAATTTTAAATTTTCTTAATTTAAAAAATATATATTTAAATTAAAACACGGGAATTAATTTTACTCTCTAGTTAAACATTTATAAACTAAAATTGAAAATTTAAATTTATATAATTAAAATACAACTTAAAATTTATATATCTATTATCCATGTTCTCCAATGCTAATAACATATAAAAAAGAACATAAAAGATAATAATCATAGACAAACAAGATAAATAAAATTTAATCAAGATCTTGGCTATTATGGTCAAGAAGTCACTCCAAAATGATAAAGAGTCCAACTGCACCATGACATCACCAAGAATCCTCATTTGCCACTTCGTTGATGCATGGGGGTTCGGGGGCAGCGCCCCTGATGACAAGAATTATAAGCACCCCATTTTTGCCCGCTTGGCAATCTCTAGCCTGATCGAACTCTCTCTCAAAACCTTATAGGAATATCCAAGACCAAATAAACTTTTGGACCCCTATCCAATCAATCAACTGCTTCTCGGGCCCGTTGGCCCAACAGAGGCCTAATAACCAGATATGTCCTTTGGGACTCTAGGCACGTCTTGAGAAAGTTCAAAATCTCTCAAGATGATAAGTCCACCTTTCCAAAGTGATCCTAAACAGTTAGGTGGACTTAACACGCCATCCTTTCCAATTCCGATCTCATTCCGGTCAACTCTGGTCAAAATAACTATTTTCCTCTTGTATGCCCCAACACAATACAAATCCCGTCAGACAGTGAAAAACTCTTCCAAGACCATCCTCAAATAGTCTGGTATGCTTAACATGCCATTCCAACCAATTCTGACCTTTCTCAACCAATCCTAATTGAAATGACCATTTTACCCCTAGCGGCCTAAACGCGCCCCGAAACTACACCAGTCCTAGGGTATTGAATAGGCGGGTCTTATCATACACCTCTATTTAACCTAAAGTGGATCTCACGACTCCAAACACTTCTAACACAACGAAAGTCCCCTGGAGCGTCTTACGGACGTTTCACTAAGGTTATTTTTTCCCCCGATTCCCTAGTTACAATGCACCGTCAAACAACTTGAGAAATGCATAAATCAGGGAATTCCTGAAAGTTCATCCATTGGTCTTTCCATCTATATGGTTCGATAAGATAGCTCGCATGGATCAAAAACTGCCACTTTCAATAACCCCTAGAACGTCCTATAGACGCTTTGCCAAGATTGACTTTTTCTCCAATTCCCTAATTATAATGCACCATCAAACAACTTGAGAAATGCGTAAATCATAGAATTCCAAAAATTATTTCCATAGCACTTGCCATCGGTATGGTCCGATCGAAAAGATCGCATACTGAAGGCCTCGATCATGTGGCACACAAACGGCTACTTTTGAATCCCTTCGGAGCGTATCACAGACGCTCTGCAAAAATGTGTTTTCATACACGCTTCTTGAGATGATATCTCACACTTTTGAACACCTTTCAAGTTTTTCGAAAAGTCAAAGGTTCATGAGAGGATGGGCTCCAAATGCAGCTTATTGCGAACGTTGCAAATCCGAGCGCCTAACTCCAAAGCCTGTTCTCGATACAATTTTTGATTTAGGTGCCCCAGACTTGCATTCTGAAATTCATTCCCAAGGTCATAATATTGCTGACAATCACAGATTAAAGCACAAAATCCAATGCCTCAGTGACCCCTAAGCCAAGGACCCTATAAAAATCAGTGCAACGAAATTTGGTCCACTATCCCTGAAACCAGTAACCCGTGCAGCACTTGTATCACCCACTTTTGAGCTACTTTAAGCTCAGCTGCACACCAAATCCAAAAGAGCAAAAGGGTGGAGCCAGCCCTTTACCATATTAGCTTGCATCCAAACAACTGCTTACTACGATCTTCTGAAAGCAGGATACTTGTGCCCATTACCAGCTCGACCATTGCCCAATCCCCTGCCACCCTTCTTTGACCCAACACTCAGTTGTAAATACCATTCAGGTGGACAAGGGCATAGCACAGAAAACTGTCGCCATTTGAAGCACAGAATCCAAGACCTAATAGACACAGGAGTTCTTGAAATTTGAAAATTAGATCTAATCTCAGTTATCCTCACCAGCCCATCACAAGATCACACCCTTAACTGGAACCTAAAAAGAGGCACAAACTCTGAGAAACTACTAGCCTTGGGGGGTAGCCCAAGCATGGTTTCTAAAGTCGACAAGAATGAGGGGAAAGAAGAAACCCACAAAAACATGACAATCACCCACTTTTACACTGCCGCAAATGAAATTTTGCTTTACCCTCCACAACCTAATGAGGCAACCAACACACCGAGTGTGGAGGAAGCTGGCATGGTCCCTAAACCTATCTAAAGGGGTTTGTTTTCCAAAAAAGAGGGATGTATTCTGGACCCTGCCTTTTATTATTTATGTTTTAAATTCAGAACTGAGCATGTAAACAAAAATCATATGATGAAAAAGGATTAGAATTTTCATGTTTATATCAATTATCTCATCTCCTTCCATAAACGATGTTTTACCTTGACTTGGAGGATGGGATAGCATAAGCACCACCTTCAGCAAGGGACAATATTTAACTTCGAAAAGAGGGGAGAGAGGAATAGAAATCACACAGAAAAGGAAAATACGGAGGGGTGAGAGAGTGACCCTTAAAGGATGTCTTGGGACAGCAGCAAGTAGCTACACCTTCGAAAGGAAGATTAGCGCACATTGGCAAGCCCGAGTTGATTGAATATTTGAAAAATTAGGAAAACAGAAAAGATTTTTGATAGTGTTTATCCTACACATGAACAATCATTGGGCCAAATATTCAATTATGAACATATTAATGTGCATGCTTATTTGAGATTGAATCTTGTGTGCATGATCACTTGCATAAATATGAGTTAATGGTTTTGATGATTTTTACCATATTGGTGTTTCATGTTCATCTCAACGTACACTTCTCGAGACTTCTTAGAATATAGAATCCACTTTTATGATCTATTTTAAATAGGTTAAATACTTACGGATTGTCTCACACCTAGATTGATCTTTTGTTGATTCTCTCTCTCATCACTTATGGAAAAGGCTACCAGTGAGTCTGAATGCAGTTACCATTATTATGTGACAAGAAGGGAAGGCTACTTGCTCATGTGTGTGAAAGCCGTCATACTTTACATTTTTGTATTTCCATCATTGGAGACATAGGGTTGGACTTCCCAAAAAAAAAAAAAAAGAGCTGGGATGAAACAGGTTTGACTTCTAGGTGTGATAATCTGTGAGCTATTATACCATCCTAGGTTGCGCCCACGGTATATATTCTCATTAGTATTTGTGAATTTCACACTTACACCGCTACATTGTCACTGATATGGTCTTGATCATCTCACGACCAATTGTGCTTGTTTCGTGTGGTTTCGTGCATATTTGATGTTGATTTTTTCAAGCTTAGCTGCATCTTGATATTAATAAATCTATATTTGCCCTACATTGATTGATTATGTCTTTATGGGGCTCTTCTAATTTGAAAAGTTTAATGGTTCTACAAAAAACAATTTTGGGCTTTCCTACACTTTTAAATAGCTTTCAAAGTCTTTCCGAACTAAGGATGGAAGTTACCTGTTACTTTGCCAAAATGGAGATATCGGTTGTCACTCAAGAGCCCCTTTGGAGGAGTTTTCTTTTTCAGCAAAAGAGAGGGGGAGAATGAGTCAATGAGTTAAATATCTGAAAGTGATGCAAATGCTATTACATCTTGGCAAGAAAAGGGTGGAACCTAAAAGGGAAGTCCCAAGAGAAGAATAGGAGTTCAAAAGACTGCTTGATTTTAAGATATAATGCTCACAACTGAACCTGAATCCTGGGGCAACCTCGGAGCATGCATTCATTTTCATCTATTATAAAACATGTGCATTCATCAAAAAGTATGGCATGCATTCAGTTCCATTTGTATATGTGCATTCAACGAAAAGTATGTCATGCATTCAATTCCATTCTTGTATGTGCATTCATCAAAAAGTATGACACGCATTCAAGTCCATTCTTGCATAATCCTGCGCATTTATCAAAAGTATGACATGCATTTAATTCCATACATGCATAAGCCTATGCATTCGTCAAAAAATATGATAAGCATTCATTTCAATCCCTGTGGAGACCCATACATTCATTTATTCAAATTCCTGTCTAACTTGTGTATCCATCCATGGGTATAACACAAATTGTTCTAACTTCCTGTGAAAACTTTAAACAGCTTAATTCGACCTTTTTCAAACAATGAAGATTGGGGCAATGTCTCACCCTCGATCATCCTAATCAACTTTGGAAAGCTTGATTCAACCTTCTCAAATCATTAAAACTGAGGCAATGACCAACCCTACACCTCCCATTCAATTTTAAACCAGTCGATCCATTTAAAAAAGAACCCACCAAAGATGTTTGGCCCTCCAGATTCCTCAAAATTTTCAAAAAAAACCTCACCCCCTCCAGAAACAAACTTAAGATGCTCGACTTTAGAGAGGCATAACCCCTCAGAAGATGTGTCAGCAAGAATCCTACTATGCTTAGCAAAAATAGAATTTGACAATCAAGCAAACACCGAGTAGTCCGATCTCAAGAAATCTAATTTCAAGATGCCACAAATGTCTCTCCTTCAAGTTCCGATATAGATGAATTACAAACATGGAGCAGTCTTTGATGATTCCCCAGATTCAATTATCTTCAAAGCTTCAAGGTAAATCCAAGGTATAAATCTAACCAAATTGTCTCAAAATCAATTTTTAAAACAAAAGCCCCTACTTTCTCCCAAATTCAAGAATTTTCAAAAAAAAAAAAAAGAAAGAATTTTCAATTTCAAAATCGATTTCTGTCAATTTCAAAAATCAATTCTCGAAATTTCAAAATTGCTTTCAAAACTATTTCTACAAATTCAAAAGAGCAAAGCTCTTGCTTCTTGTTGAAAGTCAAAATCAATTTTCATATCTAAAAAATTTCAAAGCTTTTTCCACCAAAAGTTTCAACTTCCAAATTCAACTCATTTCAAAGAAAAAAAAAAGTCCAGATGCCTTCCAAAAACAGCATCAAATCTAAAAACTTTTAGAAGTTCAAGCTTCAAGTAAAAAAGAATTGCCTAAACAAATGTCTTCAAGAATTCAAATTTCTAGTCAAATTACATTTCCTAAACAAAACAAGTTTCAAGTCAAATAGTTTCAACTCAAAATCAATCTCTAGGTTTGCTAAACTTTTTTCTTCAAAAAGTTTAACTTCAAAAACATTCCTTAGGTTTTCCAAAGCTTTTTTCTTTAAAAAAAAAAGTTAAATCTCAAAAACATTTATCGGGTTTCTCGAGCTTTTTCCTTCAAAAGCTCAATTTTTCAAAAGAATTCCGGGTTTTCAAGCTTTCACCTAAAAAAGCCTAACTTTTCCAAATTTTTGGGTTTTCCGAGCTTTCTCCTTCAAAATCTCTATTTTCAAAATATTTCTTAGGTTTCTCGAGCTTTTTCATTTAAAATCCCTCTGTTTTCAAAATGATTTTAGGTTCTCAAGTTTTCGCCTCAAGAAGCCTAATTTTTAAAATTTTGGGTTTTTAAGCTTTTGCCTTAAAAAGCCTAATTTCAAAATTTTCGATTTTCAAGCTTTTGCCTCAAAAGCCTAACTTTCAAAATTCTGGATTTTCAAGCTTTAGCCTAAAAAAGCCTAACTTTTAAAATTTCGGGTTTTCAAGATTTTGCCTTAAAAAGCCTAACTTTCAAAATTCTGGGTTTTCAAGATTTTGCCTAAAAAAGCCTAGCTTTCAAAAGTTTTTAGGTTTTTGAGCTTCTTTGGAAATAGCAGATCGGGTTTTTGAGCTTCGTTCGAAAAAGCAAATTGGGTTTTCGTGCTTCTTCCCAAAAAGCAGATCGAGTTTTCGAGCTTTCTTAAAAAAAGTAGATTAGGTTTCTAAGCTTCCTCTAAAAAAGTAAATTAGCTTTCAGAGCTTCTTTCGAAAACCCAATTTCGAAAAAGCGGATTGGGTTTTCGAGCTTCCTTCGAAAAAGCAGATTGGGTTTTCGAGCTTCCTTCGAAAAAGGCAGATGAGGCTTCTGGGCTTCTTCCGAAAAAGCAGATTGAGTTTTTGAGTTTCCTCCAAAAAAGCAAATTGAGTTTCTAAGCTTCCTCTGAAAAAATAGTTTGAGTTTTAGAGCTTTCTCTAAAAAAAACAAATTAGATTTCTGAGCTTCCTCTAAAAAAGTAGATTGGGTTTCCGAGCTTCCTCCGAAAAAGCAGATTGGGTTTCTTAGCTTCCTCCAAAAAAGTAGATTGGGTTTTAAGCTTCCTTTGAAGATGCAGATTGGGTTTCAAGCTTTCTCCAAAAAAATAGATTGGGTTTTAAAGCGTCAGTCAAAAAAGCACATTGAGTTTCAAAGCTTCCTCCAAAAAAGCAGATTGGGTTTTTGAGTTTCCTTCAAAAAAGCAGATTGGGTTTCAGAGCTTCCTCCAAAAAAACAAATTAGGTTTCCAAGCTTTCCTCTTTAAAAGCAGATATCAACCTTGAACCTTCCCAGCGGAGCAGCATTCCGCCAGACGAAGCGTCAGTTTAAGAAGAATCAATTTTAAGATATTAACCCTGAACCTCCCAGAGAGCAATATTCTGTCAGATGGGGCATAGTTTAAGAAGAATCAGTTTCCAGACATCAACCTTGAATCTCTCCTGAGAAGCAACATTTTGCCAAACAGAGCGTCAGTTCAAGAAGAATTAGTGTCCAAACATTAGCCCTAAAACTTACTAGAGGAGTACCATTCTACCTGACAGAATGTCGGTTTGAGACAACTTACTCTCCAAAATTCTTTAACTCTAGTCCCTCCAATTGCCTCGCAGTCAACATAGGATCCTTCCTTTATCATATTCTGTCTTTAACAAGCAAAGACAGAAAAAGAGAGGCAGTTGTAAACACCCTATTTTTGCCCGCTTGGCAATCTCCGGTCTGATCAAACTCCCTCTCAAAACTCCATAGGAATATCTAAGCGCAAATGAACTTTCAGATGCCTATCCAATTAGTCAACCGCTTCTCGGGCCCAGCGGAGGCCTAATAACCCAACCTGCCCCTTCGGCCTCCAGGCATGTCTTGAGAAAGTTTAAAATCCCTCAAGACGATAAGTCCTTCTTTTCGAAGTGATCCTAAACAGTTAGGCGTACTTAACACGCCATCCTGTTCAATTTCGATCTTATTTCAATCACCTCTAGTCAAAATGATCGTTTTGCCCCTACATGCCTTAACATAATAGAAATCCCATCAGACAGCGAAAAACTCCTCCAAGACTATTCTCAGATAGTCCGGCAAGCTTAACATACCATTCCAATCAATTCCGACCTTTCTCAACCAATCCCGGTTAAAATGACCATTTTATTCCTGGCGGCCTAAATGCACCCTGAAACTACACTTGTCCTAGGGTATTGAATAGGCGGGTTTTATCATACACTCATGTTTAACCTAAGGTGGATCTCACGACTCCAAACACTTCTGACACAACGAAAATCCCTTGGAGGGTCTCACAGACGCTCCACCAAAATTGTCATTTGCCCCGATTTCTTGGTTATAATACACTATCAAATGACTTTAGAAATGCATAAACCAGGGAATTCCCGAAAGCTTGTCCATAAGTCTTTCCATCGATATGGCTCGATCAAATAGATCGCTTCCTGAAGCCCTTATCGCATGGCTCGAAAACTTCCATTTTCAATAACCCCTAAAGTGTCCCACAGACGCTCTGCCAAGATTAACTTTTTCTCCAATTCCCTAATTATAATGCACTGTCAAATGACTTGAGAAATGCGTAAATTAGGAAATTTCCGAAAATATTTCTAGAGCACTTTCCATCGATATAGTCCAATTGGAAAGATCGCTTCCTGGAGGCCTTGATCATGTGGCAGACAAACGGCTACTTTCGAATATCCTCAGAGCGTATCACAGACGCTCTGCAAAAATGTGTTTTCATACACACTTCTCGAGATGATATCTCACACTTTCAAACACCTTTCAAGCTTTTTGAAAACTCAAAGGTTCATGAGAAACATTAGAATAACACCGTAAATGCAATTGATTTCCCCGAAAGCTTCCTAGTGGGCACAATTATTGAGGCAAAGTTTAAACGAACCCCTAGTGACGGAGCGTATGCTACATGTGCCTAGATTTTGATCAGATTAATCAAAATTTGCTTAGCCTCTAAGATTTAGCCAGTATAATGAGTGCCACATGACATTCTACCAATAGAACAGTACTGGAGCATGTAGCACATGCGCCAGGGGAAATTTTGCCTAGGCACATGTCTTACAAGTGCTAGGTCTCTCCAGATTTGCTTATAAATACAAGCCTCCCCCTTTGCATATTCCAGAATAAAAAAATTATAATGAAGCTCTGCACAAACAGCTGTAGGAATCTGAAAACCCTCCTTATATCTCTCCCTCTAATCACTTGGGTTGTACTCCACCTCACTCTAGCCCATACACCTCACCTACAAGGCTCTCCATGCCGTAAAAAACCTTATTCTAGCCCCTTCCAAGGCTATTCAAGCTCAAGTTAAAGCATCTAATGAAGTTTGAGAGTGTTTGAATGCAAAATGTGGTATTCCCTTTTACATTTTTGTCATCCCCCACTCCTCTCTTTTCTCTCATAGCCTACTTAGGCTATTCTCTATTTTAATCCCCATCTTCTATCTCCTATTCCTGCATGCTTGAGACAAGAGTGCTCCTAGTTCATGCCTAGAGGAAAGCTAGTGAGAGCCACCGGGTAGGAAAATCTCTCACTAGCCTACTTTAAGATGGTATGGCCTTGGAGCACCTTGATTATGTGGTGTGGCCCCCCTAGTCTTGTATGAATTCATGACCCTCTTTGTATATGACTATCTTATTCATGTTTTGTGTGCTTGACTTTATTTTCATGTTTACAACCATGATTTTCAAAACTTGCATTATCCCTATTTCCATGTCATTTTCAAGCTCCTTATTCAAATGTTCTTTTAAAAAGTGGTTCTAAGAGTTGGTCCCTTGAGGTTTAGGATGAGACTTTAAGTAATCATGCTTTAGAAAAACTCTCCATTAACCCCTAACTCACGTTTTTGCATCCTTGCATTTCAACTTGCATAAAAATGATTTTTAAACTTATCGAATTCTAAGGTTTCTATTCTCATAATTCTAGTGATTGGAATGGCCCTATGGAACCCTTTCTTAAGTGGTCTTCCTTATTCTTGGTCATAAGAATCCTAGCTTGTTAGAATGGTTCCCTTCTCCTTCTATTTTTGTATAAAAATGATTTCTAACTCTTTGATTTCTAAGGTTACTATTCTCACAATTTTAGTGGTTGGAATGACCCCATGAACCCTCTCTTGAGTGATCTCCCTTATCCTTAGCCATAGGAATCCTAACTTGTTAGAATGGTTTCCTCTTCTAAAAATAGTTTTCAAAACCTTCTTCTTAAACATGGTTTTCAAAAGTTCATTAAAAATAGTTTTTCAAAAGTTATCATTGTTATGTTGATTTTCAATGTTCCTACTCTTTTCAAGATAAAGGTTACAATGGTCCTAAGGAAACCTTTTTCGAAATGATTTTCAAACTTCAACCATATGAACCATATACTTAACTAGAGTCAATTTTTATGGAAATGATCTTCAAAAGGTTTGTTTACAAGAGTCCTTTGCATAACATGATTTGTTTTCCAAAACCCCTTTTAAAAATGCATAAAACCACCTTTCAACCCTAGGTTAACTTGACCCTAGTTATCTAACCTTATGTCAACCAAACCCTAGGTTAACCTAACCATAGCTAGTTAACCCTAGGTCACCTCAACTCTAGGTTAACCTAACCCAAGTTAGTTAATCCTAGGTCAATCCAACCTTAGTCCAACTTAACCCTAGTTATCTAAACTCTAGGTTAACCAAACCTTAGTTAGTTAACCTTAGGCCATCTTAACCCTATCTTAACCTAACTCAAATTAGTTAATCTTAGGTCACCCTAACCTTAGGTCAACCCAAACTATGTTAGTAAGCTTCAAGGTTCAAATTCAAAGATCCCTTTTCAAATAATATTTTAACTCAAAAACTATTTTCATAACATATTTTTCAAAAACCTCCTACTCTCTTGAGATTTCAAAAATCAACTTCAAAACCTTTTCAAATATTCCCACACTTTATCTTTAAAATGTCTCCAAGAAGTTCTCTTAAACTTGTCTCAACTAAAATGGTTAGACACTTAACATTTTAAAAAAAACTATTTCCAAGAACGTTTTCAAAAACTCACAACCCTAAAGTGTCCCTACCCCTTTTATGGTTAGGGATTCCAAGGGAAGGTGATATATTAAGTACAACCTTTAAGGTTGTGCATATTAGGGTTCCAAAGCCCTAGGTGTTTTCAAAAACCATTTTTAAAAACTTTTCGAAGATAAGTTTATTAATGCCCTTCAAAACCCTACTTCTAAGGTTTTCAAAACTCTCTTGAGTCGCCTCAAAAACATTTCAAAACTCCTCGAGTCAATTCCAAAATTATTTAGAACCGTCTTCAAATCCAATTTCAAAAACACTTCCAAAAATCCCAAGTCTTACTTCAAAGGCATTTTTCTAAACCCTCTAGTTCTCTTTCTCTGAAGACCACAAAGTGTCTTGAAATATTTTCAACGATCTCAATGTGTCTTCAAAACATTCCAAAGATCCTAATGTGCCTCTTTTCTATTGGGCCCTTACCCGAACTACGAATGAGTTGGTTCTCGCTAAATGAGATACGTAGGTAACCTAAAATGGTGTGGTCATAACTCTTATTTCTTCTGAAATCCCCTTTTCAAAAGTTTCTATCAATTCAAGATTTCTATTTCAAATTCCATCAAACTATCATATTATTCAAACTTTTTTTCTCAAAACTTGCTTCATGTATCATTTATCCAAAAAATGATGACTAAACCTCGTTTTCAAAACTCTAAAGTGGATATTAAGTGGATAATGGTACTCGGTTATTCTAGTGAGTGAATAAATGGTGATTAGACATGTAAGTACCGAAAGGGTGGGGTAGGGTGATGATCTTAGAATATCTTCCCTACACAAAACCAACCCCCGAACCATACACTTATGTTTTCGCATGACGAAAATGGAGTTATTTTTAAAAAAGGGCTTAAAACTTTCCAAGGGTTGCCAAACAACCTATTTCTAAAAAACCCTCTTGCGAGGAAGTTTTCCAAAATCTTTTTCTAAAATCCTAAATTTAATCTTCGGATTATACTTAGTTTTAGGTGACTTAATTCACCTTAATCAAGTTAGGTGGTAAATCCTATTTTTTTAAAAAGCCCTTAATCAAACCAATTTCAAGTTTAAACCTAGTCGCACTCGCCCTTCTAAGAGGATAAGTTCTAACAATAGAGTTTCGTGCTTTTCTCCTAGCCGAAATGACTCGGTCAAAAACTAGGGCGCGATAGGGATAGACCTACCTACATCACATTCTTAAGAATTTTCCCCATGTCTTTAGGGTCTTTCTAGTTTTCTGCCCTGCACCGTTACTGTTCTTCCATCTTCTTCGATTACAATATATCATATTTTTCATAACAATGGAGTTACAGAATACAAGAAATCAAAATCTCCAAAATAGTGGAGTTCCCAAATACAAGAAATCAAAATCTCCAAAATATTACAATTGCCATGCTTCGTAAAAATTAATTGTTACATCTGATTCTATACCTCCTTAAATCGAAATTCACAATCTAAGAATCATGTAAACATATAATCACATAACATACATTCATGTCACCATAATAACCAGACAGAACACTGTAAAATAGAGGTTAGCACAAACCCACGTTCTACCCTAAGCATGCATGGAACCGATTTTCGGAGAACATAGTAGGTATTATAAGTATACAGTATCAACCAAGGCTCTGATACCAACTGTTGAGGACTGCAGAATTTCTTACGACCCAGCTATAGTGCATACGCATAATACCAAAATTTCTAATTTGATTAGTAGAGACTAATCTACATTATTAAAATTATACTTTCGAGATCTCTTTAGTTTGATCCCGAATAACAACAGGTATGAACTTCAAAATCTTTCTACTTTGATATCAAACAACAAGCAACAATAATAAACACGAATCAACTACTCGAACTCAACCTTCGGACTTCTACTGTATCCCTTGTACACCTTTTACTCTATAGAGAGTTGGTTCACAGTTGCTAGGGTTTTTCTTCTTCACAAAAACGTGTATCTCTTAATTTTGAGTAGCGTCACCCTAGCTGCTCTTAGAATGCGTATATATAAAGGCTACAACAGAGATCATATAATTAGTATGATTAAGGCTTTCTACGCAAATAAGAATTTTTAATCTAACCAAGATTAATCCCTATTAACGTAAATTATAATTTATACCACTAATGAATTATAATTGCACTCCCTATCATACTTAAAATTATATTTCAAGTTACATATTATTAAATGCTTATTTGTCTCCCCACGTTAAGATCACATATACCTGTTTATTAAATTAAATTAATGACAATTAAATTCAATAGACTTATTTAATTTCTTGAGACATTTCATTTAACTTATTTGATATGTAGGATTCATAATCCACCTGCATGGTTTGACATAATTAAAACTTATAAACTTACTCAAAAGAGTATCATCAATCCCTATATCAGGACGTGGATTCCATCAATAATTAATATTCATCATACACATAATGTTATTATCCAATTCTCTGAGTTTATTGACCTACAAAGAATCTCACTTTTCTGTGGATAAAATAAATAAATATTAAATGCATGTGTCTATTTATTATAATAAGATTATGATTATAACCATTCATAATAATCATGAAGTATTAATTATTTTATATAATCAGTATAAAAATAATTACCTCAACACGGTTCTGTTCAATACACACAAAGTGTACTAGTGCAAAAAGTTGAAACTATATTATTTCTCATAGTCGAGATAGACTTATTAAAATCTTGTATTACAATCCTACTAATGGTGTGTCCAATTCCATCTAAGATTATGAACTATAAACTTATATTCCATAAGAACCAATGATATGATCTTCCGTCTGTAAGCAGTACTCTACATACCAAATCATTAAATAAATAATGTAAGGCAAACATTGCTCACATAGATTCTCATTAAAATGGAATAATAAATTTATTAATAAATACTAAAACCATTACACAAAGCATGTCTTTAAGATGCCCATACACATGCCATACGAGCAGCTTCAACCTTAGCTGAGGGTGTAGATAGGGAGACACCCGATATTGCCTTCACAAAGAGGACTTTGCCCAAATGATCTTTAGCTATTGCTGCTACAACCATGAAGCTTTTAAAAAATGCAACATCGAAATTGATCTTGATAGCCCCCACCATTGGAGGAGACCAGTTAGATGATAGACAACATTCCTACCCATCCATTGGGAGTTAGATGGATAATTGTCTCTAACGGCTTGATGCTCCTCGCTAGTATCCAAAATTTCCTTTTTAATGCATTATACATCGATAACTTTAGCTCAAAGCATACCTTGTTACGCCATCTGCAGATACAATCCATAAAAATAGCCACAAAGGCAATAAATTGAGTCTTACTAGTCGCCACTGGCACCCCCAAATTGGACGGATTCAAAATCATTCCAAACCATTAGGACATTGACTTGGCAATAACAAACTCAATTTTGACTTGCCAAATTTCCAGCCGTAACCATTTTGCCACTACACAATAGAAGAACAAGTGTAGAGGAGTTTCCACTTGATCACCACAAATAGGACATAAAGAGTCCTCTATAGTAAATCTCTCAGCCAACACAGACTTGGTGGGAAGTGCATTGGAGACATCCCTC
Source organism: Euryodendron excelsum (assembly GCA_033060915.1). Taxonomy (NCBI): domain Eukaryota; kingdom Viridiplantae; phylum Streptophyta; class Magnoliopsida; order Ericales; family Pentaphylacaceae; genus Euryodendron; species Euryodendron excelsum. The sequence goes on along the minus strand of CM065388.1, from coordinate 40,497,849 downwards.
AATAACATAAGTTTGAGGCGTTTTAATGGCCTTTGAAGGGCATAACAATCTTTTTGAAAGTGGGTTTTGACTAGAGTTTTTACTCCACTTGCCAGCCAAGCAAGTGAGTCACACTCTCCGTCAAATATAGCATTTTCTATCCATTTTGCACTTCACTTCAAAACATAGGGGGGTTATATGTTCACTTCTAAATGAGAAAGGGGTTATGTGTTTTTTGGTCATACCCCAAGGGGTGTGTTTACCCTTTTTCTATTTTCAATATTTGTCAAGCCACGAATCTAATATAATTTAACTCTAATTTATCTTAATTTCATCTTTAGTAATTTTTACTCATTTTCTAATATTTATTTCAAATTATTGACATATTTCAAACTAATTCCCACCTTAATTGCATTTTCACATTATTTAATTACTTTGAATATCTATTATTGTAATAATTCAAATTTTACATCACTAATTCTTTGATCTAATCTGAATTTTTTTTATATTCTCAATTTTCATATTTACATGAAAAATATAAAGTGTTTGAAAAATACCAAATGTTGCAAATACAAAACTGGTACTGATAATAGGGTGGTTGATGCACTATCTAAAGGTATAGAGGAAAAAGAAGAACTGATAGCACTTTCCACTCTACGGGAAATTTGGGTGTATTAGGTTAAAGATATTTGGATATCCAATTCTGAATTGCAAACATTAATGAATGGCATTAAGAACTTCTAAAGTGTAAAGGTAAGCTGGTGATTGGAGACTCACCTCAATTGAAGGAAAATATTTTAAGGTATTTTCATAGTTCAACATTGGGGGTCAATCAAGTGTAGATAGAACTATTAATCGAACAAAGTCAGCTTCTATTGGAAAGGTCTAAAGGGTGAAACCAAGAAGTTCATTGCAGAATGTGCAAGTTGTCAAAGAAACCAGAAGGAGAATGTGAGAATCCTAGGCATACTACATCCCCGTCCTATACTACGTAGATTTGGATTGATATCTCTATAGATTTCATAAAAGGCCTACCCAATTCTAGAAGAAAGGGAAGTACTATGGTCGCAGTTGACAAGATTAGCAAATATGCTTATTTTGTCTCCTTATCTCATCCCTATATTGCCAGGGTATCGCTCAAGTCTTTATGGACAATATTTTCAAACTCTATACGCCCACTTCAGTAGCTTTAGACAGGACTCTGTATTTATTAGTACATTTTGGAAGGAACTCTTTAAACTCCAAGGACTAGAATTGTGGCTAAGCTTAGCTCATCATTAACAAATTGATGGTCAGACTGAGGTCCTTAATAGGTGGTTAGAAAATTATTTGATGTGTCATTGGTGACAAGCCTAAGGACAGGCATAAATGACTACCTCTAGCAGAATGGCGGTACAACACCACATATCATTCTGCAATAGGAATGACTCTTTATGAGGCTTTTTATGGACATGCACCTCCACATCACAGTCATTGCTTTACATAGGCTTCAACAGTAGTTGCAGTTAATTCGACACTCAAGGATAGAAATCTCACCATACAGGTCCTCAGGGAACATAGGATGAAGAAGGTAGCTGACAAGCACAAGTTTGAAAGGCACTTTGAAGAAGGTGACTGGGTATATATTAGACTTCAACCGCATAGGCAACTAATAGCTTCAAAGAGGAGAGATCGAAAACTAGCCTTAAGATACTTTGGCCCCTTCTAGGTCTTGAAGAAAATTAGGCCAATTGCCTATAAATTGAACTTTCTTATAGGTTGAAAATTCCACCCAATTTCATGTCTCTTGTCTAAAAACACATTTGGGTAAACAAGCCCTTCCTCAGCCTATCTTACTAACTACAGATTTGGATGGATGTCTTAAGCCTAAACTAGATGCTATCCTTGCTAGAATATTGGTCAAGAAAAGGAATTAGCTAGTGACTCAAGTCCTTATTCATTATTGGACCAATTTCTTCTCAGAGGATGCTACATGGAAGAGTGGACAAAGATTCAGCAACTTTTTCTCAATTTTCTCCTTGTGGACAAGGCTTTCTTTGAATTAGAGGAGAATGATACAAGTCTTGGCTAAGCTAGAATAATAAGATGACATGGCATGGTTTTGTTGGACAACCTAAGGAATAAGTTGGAATTGATTGTTAAGTAGCTAATCAATTCTAACAAACTGCTTTGTGAAGCCACTGTCTTAGATGCCAAAACACAACAAGTGAATTGGTGAGTTGAAAGTTAGTTGGACAGTTAATTCAGTTAGGCAGTAGTTACATTGTAATTCCTTAAGATTAGTCTATAAAAAAAGTGATCCACTATAATGAGTGCTATTAAGATATTCCATTTCTACATTGTAACTATTTCTTCTCTCTAGCCAAATTCTCACGAGACGACCCTAAAGGGACATGTATGTCCGTTACCGGTTAGGGACGTCCACGTGTGGCGCTTGCTATGCCCTTCAAGCAAGCCCGCTAATTAACAAACCTCTATAACACCCCCATAATTTATAGTGATTGCACAAAAATTAAGACAAATGGCACTTGAAAATAAACATTTTCATTGATTAACAGACAATACTTACAATGCTTGAAAGCAAGTAAGAAAGAGCTTAAAAGCTTTTACAATTTACCGGGTAGGAGATAAGTCCAGTTATTTGAGACCCCTCCCTAGCCAAAAGTACTCAATTAATTTTTTCACTACAAATAAGGGCCAATTTGGTAGATGATACAAAATCCATGATCAAATTAATCTTATTCACAAGAAATCGTATACACTCTAGAATCCTTTTCTAAAATAGCCACTTCATCGTTTTAAGCTTTCTCCCAATCAATTGTAGAAGTCATTCCACCTTTCTTACCCTTCATTTTCCTCATCGTGTGTAGTAGCTCTTCCGCTATCCCAATGTTAACTATTGTATGCATTATAGGAATGACACTTTCCTAGTTTTAGACTAACTAGCTTGTGTAACAGAGGTCTAACTCGATTGACCAGTACTTCAGAAATAATCTGGGTGGCCAAATTGCATAAGCTTATCGATTGAAATTGAGATAAAGTTTCAGGATGATCCATTTTAAGGATAAGAGTGATTAGCTTTTGATTGAGACCCTTTACAATCATTCCCATATAGAGAGCAACTTCCGTCATGGCTAACACATCTGTGCAAGGGCTTTTCACATTTTCTATATGTAAGTTTGATGTTCTAAATTCTTTTTTTAATTTAGTTTACTTTATTTTTATGTGTCTTTTTATAAATTCAATATATTTTTTGAATTGATTAGTTTGCGTGATAAGTGCCTTTGTCATTCTTGTCTCCCTCTCTTTCGTTCTTTTCCTTTCCTCTTGGCAAATATATATTTTGGGTTAATTACAAATATACTTCTTAAACTATAACTCAGTATTACTAAGCTGTCTAAATTCACAAAAGTATCAATTAAAAAATTATTATGTGACTTGTACATGATCACAAACTTATGATTCTATACCTAAGTGAATGTTCTCTAAGTATAATAATTACCTAATGACTGAAATATACTTTGAACATGTGCAAGTTACATGATATGTTTCCATCAACTCTCTTAACAGATTATTAGTATATTGCTAACAGAAGGGGTTGATTGATATAAATTGGTAATTCATGATCAATTTATTACATTTTAATGTTTAGCGGGCTTAGTGATCATAGGTCGTAATTGACCAGTGTTTTTCTTCTTCTACTGCTCTTTTTATTTTTCGTTCTTTCTTCACTTTTACTATGTACTCTTTTTATTCTTTCTTCATTCCTTATCTTCACAATAGATCTGTTAATCAGAATTTTCTTTTGAGATGTCCCTTTTGGTAAGAATATGAGTTAGATAAATCTATTTGGTGTGATATGATAGCAATGAGGTTTGTTTTAGTGAGTATCTGTTATTCAATATTAGATTTGGCTTTTTAAGTAAGTGATATTTTTCTATACATCTTCTTACATGTTTTGAGATTTGTGTTTTGTATGAAATAGATGAATTCATCAGCTTATATATGTGCGTGTTTGAGCGTAGGTAGGTGCTCATAATTGTGTTATATTCATTTTTTGACTTGATCTGTTCATCTAAGGAGTTTCATCAATGTAGATGGTAATTGAGATAAATGAACCAATACAATGGGTATATTCTTGTGATTTGCATTTTTATTTTGTGAAAAATGAACGTATTATTGGGTGTGTCCATGTTAAGATGGCTTCTGAATTGATAAGTTTATTGGTGTATGTAGAGTAGTCTACAAATAAGGCGGAAGTGGTAATCGGGCATGCATTTTGAAGCGTGTTTGAAAGCAAGCCTGAAAGAGCCGATTGTTGAACTGAAAATTTTCCACGTGTTCCTGCTCAATTCTGATAATTTACTCGCAATAGAGTGCAATCAAACCTTCATTAGAAAGCCAAAAGCAATCTCACAATTCACAACTCAAGAGCCTATCTTGATTGTGTATTTGTGAGAGAGAGAGAGAGAGAGAGAGAGAGTTGCTCACACAAGCAGTCACCCATACTTCACACATCACACTTACATTCACACACATGCAGCCACTCCTTCTCTATTGCAATACACCCAAAAATAGAATTGGTTAAGTAAAGCAAATGTTAGTGGACCATTGCTAAGTGGCCATGAGTGTGTATAATGATGAAAGCCACCATTGCTTGTAAATGTGTTTCATTATGAAACCAACCACCAAGATAAGTGAGAATCATGATTAAACCACCACTTATTGGTGCTAACCAACAAGTGGTGGGATATTCTAATCATCCACGTGATATGGGTGGGTATTTGGGTTGGGGCATGCATATGGGCGCTCAAACCTGCCCGAACCAGCATACTAACATCTCCCATTCACACAGGGGTATCCATCAGAACAACATCAATCTCTTAACCAACCAAACACCACAATGTAAGATCATACAACAAAGGAGTCATGCGACCACTGAGTACACTAAAGTTTTGGGAACTCTACACCAAACTTTATAAAAGCCAGCATAGAGACATCAGCCACATCAAAAAATGAGAAACAAGTGTCTCAAGTACCACGAATCCATCTAAATACATTAGTGTAGGTATCTTCATCCCCTCTAGAAGCATACCTAACCCCTTTAGGGTCAGCACTATACTCATACTTACATCACAATATTGAAAAGCGAATGTAAGTTACGTAATATGAATATATGCCTGGTGTATATGATACCTTTGGCCTCTTGCCACTTGGATCAGGACTAACCGCTTTCCCAGCAATGTCCGGAAGGCCGAATCAATCATCACTATAAGGTTTCATGCCAAAGTAGTTGCATTAACCCTTTCACCTCATGTTATAGTCAAAAAGTCATAAGGAGGGTACAGTAACATATGATCACTATTAATCGGTAAAGGCTCATATGGTGAAGAGATTGGGGAATCATTCACCTCCTTAAGTTTGGTCGCATAGCATATATAGTATGAATACATATTACAGTGGATAGTTCCCTTAAGGAACGTATGTCAGACTATCAACACAGAACAAATTTTGATCTAGTTGCTAAACAAGTGCCTAACTTGTGTTTCTCATTTGCTCGCTCTCTAATAAGGCGATAAAATGTAAAACTCACATTTGGCTTTTAAATAGGTTATAGTGGATATAGGGAAATAACCACCATCGATCTTCGACAATCATACCTCATCCTATTATAAGCACTCCATTTTTGCCCACTTGGGAATCTTCGGTCCGACCAAACTCACATTCAAACCGACACAGACACATTTGAGTCAAAACTAGTCTTCCAGTCTTAATCCAGTTAATCAATCGATTCACGGGCCTGTCAGGCCCAATAGAGGAAAAATGACCAAAATGCCCCTGGTGCATTGTTCGGTCCAATTCAAATTGGCACGCCATCTTAGAGACGGTCAATCCCTATTTCACTCTCAAATTCAATTTCAAGTCCAATTCCAATTAAAATCAAATTCAGCATGCCTTTCGAGAAAGTTGATCCCTCAAGCGATAAGATCATCCAGTCCAGCACATTTTTTGAGAAACTCTTCGGAGTGGTAAGTCCCTTCAAACCCGTCTACCAAGATGGAACCCAAGTCCTTGAGATGGTAGAACAGTCCACCTTTGGCACTTGTTAGCCCACCAATGAAGAATGTCCATTATTCTGCACATCTTTTGAGTAAGTTGATTTCTTAGACGATAAGTCCACATAACAGCTTTTCGAGATCAGGCAGTCTCCGGAATGTACTCTAACCGTCAGAGTGGTGAAAGCACTCATAAACATTGCAACTGTCAGAGTGGTAAAAGCACTCACAAACAGGTCGACATTGGAAAATTACCAACAAAATCCCTATGTCACGGGACCAAATTCACCTCTAGGCCGTGACACGTTTACCAAAGGACAAGATACCTTTGAAAACCAACCCATCATAAACCATTAGAGTGATGGAAACACTCAAAACCCAGGTTAACATTAGTGCTTGTTAGCTCACTCTAGTGAAAAATGACCAAACCACCCCTTGGGTCTTTTCCATCATGTTTCTCGAGGAAGTACTTAAGTCCTCAGAGCTATAAGTCCACCTTTCTAAGATTGTCCCAAAGATGAACCGGCATGTTCAAATGCCTTCCAGTCGATTCCGGACGAATTCCGAGACCATCCGGTCAAAATGACCATTTTGCCCCTAGGCATTCGAATGCTTTCGGGAATCATAAGGGCTCTGGGTATCAAACCGATAACCTCCCGAGAATGCTTCTAATAGTATTCCTGACCTTCCAATACCTTTCTGAATCATTCTGAGTCCATTCCGGCGAACTCGGTGAAAAATAACCGTTTTGTCCCTGGTGGGCCGGTTGTCTTTTCTAACCACACCGGTTCTAGGTATCAAATTAGAAATCCCTTGGAACACTCTAGATAGTGTTTTCAACCTTCAAGTTCTCTCATGAGTCATTCTGAGTCTATTCTAGTGGTTTTTTGGTCTAATTAACTGTTCTGCTCCTAATAGCTCGGTCGACCATTCCGGCATTGTTTTTCAAGTCCATTAGCTCCGGGATACTATTTCAAGGGTTTCTACCCATTTTTGGCCTTCCGGACCATTCCCAACCTTTTGGACACATTCCCAGACCTTCCAGAGTCACTTTTAGTGAAGCCAAACTAAAAATTGTATAGTAGTCACTAATACAGGGGCCCAAATCTTTTGTTTTGCGTATCAAAGGTTGAAAGATATATTGCTTGCCAACCTAAAACATTTCCTAAGTGGCTGGTGGCGCCAAGTCAAAATTTGGCCTGATGCTACTCCTAGTGGCACCAGTGGAAAAATTGCCCTGGCGCCACTGTACGAAGCGCTAGGTTAATCTTTTGTCTATAAATACAGAGCCACTCCCTATGTAAAAAGGGGCTGCAAATGCAGTCCAAAAACTCTGTTATTCGAATTACAAAGCTTGAAGTCTCTCCAAAATCCTTCTCTAGTCTCTTCAAACCTTATCCTCCATACACTTAACCCTAACACTTATACACATTTCATACCCTCATATACAAACTTTCAAAAGCCTCCATTGAAAACTCAAAGTGCTGTAACTTGGAAGTTCTCAAGGATCAAGCAAAGCAAAGCAAATAAAGTAAAAAAACAAGAATAATACAAGGTAGGCTTTCTCTTTATGTTTACGTACTTCCCCCTCTTTTTTCTTGCTCCTAACTTGTAAGCACCCCATTTTCTGCTGCTCGGCAGTCTCCAGTCTGTCCAGATTTGTATTCCAGTCACTATGGATATATTCCAGTTCAAACCAATTTTCCAGACGTAATCCGACCAATCGATCACTTTGCGGGCCCGTCAGGCCCAAATAGAGGCAACATGTCCAAAATACCCTTGTGGCATTATCCGGTCCAATTCTAGTGGGCACGTTTTCTCGAAGACGGTAAGTCCCTGTTTCAATCTCAATTCTAGTTCAAATCTAATTCCAATCCAGTTCCAGTTCAAATCAAGTTCGACACGCTTTTTGAGAAAGTTAATCCCTCAAGGCGGTAAGTCCATCCAATTCAGCACGTTTTTCGAGCAAAATCCTTGGAACAGTAAGTCCCTTCAAACCCGTCGACCAAGATGGAACCCAAGTCCCTGAGATGGTAGAACAGTCCACCTTTGGCACTTGTTAGCCCACTAATGAAGAATGCCCATTATTCGGCACATCTTTCGAGTAAGTTGATTCCTCATATGACAAGTCCACCTAACAGCTTTCAGAGATTAGGCAGTCTCTGATATGAACGCGAACTGCCAAAATGGTGGAAGCACTAGTAAACATTGTAATCGTTAGAGTAGAGGAAACACTCGCAAACAGGTCGACAGAGGGAATTGCCAATAAACCCCTTATGTCATGGAACCGTACTAGCCTCTTGGCCATGACACGTTTACCAAAGGACAGGATACCTTTGGAAACCAACTCGTCACAAATCGTCAGAGTTGCGAAAACACTTAAAACCTAAGTTAACACCAGTGCCTGCTAGCCCACTCTAGTGAAAAATGACCATACTGCCCTTTGGGCCTTTTTTGGCACATTTCTCGAGAAAGTACTTAAGTCCTCAAAGTGATAAGTCGACCTTTTTAAGATCATCCCAAAGACGATCTGACAAGTTCAAATTCATTCCAGTCAGTTTTGAACCAATTCCGAGACCATCTGGTCAAAATAACCATTTTGCCCCTAGACATTCAAGCGCCCGAGGAACCACACCAGCTCTAAGTATTAAACCGGTAACCTCCTGGGGATGCTTCTAATAGTATCCCTGGCCTTTCAATGCATTTTTAGATCATTTTGAGTCAATTTTGGTAAACCCAATGTAAAATAACTGTTTTGCCCATCGTGGGGCGGTCATCTTTTCCAACCATGCCGATTCTGGGTATCAAACCGGAAACCTCTTGGAGCACTCTAGCTAATCTTTCCAAGCCTTAATCCTTCTCTCGAGACATTCCAAGTCCATCCCGGTAGCTTTTCGACCCAATTAACCATTTTGTCCCTAATGGCTCGATCGACTTTTCCCATTGATCTTGACATTATTTTTTTCAAGTCTACTATCCCTGAGACATTATTTTAAGGGTTTCCACCCATTTCCAACCTCCCGGACCACTTTCGACATTCCGAAATATTTCCAGACCTTCTGGAGTCACTCCTAGTGAAGCTAGGCCAAAAATTGCATGGTAGTCACTAGTACAGGCGCCCAAATCTTTGAAAGATATGTTGCTTGCCGACCTTAAAAATTTCCTAAGTGGCTAGTGGCACCAAGCCAAAAAATGGCCTGGCGCCATTGCAGCAGGCGCCAGTTCAGTCTTCTGTCTATAAATACAGAGCCTCTTCCAGTGTGAAGGGGGTCCGCAAACATAGTCCAAAAACTCTGCTCTTCAATGTACAGAGCTCGAAGCCCCTCCAAACACTAGCTCTCTTTAGGTTCTCCAAAGCCTAGCCTCTATATACAAAACCATAGCTGGTATACACTTTTATACACTCATATACGAACCTCCAAAGTCTCCATTAAAGACTTGAAAGTGCTGCAACTCCGAACCTCTCGAAGATCAATGTGAAGCAAAGCAAGTGAAACAAGCAAACCAAAGAAGACACAAGGTTGGTTTTCTCTTTACGTTTACGCAATTCCCCCTCTCTTCGATCTCTTAATCCACTTGGGTTTTCTTCTATTTTAATCCACATCTTCTACCCCCCTTTCTTGCATGCTTAAAACAAGTGATTCCCCAGTTCATGTGTAGGATTGGGCTAGTGAAAGTCACCATGTCAGGGGCTTTCTCTTAGTTTAATCAAAGACCACGTGGGTTTAGCCCCCTTGATTATGTGGTGAAGCTTTTAACCTTGTATGTTTACGACCCCAACTGGCATTGTGCATATCAAGATCATGCATCTCTCGAAAACTTGTTTTCAAACTTGTTTACAAAACTTGCATCGAAAATCACAATTCTAAGGTGATTCTAGCCTTTCCATGGTTAGGGTTGCTTTAGGAAAGTGTTACATTTAAAGTGACTTTCGTGGTCCATATTTTCAAATCTTTATTGTTTTCAAAACCATAATCCTGGAATGGTTCTAATCCCTCCATGGTTAGAATCGTTTTAGGAAAGTGGGATATTTTTAGAGGCTTGCAAAAGTCCACATTCAAATTCCTTTCCAAATTGCTTTTCAAATTTACTTTCCCAAAATCTCTTTTTAAATCCTCTCCAAAATCTCTTTTTCCAATCTACTTTCTAAAATCTTTCCTAAAAACTCTTTCCAAAAAACTCTTTCCTAAAAGCTCTCCCTTCAAAGTTCTACTTTCGAAAATATCCTTTTTCTTGGAGTCCAAGTCAAGCCCTAAAAGTCATGGTTAGGAAACCCTAATTTTCTTTCTTAAAACATGATTTCCTTTTTACATCAAAATCATGAATTTCCAAAACCTATTTTCTACATCAAATCATGGACTTCCAAATTTAGGATTTTCAAAACTTCACCTTCCAGTTCCATGCCAAATCTAATTTTCAATTTAGGAAACCAAATCCAATCTCCCATTTAGGAAACTAGATCCAATCCCCTGTTTTTTAAAATAAAATCAAATCACCTCGTTTAGAAATAAAATCCAATCTCTTGTTTTAGGAAATAGGAATCTAAATCTTTCCTAATTCCAACCTTTTCTAATTCCATACCTTTCCAAATTTCAACTTTCTAAATTCTAAATTTTCAAATCTTTCTTAAACTCAAATATTTCCTAACTTAAATTATTTCCAAAACTCAAACTTTGAATCTTTCTAATTTCAAACATTTCTTAAATTCAAACCTTTCCAAAATTCTAAACTTTCTAAATTCTAAATCTTTCTTAAATCAAACTTTCTAAATTTTGATCTTTCCAAAATTAACTTTTTCTTAAAAAGGAAACTTTTCTAAATTTGAAACTTTCCTAATTCAAAATTTTCTTAAAGTGGAACTTTCCCATTTTGAAACTTTTCTAAATCCGAGATTTCCTAAATCCAACTTTTCTTAAATTCAAGTCAAATATTTTCTAAATCCATTCCAAGTCAAGTCAAATTTTCCTTAAATCTCAAGTCATTCCTAAATTCTATCTTTTCTAATTCTAGGTTTTCTAAAATCAAACTTTTCAAGTTCAAGTCAATTCGATTACATGCTTCAACCCTAGGTAACCCTAAATCCTAGGATGTCTAGACCCTAGTTCGACTCTAACCCTAAAGTTAGGAAGTTTCCAACTCTTCTTCAAAAATTCTTTTCTAAACCAAGATGGTTTTTCAAACGTCAATTCAAGTCAAGATGTTTCAAAACTCTATGTTTCCAAATCAAGTTCAAAGTCAATTCTAAGTTCTATTTCAAATCCTCAAGTTCTATTTTAAATCAAAGTCCAATTTTTTCAAATCTTCCAAGTCAATTTCAAATCAAAGTTTAATTTTCAATGTTCAAATCCAAGTTTCAAATCAAACTCTTTTCAAATCAAATTTTCTATCAGACCCTTGTCCAAACTACGACTGACCTGATTCTCAAAAAGGAATACATAGGCAACCCTCATGGGTGCGGTTATAACCTTTTTCAAACTTTCAATTTCATCACTTTTTTCAAGTTTCCAATAACTTCCAATTCCATGATCTATTTGAAGTTTCTAATTCTAAAATTCATTTTCAAATCCCTATTTTCAATTTCTAAAACCTTCTCTCCAATGTCAAACCAAATCTATTTCCAAAATTAAATCAAGTTCTTTTCAAATCTATTTTCAAAATCAAATTCTTTTCTTGTACTTGCATATCATGCATCACGTCAAACTTCTTTCTAAAAATTTTTTTCAAAAGTGAATAGTATTGGACATTTATTAATCAAAGATTCTGCATGAGTAAACTTAGGGTGAATGGACATGTAGATACCGTAAAGGCAAGATAGGGTGATGGCTTAGTGTGTTTTTCCTACACGTAACCAACCTCCAAATCTAGATCACTGTTTTTAAAGACCAAAAATGGAGTTTTTTTTTTTTCAAAAGGGGCTTAAATAGTTTCAAAGGTGGCCAAACAACCTCTTTTCTTAAAATCTCTCTCTTGAGGAAGCTTTTAAAATCTTTTCAAAAACCCTTAGTGTAATCTTCAGATTGTGTTAGTTTTTCGTTAATCTAACTCACCTTAATTAAGTTAGATGGCGACTCCAAACTTTTTTCCAAAAGCCCTTAATCCAATCAAATTTTCAATTCAAACCTACTCGCACTCATCCTTCTAGGAGGATGAGTTCTAACGAGAAAGTACTGTATTTTTCTCATTTTTCTTTTTCCAAGTATGAAAAATCAAGGCGCGACATAACCCACTTGGGTTTTCTTCTATTTTAATCTTCTATCTTCTTCTCCCTTTTCTTGCATACTTGAAATAAGGGTTTTCTCAATTCATGTGTAGGACGGATGGTTGAAAGTCACCGTGTCGGGGGCTTTATTCTAATTTAACCTTAGACCATGTGGATTCGGCCCCCTTAATTATGTGGTGAAGCTAACCTTGTATATTCACGACCTGACTTGCAATTGTGCATATCATGTTCTTACATCTCTTCAAAATTGTTTTCAAAAGTTGTTTTTAAAATTTGTATCAAAAACATCTTTCAAAACTAGCATTCAAAAACTTGTTTTCAAAATCATACTCCTAGAATAATTCTAGCCATTCTATGGTTAGGGTTGCTTAAAGAAAGTGTTATATTTATTGTGACCATCAAGGTCTATAGTTTGGGTATAAACCCTAACTTGTTTTTCATCAAAACCACCATCTTAATATTATTCTAGCCATTTCATGGCTAGGATTTTTTTTAGGAAAGTGTGATATTCAATGGGATCATATTGGTCCATATTTCAAGTCCATGTTTTCAAACTACCAACTTAGAATGGTTCTAATCTCTTCAAGGTTAGAATCATTTTAGGAAAGTGTGACATTCAAAAGGTTTTCAAATGTCCTTTTCAAACTCCCCTTTCAAAATTGCTTTTCAAAATACTTTCTAAAAACTCTCTCCAATCTCTTTCCAAAATTGCTTTCTAAAAACTCATTTTCAAAAATCTACTTTCCAAAAACTCTTTTCAAACTCCTTTCCAAAAGTTCTCTTCGAAAATTCACTTTCCAAAAACTATTATCAAGTCTTCTTCTTAGAAACTCTTTTCAAAAGGTCTACTTTCCAAAAACTCTTTTTCTCAAAGTCTAAGTCAAGCCCTAGATTTCATGGTTAGGAAATCCTAATTTTGTTTCTCAAAAAAGATGACTTCCTCTTTTGCTTCAAATCATAAGCTTCAAAAATTATTTTCTATTTCAAATCCTAGATTTTCCAAATCTCTACACCCAAAATCATAGTTTTCCAAATTCTAGAATTCCAAAATTCAACCTTCCCAATTTCATGTCCAATCCAACCTTTCAAATTAGGAAACTAGATCAAATCCTCCAATTTTAGAAACCAAATCAAATCATTTCTTTTTTAGAAAAAAAAATCTAATATTCTATTTTAGGAAACAAAAATCAAATCTTTATTAAGTCAAACATTTCCTAATTTCAACCTTTCTAAATTTCAAAACTATTCAAATTCCAAATCTTTCTAAATTCAAAATTTTCTTAAATTGAAATATTTCTAAATTCAAAACGTTCTTAAAATGAAACTTTCCAAATTTGGCATTTTACTAAAATGAAACTTTCTTATTTTGAAACATTCCTAACTCCAAGCTTTTCAAAGTTCAACCTTTCTAAAACCCCAACTCTCCAAATCATTCCATGTCAAGTGTTTTCAAATCAAATCGAATTTCTTTTTAAATCTTTCTTAAATCCATCTTTCCTAGTTCGGACCCTTTCTAAATTTAACTTTCTAAAATCAAACTTTTCAAATCTAAATCAAATTCTTTCCAACTCAACTAGATGTTCCAACCTTAGGTAACCTAAACCCTAGGAGGCCTAAACCCTAGTTCAACCCTAACTCGAAAGTTAGAAAGTTTCAACCCTTTTCTAAAACTCCTTTCTAAACCAAGACGGTTTTCCAACTTTAATCCAAGTTAAAATATTTTCAAAACTCAACTCTATCTTTCCAAATTAAGTCCAAGCTTTCTTTCCAAGTTCAAACCATTTTTCAAGTCTAAGTTTAATTTCAAAACAAATTTCGATTTCATATCTTTTATTCTAAGTTCAAATCAAATCCTTTTTTCAAATCAAACTCTTTTTCTAATCAAAACTTTTCAAATCAAACATTTCTAAAATTTCAAAATGTCTGTTTTCAATCGGACTCTTATTCGAACTACGACTGACCTGATTCCCAAAAAGGGACATATAGGCAACCCTCATGGGTGCGGTCATAACCTTTTTTAAGTTTCCATTTTCACAAACTTTTTGAAATTTCCAATTCCATGATCTATTGCAAGTTTCTAATTCTAAATTCTATTTTCAAATATTAAATTTCAATTTCTAAAATCCTCTTTCAAAAATCAAATCTTTCTTCCATAATATTTTTTCAAATTTCAAATCTATCTTTTCAAATCTATTTCCAAAATCAAATCAAGTTCTTTTCAAATCTACTTTCAAAATCAAATCAAATTCTTGTACTTGCATATCATGTATCATGTCAATTTCTTTTTAAAAGTTTTTTTTCTAAAGTGGATAGTTTTGGACATTTATTAATCAAAGATTCTAAATGAGTGAATCTAGGGTGAGTAGACATATAGGTATCGCAAGGGTGGGGTAGGGTGATGACTTAATGCGTCTTCCTTATACGTAACCAACCTCCGAACCTAAATCACTGTTTTTGAAGACCAAAATGGAGTTATTTTAAAAAAAAGAGTTTAAATCTTTCCAAAGGTTACCAAACAACCTATTTTCTTAGAAACCCTCTCTTAAGGTAAAGTTTTCAAAAGCTTTTCAAAAACCCTAAATATAATCCTCGGATTATACTTAATTTTAGGTGATCTAACTCACCTTAATCAAGTTAGGTGGCAACTCCAAATCTTTCTAAAAGCCCTTAATCAAATCAATTTCTAATTCAAACCTAGTCGCACTCGTCCTTTTAAGAGGATGAGTTCTAATGAGCGAGTACTATATTTTTCCTACTTGTGCCTATTTTTCTCGCGTGTAAAAAATCGGGGCGTGACAGCGGGCGACTTTGCTGGGGAAGCTTAGAGGGTTAGGCCAATGTCATGTCTCTTCACCCTCTCTCATCTGGAGTCTTTGATTAATTTGTCCAGTTCTATCCATTTCAAAATTTTTGAAATCAAACTTTTCAAAGCTGTTTTTAAAAACATGTCATTTCTTGTATTAAGTTTTTTATCCAAGTATTGATTTTTGCATCTTTATTTTTGTAGGTGGACCTTTGTTCACAAATTTATTTCATGTTATATTAACTGCCATGTATGCCATGTATGCCATGAATGTATGGAATGGATAGAATGGATGGGAGTAGTTGGGTCCTTTCCTTTGCTTTTGAAAATTTCACACACACACTGCATTGTGCACAAGCATTTGCATACTTGTATTCTTTACCTAAAATATCTCTTCTAGTTAGAAGTGGGAACGGTATATTGGTTGTGGGCAAGATGTTGTGTCAGTTTCTTCGCCTGTGGCCTTTTGATGGTTCCTCCACTCGGATCACCAACCGATCATAGCACCGCTTCGAGGAGTGGGCCTAGGTTTGAAGATCTGGAAACTGAGCCTTCTTAGGAAGCATTAGTAAACCCTTAACCTCATGCTCATATAGAAATCACGCATAGCCAAACCTCTACTGGATTTAAGACATGCACATCAATTTCATAACCATGGAGGAAAGAGCGACTGCTTTACTTTCTTTTAAATTTATCTATTTCTGTTGTTATAATGCTTGTATTCCTATTGTTATAATGCTTGTATAACTACTCATGCATCCATGTTTACTTTACGATTGCATTATCTCTCCCTATACTATGCATCCATGTTTCATGCATTTAATGTTGCATGCCAAGACAAAAGTTCCAAAGTAAATCAGGTCATTACATCTTTATGCATATGATCAACCTTAAAAGAGTGATATCAAGTTCACTCCTCCTTTGCATTAAACCTATCAAAATCCTAAAGGTTTCCATGTAACCCTAAGGACTCATGGCATACATTTCAAGTCATTTCATAAGAGGGGCCCTAATCCCTCTATGCTCACGGAGATAGGGTTGTCAATAAGACAAGGGGTAATCAAACAATAAGGTCTCTCAACGACCTCCTTAATATCAAGCTTAAAAAAAGGCGAATCTGAAGACTCAAGAGTAGTTTAGGATCCCAAATGTAAAAGTAGCTAGGTGAAAGTTCCAAGGAAATTATTCCCTCTCCCCCTATTAAAATGTATTTCAAATCTGTTGTATTTAAACTCCAAAGTTCAATGTACTTCTTTATTTTTTATGAATGAATGCATGTTCCCACTAGATGGTAAAGTGTCTGCATACAAGGGCAAACCCCCTATCTCCAAAAAGTGAGCCAAATCCATCATGATTAGTCTCCCTCTCAAGAAAGGACATCTTTAGAACATGCATTGCACAAATGACATTTTGTGTCATTGTCTTTCTTTTCTTTCTTTGACAAAAATTACACCATAAAAAGCCATCATTACTCTTAAAAGAGATCGAGATCCACCTAGAGACCCCATCACTGCCCAACAAAGAGCTTTGCTAATGGCAGCCAACCTCAATGAGACCTCCTCTGTCACTCACAAGGAGATCAATGTGATGAAAAGCAAAATAAATGAAATGTTCAAGTTGATGCAAGTAATGGCGTGCAAAGAGCCGTCTTCAATAATGCCCTTAACCTTAGTCTACCCAATCGACCACTCAGGCAGGGGTAGACCCGCATATTGGAAGAACGAGTGAAACTTAAAAAAAGGATGATGAAACTGGAAACCATGATCTCTCTATCTCGCGCAGAAATGACCTATATGAAAAAAGAAAAAAAGTCAACCTCTCGATAGAATATCATCACCCCACCACAACCTCAGCTCCATGTTACCTCAGTACTCCACCCTCAAACTCCTACCAACCCCTCATAGGATGCAGATCAGACATAGGTTGAAGTCAGGAAAACTCTTTCTAAAGAGAATGTAAAAAAGGAAAGTCAAAACTTCACCCCACCCAAATGTTTTTAAGATGCAGCTTACCAGCAATTTTGTGAATCTGGGCGCCTGGTTATGACACCTCCTAAGCTCATTCTTGATAAAGTGCTTGAACATAAAGGTCATAACATTAGAAGTTTCCATACCCAAAAACGCAATATGCAAAGTCTCAGTGAATCCCAAGCAACGAACCTGGCAGGAATCACTACTACAACATTCGACCCTCTGCCCTTGCAACCATCTACACCTGTATAATCCCATTAATAAGATCGTCGAAATCAAGGAGGTGAACCTGGTCCCCGCTATCCCCATCAGTTTGCAACATGATCACACCGTCAATATAATCATAGAAGAGGAAATCAACAGTAGTATCATCTTCAGCAGTTCCACAAGCATCGCTGAAAATCTGTCAATTTGCCTTATGTTGTTTGGGGATGTATCTGGCAAATGGAACACCAAGGAGATAGGTATAGTCCCAAAACCCTATTAGCGGTTCTCATCAGAATACCCACAAGAAAAGGAAAGTTTCCACAAGATTCATCCATTTTCTTACTATCTTTCTATTTCTCACGTATTTTCTTTAAATAAACATTACACGTCATGCAATCATGATTTGAAATAAATAAAAAAAAAAAAGAGAGGTAGTTTTTAACCTATCCCCTTTGTCTCATACTCTTGTGGATGATTATTGCTTTTAGAAATTTTTTTCTATTTTTTAATGACTCGACTTGAAGGATGGGATAGAATGGGCAACCCATTCAAAGGGGGTTAAAACCTTCAAGAGACAGAGAGAGAGTGAGAGATAGGAGGAAGGCAGTCTCAACAAAAATGTGCGAATTTTATTGAAAAGGCAACACTTGAGTGATATCTTGGCTAAATGATGGGCAGCCGAGTCCTCAAAATGATAAGAAGCTATTGTTCTATTTATCCAATAAGAAATAAACACTACCTTTTGCTCAGCCCATTAGAGCCATAAGTGATTTCTATTCAGATATCCCCAAACCAAGAACCATCCCCACATTGGGATAAGCATTGAGTAGTTGATTTGATAACATATGTAGGGGTTCACTGGTAGAAACACACTATCTCTAGGAATATTGTCTAAATTTTGTATAAAGGCTTTATGGACTAAGCAATTCAATTTGAAATGATGAGAGGCCCTCACTTCTGCTACCATACGCAAAGAAAATCTCTTTGCAAAGCCCACTTGAGCTGGTTCCATTTTTCAAGAAAATTGACAAGATGATCACTACCTATATTGGGTTAAGGCAAAAGTCATGAGTAGAAACTAATGAGCAACGATGAAAGTGGTGATTTTCAAGAAGTTATGGCATCAAAGGCGTCTCTAGTAAAGAAGATATTGTGTTTGTGGTGGTCTTTAAAAGAAGATACTATCATCCAAAAATATAAATGAAAAAGTTGGCATATCTAAAAGTCGACTTAGGAACAAATTTCTTAATGAAAAAATCCTAATCAGAAGGTAGAGAACGGTCAAGAAGAACAGAAGGAGTTGGAAAGAAAGAAGAAAGCAGGAAATAAAAGTTAAATTGCCAAGGTGATCATTAATCTTTCAAAAGCTCACAAGTGATAATGTTTGAGCCTTTATATTCTTTCATTTATAAACCCTTTAACCTAACCTACATTACGGTCCAAATGAAAGTTCTCTCTGATCGAAGAAAATTGCTTAGTCCAAATAAGCCTAAACAATACAAGGATAAGTAGAAAAAAAAAAAAAAGCGCAGACAAAGGAAAGCTGGGGAGGAATGCAGAGGCAATCTCATGCTCTAAAGTGTGCTCAGATGATTTTGGTTTAAATAACCCATTAAAAGAAAATCTTTGAGCCTAAATATCCATTTGTTTCTTACAACCCCTAAATCCAGTTTGTATTACAGTCCTAAAAGAAGTCTTCTCGGATTGAGGGCCAAACTGTTTATTACTCTGCAAAGGGCATGCGAGTTGTTGCTTAAGCTATGTGGCATTTTGAAAATCTAAGAGAGAAAATCAAGTGAGGTCAGAAAAACCCTAAACAGTAACCTTGTAAAAAGTAAGGATAAGATAGTAGATGACAAACCAAAAGATCAAGATCCTTGGAGAATGGTGCAAATGCTATCTCACCCCAATGAGAATGAGAGAAAATCGAATAAGGCAGAATCCTGGAAGGGAAACAGAATCCTGAGAGTATGGGCCCTGGGGCAATCCTGGGATAGTCTTTGCAAATTGCCTATATACGTGTAGTACTAATGCATCCATGACATGTATAACCTGTACGTCCATTAAATTCTTTTGTAGTTTATATCTATTCATGCATTCATCAAAAAAATAGGATATGCATTCAATTCTATTTCTGTATATACATTCATAAAAAAGTATGACATACATTCAATTCCATTCCCATATGTGCATTCATTGAAAAGTATAACATGCATTCACCCATTTACCTGTGCATTTTTAGAATTGGTATAAATAAACTATTTTTGCATAAAAACTTGCTTTATGTCTCTCTCTCTCTCTCTCTCTCTCAAATAGGGAACAAAGAACGAAACAAAGCACAAAAAGAAGCTAAAAAAAAAAAGATAAGTGCATTCCCGAGGATACGGTGAAAACTTGAAAGGGAGCCATAGGTAAAAGAGTAGGGATGTGGCAAGATACAAAACTGTCAACCTTGGTGAAAACCTACAAAGGCGCTTTGGTGCAAAAATGACAGAACTGGGACTGATGAAAACCCTCACTAGCTCTAGTAGTAAAAATAGTAACAAAAAAAATGGGGGTTGGGGAGTAAGAGATAATCCAAGGAATGAGCATTCCTAGAAGTCACAAGTATGAAAGTAGCAGTGAGAAAGTTAGAAGGTGTCTCGAAAAGCATTCTCCGAATTAGTCCAAGTTAAGGCTAAAAGAAGTAAAGGTTCCTCTCTTGGGGCAATAAGTCAGTCAGAGTGTCAAACAAAAAGGAGAATCAATAAATCTAGGAGCGAGGGGTAAAAATATATCACTCTCCATTATCATCGGAAGAGGAGTCAACTAGGGAGGGATCAACTGGCTCGCCACCCACAAGAGGAGCACTCAAAGAAGCACCAACTATCAATGATCTAAGCCTTGCTCATAGTCTGCACATTTGGCCAGAAGCATATCCCTTTCCCGGGTAAGGGACCTCATGGTCTCTTGCAAAGACTAAATATCAACAATTTCATCCTCCAGGGGAGTGGAAACGTTTGGGGCACCTCGTGACAGCTTATATTCCCATGAAGTACTCAAGGGTAGGCTATCGTGTGTTGATCTGGCTGCTGCTAGCTACATTTCTAAGGAAGCTACCTCAGCATCTTTCGCCCTTAACTGATCATGCAATACCTGTATCAATCTTTTGATTTTGCTGCCAGTGACGATGGCCCTAAACAATCATAGCTGTCAAGAAGTCTGTGTACCCTACAAGGGGCAACGGAGTCTCAAAGAGTAGATCCCCAAGCCTGCTAGGACGTAACACATATCGTCAGAGCCAATAATGGTAGTTCTCAATCTCAAGGGGCATTTCAGAAAATGGACCGTTATCATCCACGTGAGGAAGCAAAGATCTCCATGTATCCATGACTCTCTCTACCAACACTCTCGAGATCGATGCCTTAAAGACAAGGGTAAACTCAGTAGTAGATGCCAGGAAGGGGATATCCTAACTCCTACCGAGCTGTCACAAAACTCGAATCTTAAACAAGGGGGCAATGCCCCGTAGGCTTGCTAAGGGTACGAAGGCCCTTTTGGAGGGTCGAACTCTCAAGCAATACTTACCAACCAATCCTAAATACTACCTGACCGTGCCTGATCTCATGCTTCGAAGGTACTCAGCCCAAGCCACAGCAGTCCATGGGAACCCCTCATCATCCACAATAGCTCTCTGAGATTTCACCAAGGAGCGTATATGGTCAAGCTTGGGGTACCATGTATGCTGGAATAGAGGAGTAACAAATAAATGCTAGAAAAGCACAATACATCTCTGAAAATGAGCATCAACCCTCTGCTGAAATCTAGTAAGGCTCACAAAAGTCTCTCCCACAACCATGAGAGCATAAGAGTGTGCCTCACGAACCCTGGCGAGCAATGCACATAATCGGCAGTCTACCAAATCATCTCCTCATGAAAACATCAAGAAGTTCAGAAGAAGCAGAGCTAGAGCAACCATGCGAGAAACAGACCAGTCTTAAAAAGTATGCCAATCACTCGAATGAGCCGTCGTAAACTCAAAACGGGAAAATAAGAACTCCACTGGAACGCAAGGAAAACTAGTATAGAAATGTAGACGAAAGAACTGCGTGCCATAGTCCAAGCTGGGATGTGACAATCGTGATGCAACCGTCCGGGAAGATAGGTCCCACAATGTTAGCAGAATCATCTTTAAAACCAAGGAAAAAATAATACTCATGAGGGGTGGGGGTAAGCTCTCACTCTTCAAAGCGGAAAAGAGACAAGCTAGGTTGCCAAAAGGAAATCACTATCTCCATGAATCCTGGAATAAGCTGCACTAACAGGAGTGAAGCCACTCGACCAAAGGACCGACGAAAGATATCCCGCTCATCTGGGGAATAGCTGTCATGCCAAGCTCTCAGCCGACTCAAAATCATGTCTACCATCCTGAAGATCAAAGCTAAGAATGTCGACATATGGTAAGTATAGCTCAAAAAGGTAAAAGAGATAAAAAGAAGGAAAAAGAAGAAAGGAAAAATGAAAACGATTTCAAATGATAAGTCAAAGTGAATTTCCTCCACATTTTGATTTTAAAAGTCAAGTTCCAGGTCAAAATGAATTTTCTATACATTTTTGTCTTGAAAAAATGTCAAGTTTTGAGTCAAAAAGAATTTCTTATACTTTTTGCTTTAAAAAGAATTCAAATGATAAGTCAAAATGAATTTTCTATACATTTTGTCTTTAAAAGTTCAAATAACAAGTCAAAATAAATTTCCTACACATTTTGATTTTAAAAGTCATGTTTCAAGTAAAAATGAATTTTTTACACATTTTCTCTATTAAAAATTTAATTTTCAAGTCAAAATGAATTTTCTATACATTTTATCTTCAAAAATATCAGTTTCAAGTCAAAATGAATTCTCTATACATCTTGCTTTCAAAAGATTTTCAAGTTCGAGTCAAAATGAATTTTCTAAACATTTTGCCTTCAATGAGTCAATTTCAAGTCAAAGCGAATTTTCTACACGTTTTGTCTAAGTTTCAAATCCAAAAGATTTCTAATTCAAAGGTCAAAAAGTCATTTCAAAATCAAATCTCAAAAATTTTCAATCAAAATCCATTTCAAGTTTATTCTTCAAAAAGTTTCCTTCTCCAATCAAGTTTTAAAGTTTTCCAAAAGATTCTTCCTCCAAAAAGTCCTCTTCAGAATCAATTCTAAGAAATTCTCATCAATTCCCAAGTTTCCAAATTCAAAAATCCATTCTCAAATCTTGCAAAATATTTTCCCTTAAAAGTTTAATTCAAAAAATTCCATTTTCAAAATGTTTTTTAAGTTTTTCTTCCAATAGTTTTAGTTCTCCCCTAGTTTCGCCTTCTCAGCCAAAAAGGCCCCTCTCTCAAAGATTTTGTATCTTTTCTCTTAAAAAATATTTCATTTCAAAACAATTCTCTAATTCTTTCCTCAATTTCAAAAAATTTTGATGGAGTTTCATTTAAAAATAGTTCCTACAACGCCCACGATACTACAACAAAACACAAACAATGCATTTTACAATATCACAATCACATAATACCAACACACACAAAAACCTGTGCATATTTTCAAGATTTTCAAAATTTCAAAGATCTTAAAGATTGTTGCAAAAGTTTCTCAAAACTACTTCAAATGTTTTCTAAAATATTCTTACATTTTTCTAAGAATTAAAAGTTAGATATTTCTATTATTTTCTTATTTTCCTTATTTTTTTAACCAATTTTTTTATTTTTTGAAATATCAAAAATTCACAAAGTTTTCAAAAAAAATCACGAAATTGCCTACAATTGTTAAACACATTTTTTCTAAGGCACACAGTATAAAAATCTAGCCGAAAAACTCAATATCCAAAGCTGTATGACTAATCCCCAATTCTTGCAGAAACACTTTTCATATGAAACATGTAAAACTACCCAAATTCAATCAAACGAGCACCAAAACACAAAAATAACTCCACTTGCATGTTCAAAACACGTCAAAGCATCAATTTTGACTATTTACACAACTCAAACGGAGTTCTATGCATCAAAATCAACACAAAACAAAAATATTACCTCTTGAAGTTCTTCAGCGAAATCTCCTTCTCTAGTGACTATTCCGGTGATGGCAACCATTCCCAACACTTTCTCCAACGACCCCCAAAGTCACTCCTTCAATGCACACGACACTACATTCGAAATCTCTCACAAACTCTCTCAAAACTTTACACAAGCCTCAAACTTCGATTATGAAATTTGCTAGTTTTATCCCAAAACCTTGGGCCACTAGCAGTGGTGCCAAGATTATTTTAGAACAAGCACCACTACAAATTCTAGGTAGTTTTGTCCTTTTCCCCACCAAAACCCGATTTCAAATGCTCCCTTGGGCCAGATATCTATTTTTAAAGTTCCAGTCTTCAAAATTTTCAAGGTCCGTCCCTCTGATCACCTCACAGTCATCATGTGACTCTTACTTCATCGTTTTCTACCTTCATCAAGCAAAGATAGAAAAAGAAGAGGGCCAGTTGTAAGCATTTTATTTTTGCTCGCTTGGCAATCTCCGGTCCGACCGGACTCGCATTCAAACCAACAAAGACACATTTGAGTCAAAACTAGTCTTCCAGTCTCAATCCAATCAATCAATGGCTTCATGAGCCGACAGGCCCAATAGACAAAAAATAACCAAAATGCCCTGGTGGCATTGTTCGGTCCAATTCAAATTGGCACGTCTTCTTAGAGACAGTAAGCCCCCATTTCAATCTCAATTTCAATTTCAAGTCCAATTCTAATTAAAATAAAATTTGGCACGCCTTTTGAGAAAGTTGATCCCTTAGGTGGTAAAACCATCCAGTCTAGCACGTTTTCTAATAAACTCATTGGAGCAATAAGTCCCTTTAAACCCGTCGACCGGAATGGAACCCAAGTCCCTGAGATGGTAGAACGATCCACCTTTAGTGCCTGCTAATCCACCAATAAAGAATGTTTGTTATTCAGCATCTCTTTCGAGACGGTTGATTCCTCAGATGATAAGTCCATATAGCAGCTTCCCAAGATCAAGTAGTCTCCAGAATGAACGCGAACTGTCAGAGTGGCAGAAACACTCAAAAACATCGCAACTGTCAGAGTGGCAGAAGCACTCGCAAACAGTTCGATATTGGGAATTCGCCTCTTGGCTATGACACGTTTACCAAATGACGAGATACATTAGGAAACCAACCTGTCACAGACTGTCAGAGTGATGAAAATACTTAAAACCCGGGTCAATACCAGTGCCTGCTAGCCCATTCAGGTAAAAAATGACCACAATGCCCTTTGGGCCTTTTCCGACACATTTCTCGAGAAAGTACTTAAGTCCTCAGAGCGGTAAGTCCATTTTTTCAAGATCGTCGCAAAGACGATCCGGCATGTTCAAATGCCTTCCAATCGGTTCCAAACCAATTCCGAGACCATCTGGTCAAAATGATCATTTTGCCCCTAGGCATCCGAATGCCTCCAGGAACCACATCGACTCTGGGTATCAAACTACTAACCTCCTGAGAATGCTTCTAATAGTATTACTAACCTTCCAATACCTTTTTGAATCATTCTGAGTCTATTTCGGCGAACTCGGTGTAAAATAACCGTTTTACCCCTGGTGGGCCGGTCGCCCTTTCCAACCACACTGGCTCTGGGTATCAAACTGTTTATCGTTTGGAATACTCTAGTTAGTGTTTCCAACCTTCAAGTCCTCTCATGAGTCATTCCGAGTCCATTCCGGTAGTTTTCTAGTCAAGTTGACCATTTTGCCCCTAACAGCTCAGTTGATCATCCCGACATTATTTTTCAAGTCCATTATCTCTGGGACACTATTTCAAGGGTTTCTTCCCATTTCTAGCCTTCCAAACCATTCCCGTCCTTCCGAAACATTCCCAAACCTTTCGGAGCCACTCCTAGAGAAGACAAGCCAAAAATTGCATGGTAGTCATTGATACATGAGCCCAAATCTTTTGCCTTGCGTATCATAGGTTAAAAGATACGTTGTTTGCCGACCTAAAACATTTCCTAAGTGGCTAGTGCCACTAGCAGTGGCACTACACCATAATTTAACCTGAGTGGCGCCAATGGAAAAATTACCTTAGCGCCACTGCAACAGACGCCATGTTAATCTTTTGTCTATAAATACAGAGCCTCCCCCTGTGTGAAAAAGATTCGCAAACTCGGTCCAGAAACTCTGTTGTTCGAATCACAAAGCTTGAAGTTTCTCCAAAACACTAGCATCTCTAGTCTTTTCATACCTTAGTCTCCATATACTTAACCCTAACACTTGGAAGCTCTCAAGAATCAAGTAAAGCAAAGCAAATAAAGTAAGAAAACAAGAAAAATACAAGGTAGGCTTTCTATTTATGTTTACGTACTTCGCCTTCTCTCTTTTTCCTCCTAACCCACTTGGGTTTTCTTCTATTTTAATCCCCTATCTTCTTCTCCACTTTCTTGCATGCTTGAAATAAGGGTTTTCCCGATTCATGTGCAGGAAGGATGGTTGAAAGTCACTGTGTCAGAGCCTTTCTTCTAATTCAATCTTAGATTATGTGGATTCGACCCCTTTGATTATGTGGTGAAGCTAACCTTGTTTGTTTACAACCTTACTTGTATTGTGTATATCATGTTCATACATTTCTTTAAAATTGTTTTCAAAAGTTGTTTTCAAAGTTTGCATCAAAATCATCTTTCAAAACTTGCATTCAAAAACTTGTTTTCAAAATCACACTCCTAGAATGATTCTGCCAATTGCATGATTAGGGTTGCTTTAAGAAAGTGTTATATTCATTGTGACTATCAAAGTCCATATTTTGGGTGCAAACCCTAACTTGTTTTTCATCAAAACCACCATCTTAAGATAATTCTAGCCATTCCATGGTTAGGGTTGTTTTAGAAAAGTGTGATATTCAATAGGACCATATTGGTCTATATTTCAAGTCCATGTTGTTTTCAAAACCACCAACTTAGAATGGTTCTAATCTCTTCATAGTTAGAATCGTTTTAGGAAAGTGATACATTCAAAAGGTTTTCAAAAGTCCTTTTCAAACTCCCCTTTCAAAATTGCTTTTCAAAATACTTTTTAAAAACTCTCTCCAATCTCTTTCCAAAATTGCTTTCTAAAAACTCCTTTTCAAAAATTTACTTTCCAAAAACTCTTTTTAAAAATCTATTTTCCAAAACCTCTTTTTAAACTTCTTTCCAAAAGCTCTCTTCAAAAATTCACTTTCTAAAAACTATTATCAAGTCTTCTTCTTAGAAACTCTCTTTAAAAAGTCTATTTTCCAAAAACTCTTTTTCTTGGAGTCTAAGTCAACCCCTAGATTTCATGGTTAGGAAATCCTAATTTTCTTTCTCAAAAAACATGACTTCCTTTTTTGCTTCAAATCATAAACTTCCAAAACTATTTTCTATGTCAAATCCTAGATTTTTCAAATCTATACACCCAAAATCATAGTTTTCCAAGTTCTAGATTTCCAAAATTTAACGTTCCCAATTTCATGTCAAATCTAACCTTTCAAATTAGGAAACGAGATCAAATCTTTTAAATTTGGAAACCAAATCAAATCATCTCTTTTTTGAAAATAAAATAAAATCTTTCTTGAGTCAAACCTTTCCTAATTCCAACCTTTCTAAATTTCAAAACTTTTTAAATTCCAAATCTTTCCAAAGTTGAATGCTTTCTAAATTCAAAACTTTCTTAAATTGAAATATTTCTAAATTCAAAACTTTCTTCAAATGAAACTTTCCTAATTTGGCATTTTCCTAAAATGGAACTTTCTTATTTTGAAACATTCCTAACTCCAAGCTTTTCAAAGTCCAACCTTTCCTAAACCCCAACTCTCCAAATCATTCCAAGTCAAGTGTTTTCAAATCAAAGCGAATCTCTTTATAAATCTTCCTTAAATCCATCTTTCCTAGTTCAAACCCTTCTGAAATTCAACTTTCTAAAATCAAACTTTTCAAATCTAAATCAAATCATTTCCAAATCAACTACATGTTCCAACCTTAGGTAATCTAAACCCTAAGAGGCCTAAACCCCAATTCAACCCTAACCCTAAAGTTAGGAAGCTTAAACCCTTTTTTAAAACTCCTTTGTAAATCAAGATGGTTTTTCAACTTCAATCTAAGTTAAAATGTTTTCAAAACTCAACTCTATTTTTTCAAATCAAGTCCAAGTTTTCTTTCCAAGTTCAAACCCTTTTTCAAGTCTAAGAGTTCAATTTCAAAATAAATCTCAACTTTATATCCTCTATTCTAAGTTCAAATCAAACTGTTTTTCTAGTCAAACATTTTCAAATCAAATCTTTTTAAATCAAACTTTTCTAAAATTTCAAAATGTCTATTTTTAATTGAACTCTTGTTTGAACTACGACTAACCTGATTTTCAAAAAAGGAAACGTAGGCAACCCTCATGGGTGTGGTCATAACATTTTTCAAGTTTCTATTTTCACAACCTTTTTTAAGTTTCCATTTTCACAACCTTTTTCAAACTTCTAATTCCATGATCTATTTCAAGTTTCTAATTCTAAATTCTATTTTCAAATTTTCAATTCCAATTTTTAAAACCCTCTTTCAAAAATCAAATCTTTCTTCCATAATATTTTTTCAAATTTCAAATTTATCTTTTCAAATCTACTTTCAAAATCAAATCAAATTATTGCACTTGCATATCATGCATTATGTTAATTTCTTTCTAAAAGTTCTTTTTTAAAGTGGATTGTTTTGGCATTTATTAATCAAAGATGGCTTAGTGCGTTTTTCCTAAGGTGAATGAGTGAACCTAAGGTAAATAAACATGTAGGTACTGCAAAGAGTGGGATAGGGTGATGGCTTAGTGCGTTTTCCCTACACGTAACAAACGTTCGAATCTAAATCACTGTTTTCAAAGACCAAAATGGAGTTATTTAAAAAAAAAAAAAAGGACTTAAATCTTTTCAAAGGTTGCCAAACAACCTATTTTCTTAAAAACCCACTCTTGAGAAAGTTTTTAAAACCTTTTTAAAAACCCAAAGTATAATCTTAGGATTGTACTTAGTTTTAGGTAACCTAACTTACCTTAATGAAGTTAGGTGGCGACTCCAAATCTTTTCTAAAAGCCCTTAATCAAATCAGTTTCTAATTCAAAACTAGTCGCACTTGTCCTCATAGGAGGATGAGTTCTAATGAGAGAGTACTATATTTTTTTCACTTGTGCGTATTTTCCTCCAGTGCGAAAATTGGGGCGCGACACCTATCTAAAAATAAGGCGACACAATAGCCTATAGCGTCTTAACTTTGCTCACTCTCAAAAGCGCCAAAAGTGATAGCTCGTGTGAGAAAGCCCATCAACCTGTTGACATACTCTCAATCTTATATGTGTGTTATGCAATAAACAGAACTATACAACAGTTATTGAACTGAATTATGCATCATAACATAAATATCCAAACATTTAAAAGGTACAAAGTGATCAACTGATAACAAACTACAAAGTCCAAATGCCCTAACATGAGTGACAAAAGCCTCTACACCAATGGGCTTTTTCACAGGGTTTGCTAACATGCAACATGTCAGGATGTGAGTCAAGATCACCTCTCTCTGTGCTACCATGTCTCTAATAAAATGATATCTCATATCAATATGCTTCGTCCTAGCACGGTACTTAGGATCCTTAGCATAGGCCAATGCTACAATGCTATCACAATACATAATCACAATCTCGATGAGGAATGTGACAACATCCAAATGTCCAAGGAACCTTTTCAATCAAACAGCCTCTTGTGTGGCAAACGAGCAAGCCACAAACTCTACCTCTATAGTGGACAAGGTAATGTAGGGCTGCTTCTTGCTGCCCTATGAAATGGCCCCACCACTGAGCAAGAAGGCATATCCCGATGTAGACTTCTGCTCATCAAGGTCACCACCCCAATCAACATCACTATAGCCAACTAAATGTATATCCAAATGCTGATAACATAGTACGAAATTTGCAGTCGCTTTCAAATACCTAAGTGTCCTCTTGACTGCGCTCCAATGAGCAGGTCCTGGGTTTGATTGGTAACGTCTCACTAAACCGGCAACATAACTGATATTAGGCCAAGTACACATTACAGCATACATCAAGCTCCCTAGTACTCGAACATTTGTTTTTTCTCTTCTGGAGTCTTAGGTTCCATATCAAGGCTTAAGCTCTCGTCTTTCGCGATCGGAGTATCAATGGGTTTGTAGTCTTGCATTCTAAATCGCTCAAGGATCTTCTTAATGCAAGTCTCTTGAGATAAGCCAAGATGTCTCTTAAAGTGATCTCTTAGGATCTTTACTCCCAATACAAAACTCGCTTCACCCATATCTCTCATCTCAAAAGTGGATGATAACCACTCTCTAGTGGAAACAACCAACTTTATGGCACTACTAGTCAGTAGCATATCATCCACATAAAGTGATAATATAATGAAACTGCCCTTGGACCTTTTAACGTACACACAATAATCCTTCTCGATCATCGTGAACCCATTAGAGGTAATGGCTTGATGAAATATTAGGTAACACTGCCTGGCTGATTGCTTCAAGCCATAGATAGATCTACAAAGCTTGCAAAATTTGTGCTCTTGGCCAGTAACTACATAGCCTTCAGGCTGATCCGTGTAAATTTCCTCATCCAGCTCACCATTAAGGAATTCAGTCTTAACGTCCATCAGGTATAGCTCCAAATCGAAATGAGCTACAATGGCTAGCATTAGTCGAATGAAAGCAAATCTAACTACCGGGGAGAAAATCTTCTCGTAGTCAATACCCTCTCGCTAAGGGTATCCCTTTGTGACCAAACGTGCCTTGTACCTCTCAATAGAACCATCCGCCTTATGTTTGACTTTGAGAATCCACTTGTTCCCAATGGCCCTACGTTCAGGTGGGAGTTCAACCAAGTCCCAGACCTGATTAACTCTTATAAAATCCATCTCCTCGCCCATAGCAACAATCCATTTCTGTCTAACAGGTGATGAGAGAGCCTCTTTAACTGTCTGAGGCTCAACATCATCGTGTAAAGCTACCGTGAAATCTTCCCTCTCAATCTCATAACGACGACGAGGGATGGTCCTATATGTGCTCCGACGCAATGGAATGTCCTATAAATACTCATCAACTAACATATCAGTTGGTGCATCGCTCCCGCTATCCCTAGGAGGTTGAGGAATCTCTCCCTCAATCTCAACTAGTCCATCCGGTGCGTTATCCTGAATATCCTCGATCTCATAGAGATCCACGTCTCTAGACACCTCCCCCCCCCCCCCCCCCTGCTAGGGAAAACATCCTCCAGAAAATCGGCATCCCGTGACTCCATCTCAATCACAATCCCATCTAGATGCTCTCCAATGAACGCATATCCCTTTGAGTGCTCAGAATAGTATATAAAGATACATTTCTTCCAGCTAGGGCCTAGCTTCCTATACTTATGAGAAGCATTGTGTACATAAGCTGCCGAACCTTACGGTCTCAAATGACTTAGGTTAGGGCTCCTACCCATCCATAACTCATAAGGGGTAGATGGGACAAATTTAAAAGGTACACAATTAAATATGTAGGCAACAGTCAACAAGGCATCCCCCCAATAAGATATTGGTAGATTAGCCTGTGCCATCATTGACCTAATCATGTCTAACAAAGTGCGGATCCTTTTCTCCGCTACACCATTTTGTTACGGAGTACTTGGAATGGTTAACTATCTAAGTATACCCTTATCTTCACAGAGCTCTTAGAACAGCTCAGACAGATACTCACGGCCACAACCAGTCCTTAAAGCCTTAATACTTCTGTCTAACTGATTTTCTACTTCAAGAACATAGCGTTTAAAACAATCTAATGTTTCTGACTTATGTGAGGGCAGATAGACATGACCAAAACATGTGTAGTCATCTATAACTGTGATAAAATAAGATGCACCATGTCTTGCCCTCATATTTATGGGACCACAAATATCTTAGTGAGTAAGCTGTAATGGAAAAGATGCCCTTTGAGCCTTGCCAAAAGGTTTTTTGATTGCCTTTTCCTAAAGGCAACACTCACAAACTGGCAAGTCGACCCTAGCGAGTAAGTCCAAAAGACTCACTCTGGCTAATCTGGCCATTTTATCCTGTCCAATATGTCCTAGTCTAGAATACCATCTCACAGAATCAATAGAAAAATTATACACAGAAGCATTAAATGAAACTGTAGATGCTAAAGCATCATCCATACAAGAAATATTAACATTCAGAAAAATAAAATTATCCAACAAATGTCTAGAACTATAGCAGACAGACGCATGATAAATACGTACAAACTGAGCCTCAAAACAAAAACGATAACCGAGACTAAGCAAACTAGTAACTGAAAACAGATTCTGCTGTATCCCTGGTGCATAAAGTACGTCATAAAGGTCAAGAGTGCGACCACCCTTCAAATACAGCCAATAGTTGCCAATTCCAATTGTACCCACACTAGATTCGTTCTCTATGTATACTTTTCTGCTAACAACTGGTACGTGGCGATACTCCACGTATCCAAATTTGCTCCTCGTTATATGGTCGGTTGCTCCTAAGTCTACAACCCACAATTAAGGAGAATGAGTAATCAAAACTTGACTTGACACAAAATAGTCAATGCGAGAACATAAATAAGGAGTACCTTTTTCAGCTCAGTACGCTCACAAGCGAAGTGTCCCAGCTGCTGATAGTTATAGCACTTCATCTTGGCCTTATCTTTCTGACCACCTCTCTTGCCTCTCTTTCTATGCTTGGTAGACTTAGTCCTACTGAACCCAGCATTAAATGTTTTTTACCAGCCTTAGCAGCACCACCACCTCTTTTGCGCTTGAACCCAGAGGTTCAACGCAAGCTAGTCTCAGCAACATAAGTAGTACCATCACATAAGCCTTAGCAACCTCTAGGCGCTCAACTTCCAATTCCAGAAGGGGGAGATATCCTCAAATGTCTTCACATTATCATTGTGAGTCATATTGTACTTCATTTGCTCGCATGATTGCGGTAGAAAGCGAATCACAGACTGCACTAGGTGCTCATTGGTAAGAATATGTCCTGCTGCCTTAAGCTTGCGTGTCATAGTTGACATCACTTGTAAATGCTGCCTCATGGAGTGGTTAAGCTTCCTCTGATAGGAATCAAATTTCAGTGTCAACCCGTGTAGTTTAGCAAGAGAAGTTACCCCGTACTTCAACTTCAAAGCCTCCCAAGTCTCATAGGAAGTCTGAAGAGACTCAAACTCAAGCATAAGATCATTCTCCATGCTGCTCAACTCCTTATGGTGCGGAGCTGTAGTACCCTGTTCAAACTCAATCATCAAACGATCAATGTGAGCTAAGAGACCCTGCTCATTGCGAACAAACTAAATCTTACGGTGTCAAATATCATAGTTATCGCCATTCAGCTTCTCTCCCTTAACCATGTTAGCCACTATATTCTTAGGTGCCATGATGAACTCTAATAGAGACAAAAGTACAAGGATGTAAAAATAATGCATAACAAAAATTTTGCCGCAAAAATATAAATTCAAAAACAAGATAACTCTCAAAAGTTATGAGATCGAAAGGTCGCTATGCTCCCAATCATCTCTCATGCCACTAATGATTACTATCAAATTTTAATTTAACTAATGTGAAAAAATTGGTTTAGGAGTCAAAAACTCTAAGCATGCTTTTAACCGATCAACCACCCACTAAACAAATATAGCTAGGCATGTTATAAGCTTCAATTCCCTACTGTAGCATAAATATCATCGCAATAATATTTCTATACTATCAAACAAGTCAAATTGTGGAATTAAAACTAATAATTATCACATGGCATAGCATAAAACATGAATTAAATGCAACTATAATAATCATAAAATAGAAATTAGAGTAACAACATGCTAACATGTTTCATGGCTCAATTCAAAATATTCTGTAATTTTTTGAAATTTTTTAAAGCAACTAAAACAATTAAAAAAATTACAGAAAATTATCACAGATCTTAAAAAAATTACTATCGACACACCAACCCTTTGATCAAGTGTTCAGAACCACTTGGGACAAAACCCGAGACCCAGAAACCCTGGCACATGCCCTAACGCGGGCGACTAAGCCCCAGAAATCCATTTATTTCCTTTATTTTCTTGTCTGTTTTCCAAAATAATTTTTTCTGTTCAATGAAAAAATATGAAAAAATGATATGAAAATAGGAAATAATTTTTTGAGCCACCACAAAAACATTGGGCCAAAATTGACCTCAGGAAGAAGCCCATGAGCCCAACGCGTCACTAGGCATGCGTGGGCGAGGCGAGCACCACACAGCAGCCAGCGCAATGCTACGTCGACGCCACGTGGCTACAACACCGGCTGCCACGTCAATGCCACGTGGCTGCCATATCAGGGACTCGCCATATAGCTACTAGTGCAAAGGCCACGTGCATAGAGCAATCACGGCTGTGCCGAAGCGTGAGTGCCACACGCCACCTTTACGACATCCGTTTTCGGCGAGGCTGATGGCGTTGGCTTTGTCTGGGCTTTCTGAGTATGTTTCTAGGCTTGGTTTTTCCATCATGGTCCAAGTTCTAGGTGTGTGTGTGTGTAGAACATGCATGTTGGTGTGACTGGGGTTGGTTTGATCGGTCTGGTTCATCTTCTTCTTTGAACTAGATTTAAACCAAATCGACCTAAAACTTTAGTCCTCCATAACTAGAGATATACAGCTAAAAAATACGTATAATATATTGATGAAAAGTTATCGAAGAGATGAATACATCCATATAAACTTCATGCTCAAAATCACAGTGTATAAAAAATTATGAGCCAAGGAAACTGTTGCCATAAAAATTAAGGTTTGAGATTTCTCCCAAACCACTCGTTCATTTGAGATGAAAATATCTAGATATACTACCATGCATATAGGCTACGCCATACTAAAATTTCAAGTGAAACGGAGAATGTTTCTCTGGGTAGCCATTAAAGCTCCAAAGAAGCTTTTGTCAAAAAGCAGTGTATGAAAACACATGTAATCATCCACGAGAGAAATTTCAATGGCTTTGACACCATTATAGAATCATTCTACAAATAATGCGGAAGCAGTAATCGGGCATACCTCTTGAAGCGTGTTTGAAAGCAAACTCGAAAGAGCCAATTGTTGAACTGAAAATTCTCCACGTGTTCCTGCTCAATTCTGATAATTTACTTACGATGAAATGCAATCAAACCTTTGTTAGAAAGCCAAAAGCATTCTCACAATTCACAACTCAAGATCCTATCTTGATTGTGTGTTTGGGAGAGAGAGAGAGAGAGAGAGAGTTGCTCACACAAACAATCACTCGTACTTCAGACATCACAATTGCATTCGCACACGTGCAACCACTCCTTCTCTATCACAATACACCCACACATGGAATGGGTTAAGTAAAGCAAATGTTAGTGGACCATTGCCAAGTGGCCATGAGTGTGTTTAATGATGAAAGCCACTATTGCTTGTAAGTGTGTTTTATCATGAAACCAACCAGCAAGATAAGTGGAAATCATGATTAAACCACTAGTTGGTACCAACAAGTGGTGGGACATTCTAATTATCCACATGATATGGGTGGGCATTTGGGTTGGGACATGCCCATGGGCGTCCGAACCTACTTGAACCCGAACCAGCATACCAACAATTTAAGCTAGCGGATTGAACAAAGAAGTTTTAAATCTTAGATTGATAGTACGGAATTGGAAGTTTTGCTACTTCTGATTGATTCCCTTGCTTTTGTGCTTGCTGATTTATTTCCTTTTTTGAGATTTGCATTTGTTATATTACTAGGTTTTGTTCCCCAAGTTGAGAAAGATGACCAGTAAATATCCCTTTTTGTTTCTGAAAATTACAAATGAGTGTAAACCAAATACACAAGTGCTTTACGTGTCACTGTACTTATCTCCATCTCGTAACCTTTCTTAGGTCCACACATGCGACTTGCAGGAGTGACATGGACACCTGTTCGGCCATGCCGAACAGGGACATGTCAGACCTAGCAAACGAGTTGGAGACCAGGAACACTTAGTGTGTAATCTGGTCTACCTCACCACCCGATTCCATCTAGGCCCCGAGGCAAGGCTATGTATGATAAACAACTTTGGCACTTGGTTGAACCATTTCGGCTGCGCATTGTGGGACACTGGGTTCTCGTGGCTTGGTGTTTAGGAATGAAGGTTTTGCCACGGCACTACACACTGCTAGGTTCTAGTTGCCTTCAAGGCAGTCCAACTAAAACAGGGAGCCTTCTTCAATAAAACTCTGGTTGCCATACCTATTAGCGAATGTCTTTAACAGATGGCTTTTGTTGCTTATCTCTGAAAAGTCTAATCCTATCTGGGTTCTACTTATATCTTTGTAGATAATTGGATGAGCCTTTAAGTAAGAGATGCTTCCTATCGCATGTTTGATCATACTTACCTTGCCCGCCCCGCAAAACCAACCCACACCCACCCCGCCCGCCCCCGCCCCCCTCATTGGTGAATGGGGTTAGAGTTGATTACTTTTTTCTGTTTGCCCCTGGTTGGGATTGTAAATTCATGTTGTTGCAGGTCATTTATAGCTTTGTTTTCACTAGTGCATATGCAATTGTCAATAAGCAGAAGTATTAACCAAAGACTCGACAACCGTTGTCTTTTTTCCTATTCTTTTCATTTTTTTTTTTCCTTTTTTGTTTGTTTTTTTTTTTTTTTTTTGGGGGTGGGGGGGTTTAAGAGCAGGGCGCCGGGTGTGGTTGTTGGATCCTTGCCCACTTGAGAGACTCCCAATCCATTGTCCTTTTTCAGGTTGGTCGACTAGCTCTTAATCATGTGAGAGCTACAGATGAAGGATTATTGTAGCAATGGAAATGTATGGGAACAAGGATTTGGGATATTGTTTTAGAGCACTAATATGTAACGGAAGCCCAAGATTTAAGTACTTTGTTTTCTAAGAACGCCAAACCATTTATTTAAGTAATTTCGTAGTTATATTTCTCTTGATACCGTAGTTGTTGTGTGATTACAAATAGAAACTTAAGTGGTGCTTTTGTGTAATGTGTAATCTTATGTCAGGGAAGCAAGTGATTACAAAACTTGAATTTTCTCGTCCTCGTATATTTTTTTCCATGGGCTGGTACATATAATTTGGCATCTGTACCATATGTAGACAAGCTTCAAGAACTGTGAAGAAACATTTCTATAGGGTACAATTTTCATTCTTCAAAGAGAAGCACCTCAGCTTGAGTTGTTTTCTGTATGCTTACCATAATTGGCTTATTATTCTGGTAGTAAATGTACCTAACCTGATAATACTTTTTGGGTATACTATTGATGAACCAAATGGGCTATTTTCAAAGAGATGCTATGGGGTTGCTTTGTAATTAAGTTATTATTGCTGCCTATTTTTTTTTCTTGATTCTGTAACTTGTCTTATTGTGGCTTGTAGTCTGAAATAATTTTCTCCTCTCGAAATATGTAATGTTCTTTACATAGTTGTAATCTTCATATAAAATTTACATTCAATGAATCTTAGGTGCATAGTTTCAGAATAATGCAGCAGTCTTTAACTTCATACCCATGGATATTTTATGTGATATTATATATGAGAGGAAATCATCTTTACTCTTTTGACTCTTGGAAATGTAACTTCAGACTGTAAAAGGCAAACAAAATTAATAAGACCCTTGTGTTTATCTGCTTTTCGAAGTCTGTGTTTGATGGGGTGGAACTGAAGAAAATAAATAAAAATGGATTTGGGTAGAAAAAACACTTGGGTGAGCCGACACTATAAATAAATTCACCAAACAGGATAGAAAGTGCATGGTTCCCATTTTCAGTGTCACAAAACTTAACATATCAGATGGCATTGGCACTAGTATATGGCAGTTAACGGTTAAGTTTCTTTATTTGTTGGATTAGCATGCAATTTTTGTTGTCTTTGCTAATATTGCTGTTCTTTATTGATTTATTGACAGGGTTGGTGGTTTTGACCACATTTTCAGCCAATTTGTCTATATTCTCTCTTGTACTTGGTTACCTTGGTTTCTCAACCCCCAGGATTAGCCTATCATCGCATATGATTTTCCCATGTTCAGATGATTGATTTACCTCTGGATGAAGTTTCTATGTTTCTACGTGACTTTGGT
Source organism: Euryodendron excelsum (assembly GCA_033060915.1). Taxonomy (NCBI): domain Eukaryota; kingdom Viridiplantae; phylum Streptophyta; class Magnoliopsida; order Ericales; family Pentaphylacaceae; genus Euryodendron; species Euryodendron excelsum. The sequence continues at coordinate 40,460,493 of CM065388.1, read as the reverse complement.
TGGAATCTTACAGGTGCAGACCAATGAACTTAATCAAGTGGCATCAGTGGCTTTATGCTTCTGCACGGTGCATGCCAGCCTATTTGGGACTGCAGATGTGTGTGCACTGCAAAAGGTGACAGTCAAGTGATTGCAAAGATTGTAGTGGAGCCCAACCTTTTCTGTACCAGTAGTATTGATAATTCTAAATTAATATATTCCCTCAAAAACAAAAAAAAAATTTCCCCCTGTTCTTTGTAATTTAGTCTTGCAATAACAATACTATGTCCTAAATGACATTTTCGCTTTATATTCTGATGATGAGAAAGGTTGTTCATATTTCACTGCTGATCAGTTTGTTTGTTTTATAAAATGATTGTCCATCCTTCATACTACAGGATGAAGATGAAGAATTGAAGATCAATGGGAGATGAGCGGCTGCCACAAACTATAAGTCTATATTAGGAGGGCATCCTGCTGAAAATTTGTTGTTTAATGAAATTCTTAAATGTTATTTGGTTTCTATTACTAGATAGAGCATATCCAGTTAGTTTTTTTTCATGAGATATCAAAATAAATATTTTCTTAATTTTATCATTGTTGTTATTTTTGTAATGTGGAACGCCAGCCATACTTTATATGAGTAGGTTAGCACTATACACCGGCAACACAAGTGGCTTATCCAATTTACTTTTGTTGCATCAAGCCTTTCTTCTTCAATTTATCTAATTTCCATGCGTCAGTACATAACCCAGTTGTTATTTAATCTGAATGCAGTATGAAGTTAGCATTGATCCACTTTATTTAGTAAATTGCTATAATTAACTTCAGTAGGAACTACAACATTTAACAAAGTGATGTTGATGCTGCATGGCATTTGCTTTTGACATTAATATGGTGTTTAATCATTGCACTTTATTTTTTATTCAAAGTTTCCTTCTAGTTAGTAGTTTGTCCAGGGTAAATTCCTGCGTGGGAAGTGATTTTGGCATGGAGCTTGATATTTTAACTAAAAGTGGTCATGAAGTTAACTATCCTTTAATAATTTCTGAATTGTCATTAGATCTATAATTTGGAAACCCATGATACGATATTGTGTAATTCATGGATATTGTGTAATTCTGTCGTATCTATCTGACAAGACGGATATGTTACTAATACTAGGCACTTATATAGCCTTTTACTTCAGTTCAGTGGTATTTTAGCTCTAGCTCCTCAACTTCATTACGTATCCTGTGTTGATTTGGAATTTTAAACCCTTTTCTACTTGTCTATTCTAACAAGTGCGGATACAAATATGGGTATGAGTACAAGTACAAGTATAGATACAGATATAATATTTTTAAAAAATGATGACATAGATGCGGTACGAACACGGTAAAAAAATATTTTTATTTGTTATGTATACAAACGTAAAATTCATAAATTACTAAAAAAAAGATGAAAACAATTAAATAAACTCACAATTATAATAACAATAACTAACTAGTTAAGGATTTAAAGAATTAAATTTGAATGTTTTATGTTTTGGTGTTTTAAAGTTTTGAAATTTATAAATTCGACTCCATTTAATATATTTAATAATAACATTTCAATCTTCGTGTGTCCCAAAATATGTCCAACTAGTGGACACACGTGTCCATGATGTGTCCGAAAAGTGTCCACTAAAAAAAATACCAACAAAAATATTACACACTCCAATTGGCATGTCCGATACATGTTCTAAAGTGTCCGAAGAGTGCGTGTGTTCATCATATGTCCAATTCAAATACAACACTCTAAACAGTATGGTTGTGCTTCCTAGTGGCCACCTAATAGCCAGTTTTCCTAATTATCTTTTAAAGGTTGTTTTTAATTGATGGAAAAGAAAGGAAAAGAAAAATAAAACTGTCTTCCTTCACAATGTGTTTTTAGCTGTTGCAGGAATTAGGTGGCCCCCACCTTAGCTACTTTCTTGAAGGAAATGTTTACCCTCAAATCATTTTTCTAAAACAAAAAATTGGATTATGCATCATGGGAAAGTTAAATTTAATTTTTCTACAAGCTTTTGGCAAACTAAGCTGTTAATGAGCAGGTGATTCTTTCATATTTTCCTTTCCTTTAATCTACTGTATAATGGGCTCATTCTGAACCTTTGCTGCTTGGATCTGAATACCTCAAGCACTGAGCAATTCAGAACCAAATCAGTTTGTGAGCAATCTTAGAAATATAGAATATAGAATGAAGAACCCTGTACAACTTATAATGTGCTAGAGGTATTCAAGATTATTTTGAATTCTTGGGGGAGAAGATGGAGATAATATTTAAGTTATTTAATATTTTCTATAGATGAGGTATGTTATGATGAAGTTACTGGGGCGAGGGGATGCTTTCCAGATACTCAAAAAGTTGCAGCTTAAAGGCTAATTTCTATCCAAATCTGGGGTATCATATGTTTTTCTGTGCAAGGCAGAGCGTCGGTATTTGCTTTATTATATCTTTATGATGGTATCAAATATGCATATATTGGAGATTTGGTAGGTTTGTTGCAACCTTCCACCAAAGAATTGGCATATATACGCTGATTATTATGAGCTTGCCTTCAGAAATGATGTTCTGAGCATCCTAGGAGAATGAGAAACTGTGTGGCTACATGTTCTGGCTACGCCATGCAGAATCCAATACCTGAAGCTTTCATGGATTCTGTACCCAATTTGAATTCTTTCAGGTGCTGCTACAGGACAGGTTTGGGTCTAGATCATCATTTTGAACCTTGTTTTATTGGTTTTTTTTTCTTTTTCTATTGGAGTCATAAATTTATGAAGCCTTTCGATTCGTTTTCTTATTTTTTCTGTGGGTTTGAGTGAGCAAATTTAGGCAGCCTCCTTCTGTCATTTTGTAATGACTGATTTTCCTTCTTCATACATTCAATTGTAACTCTTATCTTTCTTGATAAAGGAAGAGCTATTTACAGTATCCATTCTATTATACTGAGGGAATAGTTTAGGTCTATGATACACAATGTGTTTATTTATCACATGAGTCATCTGTTCTTTCCTCACTTGGTGAAATCCTGTGTATAAGAGTATCTGAAAAACAGTGGCGAACACTTGGGACATGAAGAAATATAATGTGGTGAGGATAATGTGCTCGTCTCTTATCTAATTTACACTTAAAAAAGATAAACTGGTAATAAAATCATTGCACAATGAGTACAAGAAAATTTTTAATTTGTTTAATGGCTTTAATAAATAAAAAAAGACAATAAACAAAGAACTTAATTCATTGCAATATTAGGATCTTCCAAAATATTGTTCAATTTTTGTTGGAAAGAAAGAAGCTGGAAGTGAATGTATATTCCCCTAATTACACTTTATGTTTCTGAATCTGCTTCCCTAGGAACTGAATAATTCATGAAGTACGGAGATTTTCATATACTGAGAAGAGGAGGGAGTCTGTTGCACTATATCACTCAATATAATAAAGCTTGCTCTATTGGATATCTGGACAGGTTGTGTTATTATCCAGCAATGGACGTGCCTCAGCTAGAACCTTACTAGCTGCACCATTGCCCTAGAGAGACCAGAATCATTGTTTTAATCTTCTTCTTGTTTCGTTACCCCTTGAGTCGATACAGGAATCCTCAAAACTAGGGTAGAAACTGCTCCCTCCCTTTTCATAGTTTTCTCAAGTCGGAATACATTCAGGGTCCTCTCAAAGTCCATTTGAAGCCTAAAGCAACAATTCTAAATAAGGCTGCTTACATTTTTTAATTTGTTGTAATATTGTTTATGGTAAATTTTTTTGGACATACTGGTGTTCTTTTCTACTGAAATTAACATGTTAATTTTAGGCCTTCTCTTTCTAACAAGTCTTTTTCTCATTTAGACAGCTTATTTTTTCTTTTCAAAAAGTAATGTGAAAACTATATAGGGTGTTGTAAGATTCTAAAAAATTTGGGGCCTTAAATTTCTTTTTTTTTTTCTACAATTTACAGTTAGGGTTAAACTTTTATTTATTTATTTATTTATTTTTAAGCTGATTTAGGACCTTTTTTCTCTTATGGAATGGGGCCTCTTTCCAATTTTTTTTCTTTTTTTGTAGAACTTGTATGGGGACGCGCACGTGGCACGCGTCAGTCAACGACTGTCCAATAGGCATGATCGATGCAAGCAAAATCCGTATATGCTCAGGAAACTAATAAACACCTAGGCTTACATAGTTATAAGTATAGTTACTGCTACTAATGGCCCAAATATATGTGTAACGGCTTAGTGTTAAACTCAATCTCTAATAAGCTGATTAAAAGTGGGTTAATAATATGTAACTGAATTGACTATTGAACATTAAGCTCTGAAACTTTTAATTTATAATTGCTGACTAAAAAGCATATATACAGACACGGACACAGATACGGACACGGGACACGGCAATTTTAAAAAATAAGAGATACAGATACGGCGGGGACACGGCAAAAAATTATTATTTTTATATATTTTATTTTCCATGTCTATAAATATAGCATTCACCTACCACCAAAAATATTAAAAAATTCAATACTCAATATAATAGACAACAGGTCATCAATTCATCATTCATCAAGCACAGATAAAAACACAAGTTAAAAAAGATTATCGTCCAATACATCATTAGATTCATTACTATCTAAAGCATGAACTAGCAAGCATCCAACTTTCACCAAAAAAAAAAAAATAGCAGTGGCAGGTAAGCAGTACCAATTTATTTAGTTGATTTTGCAGGGCAATACCCACATTGAACATAAGTAGTAGTGAAACAAGTAGCAGAAAGGGCAGTGAATAAGAAAAATAAGAACAAAAAAAGAAGGACAAAAGAAGAAATATAGTGGCAGCAGTTTGGACAGTGAAGAAGAAGAAGAAGAAATGTTTTGATTTGGGATATTTTGTACATTTTATATTGAAGTTAAGAAAATTAAAAAATATATCCCATTTAAAAATTTTTATAATTACACTTTAACCCCTGCCGTGTCCTAAACGTGTCCCTGCCGTGTCCTAAACGTGTTCTAGCCGTGTCCTCGGCGTGTCCACAGCTTAAAAAAAAAAAAAAAACAGAACACGCCGACACGTATTTTGGCGTGTCCTAGGAGTATCCGTATCCACGGTGTGTCCGACACGCAAACGGCACCCTAAACGGTGTGTCCGTGCTTCCTAGATTGCTGACAAGATCTTCCCCTTGGCCTTCTCTTATTTCTCATGCTGCCTACGAATAACTCCCTAAGGCACACCCATGGCCCAACCATGACCTGAAAATTGAACTTAATTTCATTCTTAGAGGTGGTCGGACATACCACTAGACCTAATAGCTGGTGAGTAATCTAGGAGATGAGATTGATATTCTGGGAGCTTAAAACAAAAGGAAATGATCCTAAAGATTTATGTAGATGTAGTACAACTGAAATATGACAGAAAACTCAAATTCTTAGGCCTTCCCATTATGGATGAGCGTGTTACTAACAAAGTTTTTTATTTTGTTTTGGAGAGGATTATCTCTAAAATACAGTCAGCGTATTGTGATTTTCTTTCCTATGCTGGTCGTGTAAATCTAGTTCATTCTGTGCTCCAGGCTATCCCAGTACATGCTAGGCTTGCTTATAGACTTCCATCCCTCGTAATCTCAGAAGTTACTAATAAAATTTTTGACATTTTATTTGGAACTCTCATCCTTCAATACTTGTTCTAAAGTTAACTGGAAAACGGTTTGTAAGCCTAAGCAAGTTTGGGGGGATCTCCATACACTTAACTAAGTATTCTTCTTCTTTCAAATCTAAGGCAAAAGAGTTTCATGGGCATGGTGTGGTATACACCCTCACATTCCTGAAATTTCAAAAAACTCCTGACAGTTGGGTAATGGAGAGCATATGTCCTTCTGGTTTAATCAATGGATAGGCTCAAAGCCTCTCCATATTGATAATACCATTCCCATTGGACAACAACATCTCAAAGTGAAAAGTTTCATACATATTGGTACCAAAACTGGGAACGTTTCAGCGCTTCAATATGTTTTATCTCACCGGTCTTGCTATCAATCTTTGGGGCGTTCATGATCCATCTAGCACTTGTAAGGATTGTCAGCTATGGAAATACGGTATCACTGGTTCATTATCACTCTTCTACATATCTTTGCTCCATTCCAAAAGGATAAGGAGCATACATGCTCTCTCCCCTGGCTAGCTGTTTGGAAACTTCCCACTCTTCCCATAATAAAAGCCTTTTCCTTTGGCTGGAGAGTCATCTCTACTGTGCAGTACTTTTTATGTCTTCAAGCTACTGAAACTGCCTCTCATGTGCTATTTCATTGCCCATATTTCAGTTCTACAGAGATGGCATGACAGAGTTTTTTTTTGCCTCCAGCACATTTCCCTGTCCCTGCTTATTTTTATTCCATCACCACTTCCAATCAGTGGTATAAAGCTTCGGTTTCCGGGCCATCACCACCACAGCAAAATATGTTTTCTAATTCTCCTAATAATTGAAACTGATTCACATCTGGTTTTTGATATTGTATGCAGGAAGCTCCCAATGAACTCTCGCCTTCAACTCATGTTGGAGGAGCTTCTTCACCTTAATCTGCAGTTACACTCTTCTCCAGTTCTGCTTCACTTCCCGGGGATGGAAATTTGTGTTGTCGGTGTTTCGGCCAAAAGTGCATTGGATAACGTCCTACAAGATGTCTTGTTTTGTATAATTTCCCTCCCTCATTTCTTGCTGATTCTCTGTATATAGATGGAATTGCGCACAAAACAGCTTGGAGGGTTCACTCTTGTTGCCCAGTTTGTTTTGTAAACTTACCTTAATCTATATTTCATTTTCTGTTTTAAGAAGAACGACAGAGATATAAAGTTACTGGAAAACAAGAAGAGTTGATTTTTTTATATTAAAAAAAATGACAAATCGCTCTACTATCTGTGGTATTCCATTTGCAAACAGAAAGTTAGAAAGGTGTTACTTAAAAAAAAAACAAAACAAAACATAACAGAGGATACCATTTCTTTGTAATTTAAAATTTAACAACAATTTTTTTTTAAATTCTTGACCTGAGTCTTTTGAATGGGGGACTTTCAATTCAGAAAGATAAGCTGGTCATAATTTTGGACCATTGTATCTGGTTTTGGGGGTCCTTTTGCCAATTGGGGCAAGAAGTGGGCCAAAACTTCTCTTTTGACATTTTGATTAGGAAGGAAATAATCACTTCCTGGCCCAAATTTATTTATAGTTAAGCATAAATTTTCAAGCGTGCTCATCAAATATAATTGGGTCTAAAAAATTTTGAGCTTTATAAATAAACATTGGATTGGGCGGGCACAGTGCATGACCATCCTTATGTACAACTAGGGATGAACATTAATTAGGCCGAGCCAGGTTTGGATTGGGCCCATGCATGAAATAATTCACATCAAACCTGATATTAAATTTTAAGCCCGTTAAATTAAAAAATTATATTTTCAAGCTCACCCATTTCAGCAAAAATTTTGTAATAAATAATTTTTTTCTCTAAAAATAATATTAAATAACTTAAAATTTAATTACACACACATATATATATTAAAATGCATAAATATGTTATTTTATATATGCTTTGGGCTAGGTTGGTCTTCAAACAAAATTCTCAAGCCTACTCATTAACATAATCGGGCTTAAAAAAAATGTAAAACCCTATAATGATGGGTGAGCTTGGACGGGCCTAGCAAGTTATTGAGCCTATGACCACCCCTATGTACTACCAACTATCAAATATAACATTTAAAAATCAACGTCTTGCACAGCCACTTCATCTAGTATTTCTGAGAATGTGGTGTAATTAGGGGCGAACATTGGTCGAGTTAGGACTAGAATATAAATTATTCCATTGGGCTTAAAATACAATCCCAAACCCGCTCAATTAAAAAATTAATCCCACCCATTTAAAACAAAAAAATTTTGTAATAAATATTTTTTTAAAAAAATAATATTAAATAACTTAAATTTTAATTATTTATATTGAAATACATAAATATGTTATGTTATATATACTCCGGGCTGAGCTAGGCTTCAAACAAAATTCTCAAACCCACTCATTAACATAGGTGGGCTTTAAAAAAAATCTGAACCCTATAATGATGGGCGGGCTTAGATAGGCCTAGCTAGTTATTGGGTGGGTTTATGGCCACCCCTATGTACTACCAACTATCAAATATAACCCATAAAAATCAACATCTTGCATGGGCCACTTCATGTGGTATTTCTAAAAATGTGGTGTAACTAGGGGGACATTGGTTAAGCTGGGCTTATAATAGAAGTTATTACATCAGGCCTAAATTGCAGTCCCAAATTGGCTGAATTAAAAAGTTAAATTTTCAAGCTCATCTAATCCCGCCCATTTAACACAAATTTTTTGTAATAAATATTTTTTTCTCTAAAAGTAATATTAAAAACCAAAAATTTAACTACATATATATATATTAAAATACATAAAATATGTCATTTTATATATGCTTCGGGCTCTGCTGGGCTTGAAACCAAATTTCCAAGTGTGCCCATTAATATAATCAGGCTTAAGAAAATTTTCAACCCCTATAATGATTGGTAGGCATGGAGGGGCCTAGTAGGTTATTGGGCAAGGCACGGGCTACTTTATTTAGAATTCCTAAGAGTGTGGTGTAACTAGGGTGGACATTGGTCGGGCTCGGGCTTAGAATAGAAATTATTCCCATAGGGCTTAAAATGCAATCCCAAGCCACCCAATTAAAAAAAATTAAATTCTTAATCCTATCTAAGCCTGTCCATTTAACACAAAATTTATTTAATAAATTATTTTTTCTCAAAAAATAATTTTAAATAATATAAAATCTAATTACACACATATATATTAAAATGTACAAATATATTATTTCAAATATATTTTAGTCTAACTCAGTCTTTAAACATATATTCCAAGCTCACCCATTAACATAATAGGGCCTAAAAAAATTTTAAACCTTATAAATGATGAACAGGCTTGGGCAGGCTTAATAGGCCATTAGGCCCATAGCCACCCAACTAATTCAATTAGGCCCACCAATATACCCTTATAAATACCCTAAACCTGCTTTTCTTTTAACACCATTTTTAATCTCAGTAGCCGTCTTTGTCATACTTATAAACAACAATGATGAATCCAACTGCTGATAAGATTGCATGTAATGCCCGTCTCTTGTGCACTTTGGTTATGGGACCTCAGAACATCGACCATCTTCATCTTAGAGACTCTGATTTTTCTGCTACCATGCAAAATGCATTCACTAGCCTCGAGCTCCGTGCAGTTCTGAATTGGAATGGCATCCCTGTCCCTATCTTGGATGAGCTCGATCACACTTACAATATGAAACTGGCATTTTGTGATGACGAATGGGTGTTGTCGAAAGAATGGGTAACCCTCATTGGGAGCAATTTCTACAACACTCGAACTATGATATCCATTTGGTAGTATCGCAACAGGGTGACTGGATCTTCTTGGAGGACGCTACCATGGTTGATAATTCGTCAACAAAGTCAGCTAGAGACTATGGCTAAAGCACGCACCGCGACTTATGCTTCATGTAAGCACTTCGTCCCCCACCACTGAGGTTGTGCATATGTTGTTGTCTTCCTTTTGCTGGTTTTTTTTATTTCAACTCTTATTATCTGTCTTACCTATTTTGAAAGATTTTGGGGAATACAAAATGAGATCACTAGCTTAGTGCTTAACAGTAACAACATCCATTAGACTTTACTCCTTTTATAACTTTCTTAAACAAATTTTTTTAATGATAATTGCTATTAAAAACTACTAGAGATGTGGCACGCGATGCATGTGCATCAGTTTTTACTTTTATTACAAATTTTGTTTCATATTTGTAGAGATTTGTGTGCAGTGTGTCACGGACTTGGAATTCTCATGCCTTCAACCCATGTGACACTTAGACACTTGACCCACTTGAAGTACTAAGTAAGCCTAAACCCTCACAAATGAGAAAGCTAAAAATACAAGAGAAACAACAAGAGAACACTCTTTAAAGGGAATTTGAAAGTTTTACTTGAATGCTTGATTACTCACTTAATGGTTACAAATGAGCTTTTCCCCTTATTTATAGCCATCTACCTTCAAAATGGATGGATAGGATTTATTTGATCCAATGGTGGGAAGAGAGTGTCTTGAGTTCTTCCTACAAATATATAAGATATTTACAAAACTTCCTTAGCAAGCTCCCCCCATTCTAGAATATTCCACTATGTACACTTGTATGGAACTTTATAGATTACAAGCTTTTCCCTCCATTCTAGAATACTCCTCTTTAGGTGGAAGCTTCTTGAACTACTCTATAGGCTTTCTCCTCTTATCTGGATTGCTCAACACATTCTCCATGTGTAGGAGTTTTTAGAATATTCTCCAATTAAGCTTGTTTATTTGAATGCCCTATAGTTGCCTAGAATTTTCTAGGCTGGTGGTGCTAAGTTGGGCCTCCAAATAAGCAACATGACACCCAATGGGTGCTAAAGTGCTCAGGCTGTGACATCCTCCCCAACTTAAATTGGCGATGACCTTATCACAACTCCTCTTGGGTAGGTTATCCCTTAAGGAAGGAGTCGTATCTTCATTCCCCTCCCAATTGTAAGTTTGTTGTTTCTTCTTTTACCCTTTGGAAAGTTGCATGGCTAAAAGGTTCTTGGCTTGAATGGATGCTTTTCGATTCACCGACACCATGTGTGTATTTCCCTCACCTACAATGCACATAGTATTTGTGAGATCCTATCTTGCTAAGCTTTATGTTTAGCTTAAATGCATATTTAGTAGCACATGATTTTCTTAATCAAAGAGCTTGATTTGCATGTTTAAATGGTAGAATGTCATATGAGGATTTATTTATTTTAAGCATGATTAATTAGCTTAATTAATCTCCATGCTTAGCTTAATATTAATGATGATTAATTGTCATAAATGTATTTAATTAAGCTAATGATGTGGATTAGTGGTATGTGGTGAAGCAAGGAGGTGCTAAGTGTGTGAAAGCCACCAAAATGTGTGCATAAGGTGTGTGTTTCATTGCTAGCATGTGTGTGTGTGTGACATATGTGTTGTAACACCCCGAAATTTTTCGACGACTTTAGAATTATTTATTTCTTTGGAAGACATTAATTAAGAGCCATGTTGTAGAATTTTAAGAGACCTATAATTTATTTGAGACATTCGTCTATTATATATGTGGGTTTCACATGAAATGATATATGAGGAGTTGCCAAAAGTGTAAGCAAGCCAATGGATGTCTTCAAGAAGAATAAATATAACTTGGTGTAATGGCTTAAGAATAACCATGCACGTGGCTTGGTTGCTGTCTTAGTCTTGTTCTAAGTCCTTGCATGTGATGGGTTGTCAAGTGTAGCTTAAATGTGTACATGCAAAGAAACAAATGGAAGGGCAAGTGTTACAAAAAGAAGAATGGCTTTGAATGGTTTTCATGCAAGCTGCCAAGTGGACTTTAGGTGTCCTTCAAAGCAATGCTTAACACTAGTATGAATAGTAGTGTTGTGGGGAGATTGTAAATCAAACACAAAGGGGGTTCAGTGAGTGAGGGGGGAATCGAACCGAGATTAATTAAGGATAGAGAGAAAGCAATAATATATATATATATATATATATGGAAGGCCATTCGGCCATGAGAAGAAATGCAAGAAAAAAAAAAAAAGAAAGAAAGAGAACAAGAGAGGTGCCGAATAGGAAGAAAAGAGAAGAAAAATATGGAAAAAAATTCCACCACTTTGGTTTTAGATTATGTAAAATTATTTGGAGAACAGTGGTGAACTTGGCAAAGGTTGTGAAATATACTTGAGGTAACCTGGTTATATACAATATGCTTCTTTTGAAATCTCTTTGCAAAGAGTTTATTTCTATTATTCCTGAGTTGTATTCTTGTTGAATATTCGTACTCGTTGTATAATTCCTTGATTACATTTGTTGTTGGATCTATTAAATTTCTTCCGGCACATCCTTGATTATAGTGTTCGTTAATTCGTTGATAAAATTATTTTTCAATAAAAATTACTGGGTTATGTTTTGACTGATGTGCCATGAAACTAATTAGTACATATACAAACGCACATGTTAGCCTGTTGTTGGAAATTGATTATGGTATGGTTACCCTGCGGGATGTTGGTTATGGACTTTGGAATTGTTACGTGACACGGGTGACGTTTGACATGCTATTGAGAAGGGTCAAGTATTGGGCCCAATAAAAATATTAGATTATTTACCAGCGTGAATTTTGGTTGGCTCCTACAATAATAATAATTATTATTTTAAATCTCATCGGTTGAACTGATTTATTCGTTGAGTTTCATTGTACTGTATCGTATTGTATACTTCTTGGTTCAATTTATATTTCAGGTAGAAGCGTATTAGGTGCCAGTGGAGCATTATTTTGAGCTTATGAAGATTCATATTTATTTTGAAAACATTATTGCTGGGAGTTATGTATCTTAGAGCCTAGGAAAAATTATTATCATTTTTGTGAGTTATTTCAAGTTGTAATTTTATCTCAAGAATTAAATTTGGAGCCACTTATATTGGCACATTTGTGGTTGTAGCATGATTAAATCTTATTGGAAGTTAGTTATTTTATTTATTAACGGTCCGAAAAATTCGGGTCATTACATGTGTGATAGATACAAGTTGTAGTTGACTTCAAGTTAAGGAAATAGAAAGGAAAGAGGTGCTTGTATAGTATTTTGTGTTTGGCAAGAAAGAAAGTAAAAGAAAAAGAGAGAAAAAGGAAAGAAAGGAAGAGATGAAGGAGAGATTGAAGGAGAAGGTTGTGCATCCATTGTTTGAGCTAAGAAATCTCAAGTTCATGCTTGTCTGCATGCACTCTTATTGATTGTTGCATGTAAAAGACTTTCCATGTCTTAGAATTGAGAATTGAAGTCCTAGAGGTTGCAGTTCAAGATGAAAACCTAGAATCTTGCATGTTGCTTGTGTTCTAATGTTTTGAAATCTTCTTTGAGACTTTAGAACTTCATTCTAGACTTTAAAGGGCTTAGAATTGTGTTGGGGTAGCAAGAGGGGGTGCTTAAAACCATATTTTTTATTAGCCCTCAAAGGTGTATCGTTATCCTCAAGTGCACAGTTGACGGTTGTAGTTTTAAATTCTGTGAGTCCGGATATCGTATCCTTAAAGACCAAGCCAAATATAGGCTAACAACACTCAACAAACACTAGACTAGCTTGAATTGAATTGCAATTATGTAAATTGAATCTAAATAAAAGAGAAAAGAAAAGAGACCAAAAATCTTTTGGGATTTGATGATAATTTGGATTACTAAACTATTGTAATAAAAATAAAAGTAATTAACAACTAGACAATCAAATTAAAGCAAATTGAAACTAGATTTGAAGTAATTAAAAGACATTTGAATACAATTGATCCAATTCTCCAAGTTTAACAAGAATTCCAATGGAGATTGTTTAACTCAAATTAAGGATCACTTCATGGATCCTTGATTTTGAGGATTTTGACCATAAACTCATAAATTCATTCCCAATTGAGATTAGAAATACAAGCAATTGATAGAATTATAGAAGCAAATCATCAATTGTGCAATCCCTATAGCAATTTGAGAGTTGTGCATAGAAATTACAAATAATGATTATGAATCTAGGTTTTTAAAAAAATCTATAATTCAATCAAGTAGAATTAGAGAGATCTTAAGATATTTCAATGAGACTCGTACACCTCCATAGAAACCCCTTAAAAATCCTTGGAAAATCTTCACCTTTGCATCCAAATTGAGAAGTTAGCTACTTGAATTCATTAGAGAAAGCAAGTAGAAGTATAGAGAAAGCATGTAAATATGAAGATCTAGAACTTAATTGAACAAAAATATTGTTTGGATACAAAGAAAATGAGAGAAAACTGAGGAAAATGCAAGAAAAAGGGAATCAATCTTACTTTATATAGCAGATTGAGGTGGGGGTTTAAGATATTCTTACTCTTATTGAATTGAATATCTTATTATTAATATTGATGTTGGTATTGGATTATGAGGTGACATTGCATACAACATACATTATGTGCATATCTTGCACTGTACGGAAGAGATTAAATCGATGTGGAACTAATGTAAAGAGTGTCGATGTAGGACATTCTAAATAACATTCCAGCCATAAATTGGGTAATTTTATTAAACAACGCGCACATATGTGGTGACATCAAACATTGCATCACAAAGAGGCATCGCATTACATGAGACATTTCTCATTGATGATGGTGGATTATCTATTAGTGATTGATTTGATGTTTATCTTACATTCATTCTTTACTAGTTTGATTATCTTAGTGAGCACATTGACAATAGCTCACACCCACACAGGTTGTTTTGTAGGAAAGATGGTGATGTCCGGTGATTACTCTCAGAAATAGTAATCTCTAGGCCTAAATTGGTGGTTGATTAGTTAAATTTCAGTGTTAATTTAGTATTTTAACTCCTAAAATGCATTAAAACCATTTTTGTGCACTTTTTACAGGAATTGGAGCTTAAACCAAGGAAAACGGGCAAAAATAGGATGACCGATCGATCGACCAATCGATCCGCCGATCGATCGCCAGGCTCATCGATCGATCGGTGATCTCTGTTCGACCTTCTGCAGCAAACTTCAGAGAAGGCGCTTTCCGATCGATCGGCCGTTCGATCGGTGACGTGTGAACTCCCTCAACAAACGACACAAATGCAAACTTCAGAGAGGTCGATTTTGCGATCAATCGGGCGTTCGATCGCCGTGACCGTTCGATCGGCCGTTCGATTGGTCGCCCTACCGATCGATCGGTTTGTACAGACTCTATTTTTCTGCAGAGTATAAAAGCTGTATATACGGGGACAAAAAGGGAGTTAGGATTTTTTCTACAGAACTGAACAGATGAGGAGCTCCCAAAAGGGGTCTTTTGTTATTTTGTAAGGTTTTTAGTTAGATTTACTTTAATGCTTTGTAATGTTGTTGTTTATTGCTTTTGGATCATTGTAAATTAATACTTGATATATATGAAGTGAATATTTCTCTACTCTTTCTAGCCATTTTCTCTCATTTTCTTGCCACTTTCCTTCACTTTCTTAGCAACCAAACACTAGTTCTACATAGTTTAATGGTAGATTTGTCTTCATTTATGCTCTTTAACATGGATTCTAATAGCTAAACATCCCTTGGATGTGGTTGTGAAGATCCACCAAGGATCTTCAAAGGGTTGAAAATGAGTTGTATGAACTTTAAAGTCGTATCCTTAAAATTCTATGGTTCCATTTGATTTAGCATGAGATTCATTAGAAAAACTTAGATTCATAACCCCTTGGCAATATTTATGCACAAATCAATGTTTGGTATAGGTATTGCATATGTCTAATGTTTGATTCTAGGGTACCAATCATAGATTTCCCCTTTATGCTCAATCAAACAAAAACCCACATTTTTATAGTCAACATTTTCTGAATCAAGAATCCTAGGTGTGATTCTTGATTTGAGTTATAAACTTCTTATTGGAAACCCTTGTTGTGAATTGGTGGATCGAAACAACCATGTCCAAGCTTTTCTCTTAAATCACATAAAACTAGATTTTATTGCTTTCATTAGTCATTAAGTTATTGCATTAAGCCTTGAACCACCATCATCTCAAAACCAACATATTTTCGGTCTCTTTTATATTAGGAAAAGAAAAGAATTTTTATTTGCAATCCATAAAGATAAGTGCCCGTGCTAGTTGAGCTTTGTTGCTATATTTACAGAATTTTCTTGGGAGAGAACGACACCGGATCCTCTGGTTTTTACTACATGCGCGACCTCCGTATTCTTGCGAAGTGACTCCGGTTGTGAAGCACATCTGGAGGCGTACCATCCAGTCCACTGCTATTGTTGTCAAATTGATGAGTTGTGGAGAGCTCTTCTTGTTGAGTCATAGATCTTATATATATTGTATACTGGACGAGAGTCTTTTTGAGTTTGTTTACATTATGGTTTTATAAATATTTGTGAGTTTAGATTAGTAATCTTCTTACATATGTATAATGATTATGAGATGGTTTAATATATAATGATGTTGTTTATTCCTTATATGATTCTTATCTTTGCGATTGTTATGCGGTATCGTTCACAGGTTGATAACTTGTGTGATCACATTCACCATAAGATGGTGTTAATGACACATGATTAGGAGTGCGCATGACAGTATTGGCGAATGGGAAAGGAATAGCCCGAACTTTATTCAAGAACTCCATCCCAAATAGTATCTGATAGTCGTCTAGGGTAACGACCAATAAATAGACCAATCCACACCATCCTCCAATCCATAATTTCACCCCAAGAGCAAGGCCGAGATAACAGCCTTGATCCAGCCACGCTCCTCCTTGTAAGGAATCCCAAGCCTTCTTACTTCTCCTACCTTGATGAAGTTGTGAGAAGCACTAGTATCCACTAAGGCACGAGTCTCCAATCTGTTCATCTTAGTCATCACATACGTGCAACCCTTTTTCTTAGTCTGGGACTCTTCAACCTTGGCCTTAATGGCGTTTAAGAGTTGCAATGAACCCATCTTCATTTCTTCAAGGTGGGGCTTGTCTTCCTCTTATTGGATCAACGAAGAAAGCTTTGCCCTTTTTCGGCATTACATGGCTCGGTGGGGACCCTCACAAAGGAAGTCAGCCAATTTTGGTTTATCACTATTTTTCTTACCTCCATAGTTTGACTTACCTTTGTTGATCATGAGAGGCTTATTGTCCCAAGACGTAAGTTCGGTTTAATTATAATTAATATAATTTATCCAATTATAAGATTAGGTCAATTACCTATTGTCTGGCAATCAAAACAATAAATCCAATGAGACAAGCATACATGATTTTGGCGTGGAAATATAACTAAGAAAAAATCATGGGACTTAATCTAACCAATCAATGCATTATAAAGAATAGAATACAATTTTGCAACTTTCAACCTAACTCTAGTCAAATCCCACGAACCTCGAGTGTCGAATCCACAAACTTGCGGGCCGCTCACCTTGTATCAACTGAATCCCATAGTTATGTACTAGAAACATTTGGTACGGTTCTCTAAAGCAAGATTGAGTATTGAAATCCATAACATCATCGGAATCCACCAATCATTGATCTAGTTTCACCACCAAGTTTTCTTCAAGCAGAAGTAACTCTCTCATAACTTTAGAGATTCTTTTATAAATAAAAACTCACAACTCTCTCAATGTGATCCTCGAATTATATATGGATTGTTGATGATCTCTATATGCTCCACAATCTAGATGCACTTCAAAAGCAACCGCTTGCATCTATTTATAATAGCATAAGCCTCCTCAAGGAGAAAGTCCAATATGGTACGAGTTAGGCTTCCAAATCAAAGCAGAAAACCAAGTTCGCAGCTGTTGCGTTCAAACTCCTAAGAGTCTAGTTCGAACACCTCCCATTTGAATGCTTAGACTTACCGTTCAAACGCTCGTTTTACATAAGTGTGTAGATATTGAAAAATTATATGAAATCAATATATTATGGACCCCGGTAGAACTTTGTTTAGGGAAATATGGTCTTTCAAAGTATTAACTCTGCATGCGTAGTTTGTACTCTAGACAACAATTACATATGCTATGCTCAAATACAACTAAAACTCAATTACAACCAAAGTGCTTTTGCCTAAGAAATATGCCAACACTAAAAACATTAACAATTTCCTCCTTTGACAATCTCTTGACACAACACCAAATAAAAAATACAATTAAATGACTCAAACAAATTGAAAGTTATGCTCAAAGAAATGGAGCCTTAATCTTTTTTGTCAAAACAAATGGAACCTTAATCTTTTTAGTGGGTATGAAATTCACAGATATGAGAAATTATTTTATCCCACCATTATATTTTAGTAATACTATATAGAAACCAATATCTCAACCTATTTTTTGACCCACAAGTTATAATGCAACAGGACCACATTAATAAATATATGTAGGACTTATTTACTTTTTGTGTCGTGTGTATAAGAAAGTGTGTTAAAAATTAATTTATGCAAAATATTAGGGACATAAGAGTCTTTCAAATGATGTTCCCACTAGAAATGACAATGGACCAGAAAAAAGTGGAGATTAGACCGCATTCGTCTTGTTTGGGATAGGAATGAAGGCGAGAATGGAGATAAAAAAATAATTCATGCAGGGATGGAGGCGAAGATAAACTAAATTCTTCCCTTGCCCCTGCCTCGCTTCCTTCACTTTTAGTATTTTTTTATTATTATTTATATAGGCCACTTTTAGCTTTTTATGTTTGGTGTACTAGTAATACCATTATTAGGCTTTGTGTTGATTAATGTTCAACTTATACTCAATAGTTTTTTTAATGTTTTTGTTAGATGGGCTAATTTGTTATTTTAAATTTTAGTTTTTTTGATAATAAAATAACATTATTTTGATGTATATGCAACTCAAAATATTTAGACGTCAATTTTATTTTACTATCAAGTAGAGATCATGATATTATTAATATTTTGATATCTTAATTTTTTTTTCTTTTCTTGCTATTTGTGTTGTTTGCTTTCTTTGTACCAAAAAAAAAAAAAAAAAATTTTAACTTTTGCACTTGAACTTGGGCTTAAGTTTTGGTTGGGGGTAGTTATAGAGACAGAAATAAAAGTCTAAATTAATTTTTTTTAATAAAAATAAATATTTTAGGTAGAGGCAGTATGGATAACCCACTCCGATTGTGGGTTCCCCAAACCGACGGGAAAAGTTAGTCTAGCCAATTTTCGTTTAATTTTTCAACGGGCAACGGTTGTGTGGCTCGCAATCACAAACGTATTTTCCAATTTCGATTGAATAACAAATAGTCCAGAGTTTAGTCCGTTCGAAACCTTGTGCTATGGCTTTACAGAGAATCACAAATATGCATCTTCGTTTGAAGTCAATCAACCAATACGATCTGATCCAACTCTTATCTCGTGCACACAGACGTAGCTCAGTAACGTCAAGACCCATCTGTATGAAGACCCAAGACAGCTATCACTCTTTCCTTCCTTCGGACAACTCTAGAATCGTCGATGGACTCATTTCCATCTTCACCAAGCGACCCTTTTTCCCCGACAGCCAAGAAGTAAGGGACTTTGGTTCCAAACTCACAACTGATATTGTTGAAACTGTGTTAAAAAGTCTCAAGAGCTGGAAAATAGCTCAATTGTTCTTTAATTGGGCTTCAAATCAATCTGGGTATAACCACAATTGTTATACTTACAATGCCATGGCTTCAATCCTATCACGTGCTCGACAAAATGCTCCACTGAGACTTCTAGCCATGGATTTAGTGAATTCTCGGTGTTGGATTACACCAGGGGCTTTGGGGTTCTTTATTAGGTGCTTGGGTGGTCAGGGATTGGTTGAAGAAGCCAATTTACTATTTGATCAAGTAAAAAAGATGGGTCTTTGTATTCCGACTAGTTATAGCTATAATTGTCTGTTGGAGGCTATCTCTAGGTCTACTTCAATTGATTTAATTGAGAAAAGGTTGAAAGAAATGTGCGATGCTGGTTGGGAACCTGATAAGTACACATTGACTCCGCTTCTGCAGTGTTACTGCAATTCTGGGAAGTTTGAAAAAGCTTTGGAAGTTTTCAATAGTATATATGAGCAAGGTTGGGTGGATTCTCATGTTCTGGCTATCGTTGTGCTCTCTTTTAGCAAGTGGGGCGAAGTAGATAAGGCTTTTGAGCTGATTGAAAAGATGGAAGATCTCAATATCAGCTTGAATGAGAAGACATTTTTCATCTTGATACATGGATTTGTGAGGGAGTCTAGAGTGGATAAGGCCCTCCAGCTGTTTGATAAAATGCAGAAATTGGGTTTTGCTCCTGACATTTCTATTTACGACGTTCTAATAGCAGGGCTCTGCAAGAATAAAGAGCTCGAAAAAGCTTTATATTTGTTTTCGGAAATGAAGGAGTCGGGAATTTGTCCTGATGTTGAAATACTCACAAAGCTTATATCATCTTTGCCCGGAGAAAGAGAAATGATAAAGTTACTTGAGGAAAGGCAAGAAGAGCTGAGCACAGAAGCTATGATCCTGCTGTATAATTCTGTTCTGAATGGCATTGTTAACAACGGTTCAGTTGATAAAGCTTATCATCTGCTACGGAGAATGATGGGGGATGAATCTTATGGTGATGATGAGGTAGACAAGCTTTTCAGCACTAAGAAACTTGTTCGCCCAGATGCCGATTCTTTTAATATAGTAATTCAAGGTTTGTGCCGGACTGATAATTTAGATACGGCCCTAGGCCTTTTCCGAGATATGGATAAAATAAATTGTAAACGGAGTCCACTACTTTATAATAATTTAATTGATAGTTTGAGCAATTCAAATAGAATGGAGGAATGTTACAAACTTCTAAGAGAGATGCGGGAATCTGGATTTCAACCAACACAGTTTACTCACAATTCCATCTTTGGGTGCTTCTGTAGAAGAGAAGACATTGCAGGAGCCCTTGGCATGGTGAGGGAGATGCGTCTTAATGGGCACGAACCATGGATAAAATATACTACATTGCTTGTAAAAAAGTTGTGCAAACATGGGAAGGTAGCTGAAGCTTCTAACTTTCTTGGTAGCATGACTCAGGAAGGTTTTCTCCCTGATATAATTCCCTATTCTGCAGCTATAGATGGCATTCTCAAGATCCACGAAGTGGACCATGCTATGCAGCTTTTTAGAGACATTAGTGCACGCGGGTATTGTGCTGATGTGGTAGCTTATAACATTATAATAAACGGGCTGTGTAAGGCCAGAAGAGTATTGGAAGCCCAGGATGTTCTGAATGAGATGCTGGAGAAGGGGCTTGTTCCCTCCGTTGTTACCTACAACTCACTCATTAATGGATGGTGTAAAAGTGGTGATATTGATAGAGCCATGGTTTGTCTTTCAAGGATGGTTGGAAAAGAATGGGAGCCCAATGTCATTACTTACACGACTTTAATAGATGGATTATGCAGTGCTGGAAGACCAAATGATGCCGTTGGGATTTGGAATAAAATGAGGGGAAAGGGTTGTTCTCCAAACAGAATAACTTTTATGGCTCTAATTCATGGGCTTTGCAAGTGTGCAAGCCCAGATGCCGCTCTTGTATATTTCCAGGAGATGGAAGAGAATGGGATGAAACCTGATACATTTATCTACGTTGCATTGATAGATGCTTTCCAATCTAACTCGAACCAACCCTTGGCTTTTGACATGCTGAAAAAGATGCTTCATGAAGGACTGTTTCCAGACTCAATTGATAAGAACTACCTAGCCATAAGAGGTGCTATATTTAAACTGTCAGAAGATGCCAGGACTTCGTCAAATATGAAGAGTCTTATAGCAGAAGGAAGCATTCCAGCAATTACGAATATCTCAGATGTCGGAAGTGAAGGTGCACTTGAACCCATCGCGTGATCAAAGGGTGTCTCAGCCTCACCGGGATAGAGTTTTGAGCTTGAGGGAGTTTTAGTGTTTTGTCATTCAAAGATTGAGGAGTTTGTGTCAATGGAACTGATAGCAATTCAGTTGGGCTGCTAGCGACTTGTTTGCAGTGGAGGCTGTGTTATTACTTCGGCAGCTGATTATTCCACAACTGGCATTACAAGCTCTAGTGTCACTAAGTGAGGTATGTTTATCATGGATTTCCCCATTCTTCTTAGCACCTTTTGTATTTTTTATGTGGGTACATTGGAAAGGTTCGTTGCACTATTATCCAGTTGTAATTTCATGTTGACCTCAGCAGCATGTGATGTTAAACCATATAGACCTCAGTACGTAGTATATTCTTTATTGAATAAATATCGCCAGCTAATTTGTCAAAATAAGCATACTAAAAAGTTAGCTATGTACACACACACACACACACACACACACACACACACACACACACATATATATATATATATATGAGAAAGAATGATATTCACTACAAGAAAGAATGATATTCACTACAAGAGCTAGGTACATCCAGAAGAGATGGCTTCTGAAAACATAGAGGAAATGTTTAACTCCGTAAGAATAGCTAGAGAGGTGCAGCAACTTGCCTGGTTATAATTCTCATATGACTTCAAGGTGCAACTAAAGAATAGAGAAACTTGCATGTTGCTTCCATAAGGGGCCATCCGTCTATGTTCTTGAAGTGGATATCAAACAAACTTGACATGCTTAATTTGGTGACTTTGTTTAGAATTATTTTTTGATTTATGTGATATGTGATCTTTGGAACATATAGTTAAAGAACATGTGCCCGAAGGTCCAATGTATTTACCTACCAGATCTTATGATACAACACTGGTGTTTTGAGATTAGGCACATCATTCACATAAGCATGTTTATATAATAGTTGTCAATCCCGTACCGGTCAATGTACTGCTTTTGCCATTAGTATGGTACATACCGGTACCAGTACGTTTCAGCATATTGTTTTGGATTTATCGCTATAAAACTTTTATATTTAGAAAAAAAAAATTATATATATGTATTCATACTTAGCATACTTATAAAAGGCAATTCTTTCATTCAACATGTATTAACAACCATTGAGAATAAATTATGACATTCATTTGGTACAACTAAAAAATAATTCTTAAAGAAAGTCATATTAGTCCGGGAGGAATATTAGTAATTTTGTAGGTTTGGGTTTAGTTGTAATTCAATTTGCTGAATGTGACTATATTGAAAAGGCCAATCAATGCAAAATATTCAAACATACTGTAAGACAGTTTTGGGTAATATGGTAATTTCCCTCACCCTACCAAAAACCCTAGCCCACTTTTCTTTTTCTTTTTTTCCCTATCAGTTTCTCAATAGAATGGCTGCAGCCCACCATGTCTGTCCCTTGATTTCGTTTCTCTCTGTAACAGTAAGGCTGCAACCCACCCTCTGCTCTTTGACCTCGCTTAGAGTGGCCACTGATGGAACAATCAAAAGCAACTGAAACCCCTTGCCGAGTAGAACAGCCGCCAGTTGTACACTTCAAGATTGTCGACCATCAGATCTATGGGGAGTTCTGGCTGAAATCCCATAGCTCTCGGCAGCGATGCTTACCGTGCTGGCCAAAGCCTTGAGCGACATGTGCGGTGATGCATTCCGGTACTATCCAAAATTAACAGATACCATCCGATATTGTCCGGTATGACCGAAATATTCCGGTACAGACCGGTATTGGCTGGAAAGTTACATGGAACGGAACTATTCTATCTGTGTACCGTTTTTTCTCCGAAACGGTACGTACTGGGCTGTTCCAGCCGGTACGAAATGGTATTCATAACTATGGTCTATATGTCTGATTAGAATCTAATACATAATTGTATTATACAAAGCATTTGAACTCAGATGGTGGTACTGTAATACAAAGAAGTTGCCACAATCACAGAAATGAGATCATCTTTAAGAAAATGAAAGTCTAAGACACCTCATCTGAAAAAATGCAGATATATATCTATATGTATGGGTGCATATATATGCAAACAAATAGCTCATTTTCTTACGAAAGTGTCACATTAGTCTATTTGTAATATATGTGGAACTTTCTTGATTTCCTTAAGAATGTTCAATGCCACTCTTTTTTAATTTTGGTATATGCAGGTTGTCATGGCTTAACCTGTTTTTGTATCTTGGAATGATGCTATTAATATACCCATCTCCTACTTATCAAAAAAAAAAAAATTGTACAATGGCACATAAGAAAACTTTAAAAATTTGGGTAATCAAGGATCTAAGAAATGCAAACACTTTTAAGGAAGTGTTGTGTCCGTGTCAGAGATGACACTCGTTGGATTGGATATTACCCAACACGTGTAGGACACATGTCCAAACGTGTTCTATTATTTTATTAATTTTTATAGAACCGGACACACTTTGAACACTTGGGGACACGTGTGTCCATCACTTGGATTCCCGTGTCCATCACTTAAACATACACATGAAACACTTAGCATGTTTGAAAAAAATAATTTGGGATACAACTGAAAAATAAAGCAACATGAATCATGTGATTTTAAACCAAATTATATATTTAACTATAGAGTACATGATTTTTAATTTTAATTAGTGTTATCTTGCATTTTTTCGTTATCTTTGAATAAAATATTTTTATATATGGCATATATGTAATACAAAAATATATATTTTTGCCATGTTTCCACCGTGTTGTGTCATGTATCTTTTAAAAATTGCCATGTTGGAGTGTCCGACACTTATGTCCGTGCCCATGCTTCTTAGTCAAGAACATGTTACGAACTTGGTTCAGTGATATAAGAAACGTACTTCTTAATTCTGTTTATAGTGGGTAGATTTTCTTTTGGAATGCACTGTATGATTTTTTGTTATTTCTACCATTATTAAAAATTAATACAAATATGTTAGGGCAAAGCATACAATCTGTAAGATAAATGCGGTATAGAAATCATAATAATAGATCTATGGGAAAACTTTGATTGGAAAACCCTTACAATATGTTAGTTGTGATTTTATTTTCACTTTGTCCACATCTTTTGCATGGTTTTACAAGAAAAATAAAAATCTGTTCTTGATTGCAATGAAAATAAACAAATCCTGTTTAGAGAAAAGAAATGTGAACCCAACAAATTGTAAAATTCTGAATAATATTAAAAAAATTAAGCATTATTACATGCATAATCTCTGTAAGCTTCATGAATAGATTCTTACAAAAGCTGGGGTTGAAACTTTAGTGAAGATCAGAAGGATAAAGGACAAGTTGACAAGATAGGGCTACATTTCGCAACAATCAATGGATTCCTGCTAAAAATAGAAAGCTTCATGAGAAGACTCTTACTCAGGCTGGGGTTGAAGCCTAAGGGAAAATCTTGATACTGGAGAGAAGAAAAGGAGTCAGGAGCTTCTACTTGGTCAGTTGCTTTGTATATATATACTTTTTGTCACATTTTATGGAAGTATGTTTCAACCAATCGTGAAATAACAACAAAACATTGGAGCATCAATTGTTCTTACTCTTCCCAGATTGCTTGATTTGGAATAGAACAATGGAAGTTGAACAAATTGTGAATTCCTGGAATGGCTTGAAATAAGTAAGGACCCAACGAGCCATTTCATGTGAAATGAAAAGTTTGGGGCTGTTTGTACTGGTAGAAACATATACAGTAACTACAGAAGCGAAAGCAATATGAACTTGAATTGGAGATTTTGACAAAATGGAAGTAAACTGATTATAGTCTTACTCCATGCAAATTAGGTTGTCAAAGATCATGATCACTTTAACAATAGGAACCGAAGAAAGTTTTGTTTGTTTCTTTGTTTCTTTGCTTCCTCTTCTGGATTATCTCTTTTTCTTTTTTTAACCTTTTCTCTCTTGGGCGGTTTGCGGAACATTAAAAAAAATAAAAACTTAAATTAGTTGAAGATCTTATTTTATTGATTAACAGGTCTAGAGGTTCTGAATTCAGTTTTTCTTTGAAAATTATATATGAATACATGTCTCTCTCTTGCTAGTTGAGGCAGAGGTTGAATTCATGGTCCTTGCTATTTCATTTTTATGTGACACAAAATTAGGAGATGTGATCTGGTGAATAAGAACCACCATTTCTTTTTCTTTTAAATCTTTCACCAAAGAGCAAACAACATAAATGAGCACAGGAAGAGAGATCCTTCGGTAAAAACAAGAAACAGCACAGCTACCATGTAAGACAATTAATTGCAATGAGCACAAACCCCTGGTGTTCTTTTGTAATCAGGACAAACTCGATGATTTTGTTGTTGTCGTCGTCGTCGTCATCATCATCATCATCATCATAATTATCATTATCTTTTGGAGGAGAAAAGAGAATTGTATTAAGAAATGAAGAGGGGAATATCTGTTATAAATTTATTTAGCATAAATTTCACAGGTCTGGCTCATTCGCTGGTTACTATATCAGTGAAACATGCATTTGTCGTGCCATAATACCATGCTTAAATAGGAACTATTGTTTGTTGGACTATGTAGTCTGAGATAGGCTTTTGTTGACTTGGTACCAGTTTTTTCCCCACCATATTCTATCGTTTGCTGAAGTGATGGAAGTAATTAATGAGCAGTTTGGTAAGTTTTTCTGTTTAAAAGATTTCTCAAAACAGTTTCAATTACTTTGCTGAACATATCATGAAATTTTAACGTATTTTTGACTGGTTACTTAGCTTTATATGACGATGCTGCACAGTTATGATGCTATACAATAAATCATGCAGAAACCGTGGCACAGAAAAGGGGTCCATAAAATTGATTTTGATGTGATGAAAGTTCTGAGAAGTGTTGAACCGCTCACCGGAATGTAGGTGCAACTTCTGGTAAGCTACCAATTATCATTATCAGGAATGAGGATACATTGTTTCCTTGGCCATGTTACTTTGGCTTATAGTATTTGCAAACGATAGTTTTATGCGATGTTCTTCCTGCAGCTGCTGCAACCGGACTTTCAAAATGCGGAAACAGACATCGAAAGATCGAAGGGAAGTTCAAAGTACAAGCCTTGAATAGTGCAGTTTATAAAGAGGGCTAGCAATTTTAATTTGAAGATTTTAAAATTTTGTTTGAGGTAAGGAATTTTATGATGTGAGGGACATTAGAATAGAAGGGATCAAAACCCATGATTTAGAATCTTTGAATTTAAAAATTGTAGTTTGGATATAATTCATAAATTTAAAGTATTTTTTATGTAGTGAAAAGCCATTTTTGTGCATTATATTTGGCCGTTATAATCCTCATCTTTTTTTTTTAATCTAAACAAAGAATTCTAAAATTTTTGAATTCTCACATTTTGAATTCAAATTCTTCCTCGCTCGCTTGGAAATTGTTCTTATAGCGGGGTATTGGAGCCTAAATTGGATGGATGAATGCTATAATTGATTACATTTAGCACGGAACTAACAGAAACTAATTCAATTTGACTCCATGACCAGAAAAACTATGCATGTTGTAGCACAGAAAGATCTGGCCGGGGCATTACTGCTTGTGACAATTCAGATAGGAATGGGAATTTATCAAAGTGAATTATAATGCTGTGTTTGGATACTGGATTTAAGGAGCGAAAAAGAAAAAGGATGAGAAATGAAATTATTTTTGTTGTTTGATTGTTAAAGGAAAGTGATAGATAAATAAAAATAAAAGAGAGATAAGTGAAGAAGTCTTATACTCTCATTTATCTGTACATTGTTTGATAAATGACTATTCATTTCTTTTTTATGTTTGCAATGTAACCAAACAACAAGAATAATTTCATTTATCATTCTTTTTCTTTTTCACTCCTTAAATTCGGTATTCAAACACAACATTATGATTCAACAAGAGTATGAAATTTGAAATCTCACATCATTTGTTTTTGCTGTTTCCCTTTCATTCTTTCTTTTCTTTTCTTTTTTTTTTTTTTTCTCATTTCTCTCAATAAAGTTATGTTCCAAACTTCTAAACACATTGTAAGATAAGGACGAGATTGGAAGTGATACTGTTATTGTTTAACTTGCATTAGGATGATCTTCTTCTTGTTATGTCTCTGGCATATTGCATTTCAAATAGGACTATGAAACAAACTTAGCTACTCAAATTTGGCTCATATGTAGCTCATTATGTAAATAAGTCAATCTTGAACATATTTTAAAGCTAAAATTTTCTAAACTTGGCTCGTTAAGCTTTTTGATTCTAAAAAAATCAAGTTACTCGAGTTTAGCAGTCAAAATTCATTTGAGATCAGCTCAAAAGTTAAACAAGTTAAGTTTGAATGCATTTTAAAACTCATTAAAGTTATCAAATTAGGCTTGAACAATCCATTACTCTACTTAACTCAGGTCATTTACAGTATTAATTTTAATTATAATGTTCTAGCTGGTGTGCATGGACGGGTCTGGGTTTCAATATATGTAAAGAATGGTGTGTTAGCCTCCACAGTATACTCAGTTTAATTCGGCTCGTTTACATTATTAATTTTAATTATAATATTCTTGCTGGTGTACATGAACGGGTCTGGGTTTCATCTTAACGGGCCTTAGGATTTTACAGTTAAGCCCGAACCCAGCCTAGCAGACCCGCAATAAAATTGAAGTCACTAATTTTCGTAGAAAAAAATATTAAAATCATCATTGTAGCTAAGTAATTTAAGTCCTTATTCATTGTGAGACCAGGGTTTTAACTTTTAATTTTGGCAATGACCCCAACATGTACAAACTATGATTTATATATACTAAATCTGAGCTTTAAACCCTTATTTCAAGCCTGGCCTGTAAAATAATCGAATCTTAAAACATAACCAAGTCTGGCTTTACAAGCACAAACTTTGATATAAAGCCCCATACGGAGATCTAGCCGGTTGGTCTAGGCCGATGGCCACCACAACTAGAAAAACAAGCGGATTTCAGTTTCTTCGTCTGCATAAGATTGTTCAAAAGATCCGGCTTTTTCGACTTGTAAAATGCAAAGTATTAGAGATTACCATAATAAATGAAAAAAATAGATATTAGCTGGCATTTGATAATAAACACCAACAACTTAATATTAAAAGTAAATAAATATAATAATAAGACAGACTAATAATAGAAGAGGCCGTCTAAATCAGTTGCGCCTATCCAACAGGAGTTGCATGACACCTCAACCGGGTCTCACTTGCAGGTGGTGGGATCCAACTTATGTGTCATACATCAATTGACGCATGTTGGTCAGGCACAACTTATGCTGGTAAATTTCAATAACGTACTACATATTGGTTTAAAGTGATTAAAAAAAGCATGACAAATAAAAAAATATAATAATTATAACGGACTAATGAATGTCATTCAGTCAATAACACAATTAAATGTCAGTGTTATTATGTTACGACCCTGCAATTACTACAAGAACAAAAAACGAGTTGAATCTAGGAGTCAGCATTGAGTTAGAGTTGGGTATTAGGTAAAAACAGTTAGAGAGGCAGATAGGGGGTTAATGGAGTGCTCTGTCACCCCTGTTTTATAACCAATAACAAAACATTTCTTGGGTTTGTTTTAGAGTTAGTTTTAGTTACTTAAAGAATGTGCATTGAATATTAAAAGTAGGAAGGAGATTGTATAAAGGTCCTTTATCAGAATTATCAAAAGTTTAGTAGAACTCTACCTTTTTTCTCTCAATATTTTTCTGCAGATATTGAAGACTGGGATTGATCTTCTTCCATAACCAGGTTCCTAACACGATAATTAGGTGTGTGCGCGTTATATAAATAATTTTATTATTCATGCATCTTGATTTTAGAAACTTTCTTTTCTTTTTCCTATACATGGAAGGGCAAAGCAGTAGGAGAGGGAGATGAGCCAAACTGAAGACTTAAGTGACAAGAGAGAAGAAGAAGAAGAACAAAGCAATAATAGTTTAAACAATCGCCTATGATTGAGCATGTTTCCGATCACATTCATGTTGAGCTTTACTTTAAATCAACTTGTAGACTGTAATTTTCGACCAGTACTCCTTTTATATTTAATAAAAATGTAATTGTGATATTCAACTATGAATTATAATAATGATAATATTTTTATATGATTCATGTTATTTTCTATGTAAGCTAATGAAAGGTGCCAGCTAACTTGGAAAAATCACTCGATAGAGGTACTAAAGACCTAGGATGAAATCTTACTTTTTTAATGAAGTTGGGGACCTAGTTGCTTCTGCCCTCCCGCATAACGGTTAGGAAGAAAATATATAATTTTGCATATCAAAAAAAAAAAAAGAGAAGAAAATATTTATTTTTTGTCACCAAAGGTGTAAACATGCTTTTAGGGAGAATTATTTCTACTAAAGCAAATAATGACAATAATATCACTAATAAATCGAATAGATTGGTATACACAAAAATTAAGTGTTCTTCATGTAACATTACCTATTTTTTAGTAGTGAATTTTATGATCTACTAATAATATGATGAATTTGGAATAGACATTCTAGCATTAATTTAGTAGTCCTGAGAAACTTTTTCTTTGCTGTTCATTACCATATATGTAGGGCTAGATTGAGACTATCATTAATAACCCTTTCTCTAATAATATGGAAATTGCTTTCAAATTCTTTCATGATTTCTAAACTATGTTAATGGGTTTTACATTACTAGTGGTAGGACTAAAATTTCCAATGCACAAAAAGTATCAAAAAAAAAAAGAAAAGAGAAGTCCATAATTATATTGTTATATTTTATGAAGTAAATAATAATAGCATAAAAAAATTACTCAATCCAAACCATATCAATATTTTATTTACTAACTTGATCTATTTATTCTATATGAAAAGCCACAAAATCCACCATGTGTTAAGTGATCGTATCTGATTGTAGCTCAAACCTACAGAATCCCCCTCTCCTCAAATTCAGATAGCACACCACATTCTTCATGCTGGTTGAGGCACATTCGAAAACCAAATTGGAGAAGAGAAGGAGAAAACAAAAATAATAATAATAAGGTTTGGGTAGTTCACTAATTTATATAAGTTATATGCACAAATTCACCAAGTCACGGACAAATTTACATGACAGACTATAACATTGTGTAAGTTTAGAATTCATTAAAGAAAGAAGGCGCAGAGAATCAATAGGCCAAGGACATGTATGCAATGAAACAAAAAGAGATGTAGTTCACTAACAGTGGTTCTCTTAACACTACTTTTCCGTCACGCATCTACATGAACGCACGCATAAACCATCACGTCCGTATATGTGGGTATTAGTGGAAATATGAAGGCAAACAGATAGAAAATTAAGAATAACATATTTCCTCAAAGTCAATGTCTTATATCAATTCCAACCCCGCAACTATACCCAACATATAGAAAAAAACATAGTGGTTAAGTAGTATTGAGTATTCAGTGGTAATCCTTATTAAATAGTAACACGTGATATGTGAATATATCATCAATTTGAGTTAGTATAGTGGTGAAGAGACTTTTGAGAAAAAATACCACTTAGTAAAATTTGATAGAATATTTCTTTAAAATCTCTTTGCTACTCTATAAATTTAGGTTAATAATGTATTCACACACTATGTATCACAATTCAATAGGAATTACCACCAAGTACTCAACACTATTTGAATACTTGACTATTTTCCCCAACAAACATACTTATCCAAACAAAAATATTATAACCAACATGCATGGAGTAAAACAAATACATCAACCCTATCTCTTCGCACATAGGGGCTCCCCATCTCAATGCTAGAAAAACATACATTATTTTTCCAAATTAATGAGAAGCTGTGACTATGCCACATGCCCCCTCGTACCATTTCTTATTATGTCATAGGTAAGAGGTTGTCACTTAGATGGCAGCTGAAACTATTGTCTCAAGCCGAGTGTAATACACAAATTTCAAGTCTAAAATCCGAGACAAGAAAATGTAGCAAGGAAT
This sequence comes from Euryodendron excelsum, assembly GCA_033060915.1. Lineage (NCBI taxonomy): Eukaryota > Viridiplantae > Streptophyta > Magnoliopsida > Ericales > Pentaphylacaceae > Euryodendron > Euryodendron excelsum. The sequence goes on along the minus strand of CM065388.1, from coordinate 40,429,106 downwards.
TGAATTTTATATATATTTAAACAAGTGGAATACAATCTGTTACAATTCTAATAAGAGGAATAATCTCTGAATGGACTCGAGAGCTTGCAACTTAATCTCGAATCGAGTAACAAGACCTTCAACTTGAAGCTTGAATGAGAAAGTTCTTCGGGTTTCAAAAACGTCAGTCCGTCATAACTCTAATGTATGTTAAACTTGTTCTTTTTCTCTGAATGGTCACTCTTATTTGTAAAGAAAGGTAGAGAGAATTTTAATACCTTTATACTTATTTATGATATTATCTTTTTTTATTTTAGAGATAATAATCAATAAAAATAATCCATAACACCTGTCCATATTTAATTGGAGAACATGTTTATATTTTCTCATTGCGGGTCCCATGCCATCAAATGACTTAATTTAATTAGTTAGACTACATCAATTTGACACATAATGGCATTTGATTCGTCAATTAATGTAATATTGAAATGCACGAGACACATGACAATATTTAATCAGCCAACGTTTGGGGTTATTTATATCTTTATGTGACATGTGCCAATTTATGGTTGGCCACAATTTGCTTGTCTACACCAAGCCCATACTAAAAAGACAAGAATTTCTAAATGCGGACTTTGTGTTTGCTTATATCCTTCCATTGACAGCTAATTAAGAGAATCCTGTCAACCCACGTTCAATCCAAAGCCTGACTTAGGTGGCACTGGACCCAAATATTTTGCTTTTCACAGAACTTAGTTGACACAGTAATCACCATAAAGTAAAAATCTAAGCAAAAAAAAAAAAAAAAAAAAACATGTATGAAGGCAATTCAATGTTTAGAATAGTAAAATTCGGAACACAGTGAAGCATGATCATTTGTCCAACAATGAATTCTGGAACCAATAAAGATTCGCCCACATCAATTCATTGACTATTCACACACAACTTCCAAGCTACAAGGTGACTGGCTGACGATTCAATATTTTATATATTTGTAATGGAACAAAGTCAGGTTGCCCTGTAGCACCTGAAGTATGACTTCATAATGTTTAATCAGTTACCGGACCAATAAAGATTTCTTTAAACAAGGGTCCAATGGTAAGAGACATTTCATCAAATAGTTTGGACACAAGAAGGGGATGCTAATCTAGAACCTTATACTTCCCAATTCAAATCAAACCAATAAAAGTAACAAGTCAAATATCAACTTAATCAAATCAAAACAATTAACAAAACCACTTTTTTCACGGAACTATAAATTTTTGTTCAAGTACTTGCCAATCTATGCTGCATGAATTGAGATTCAGAACTACATAAGCATGAGAGTTTATGCTGTGCTTGCCAATCCTGCATGAATTGAGATAGAAAACTACATAAGCATGAGAGTTTATGTTATGAATTGAAAAAAAAAATATATATATATTGACTTCGAAAACCATGGGTCGGAGCCAGGATTTCGAGGATGCCGAAACTTTAAAACACAAATTTTACCTATTAATATGACTACTATATTTATGACTCTTTTTTGTATATATTTTGAAGTTAAAACATGAGACCTATATTAGGATATAAGACTAATTTTTTTATGTGAAAAATAAATCTAACTTCTACTTAGCATCAATAGAATATAAAAAAATTTAATTATTTCTTAGTATATTTCAACTCAATCAATTAGTAAAGTAAAACTTGATGTTCTTTATCCCAAAAATTATCTATGATGGACTCTATACAATTTCCAATACACTTTTTTTAATGTGTGTTTATGGTTCAAAACAAATTTTAACTACTATATAATACATTAATATATATTTGTGTGTATGCACTATTCTGTTTGAAACTTTAATGGGTAGGACCCACTTGTTGAATTAGCGCACATTAAAAAACCTAATATACTGTTGATTTTATTAGGTTAAGACCTACAAAAAAAAAAAAAAAAAACAGGCAAAAGCCCTAATATATTGTACAAAATTTTGGTATTTTGTTAGGTTAGGACTTTAAGAATGTAAATTCTAGGCAGTTAGGACTTTGAAAAAAGGTTTTAAATTATAGATGATGCTAGTAGAATAAATTTTTCCTAAGATAATATATATGTACATTATATGTAGGAGGATTACACAAAAATTACACAAAAAGCATGGCACCTCACTCTAGGGGTTACCACGGCCTGCCCAAACTTGCCTATTATTTATAAGGCTTGAAATTTTTTTTAGGCCAATTAATTTAATTGACAGAGTTGAAAATTAAGTTTGAAATCTGACTCAAGCCGAAATATATATATATATGTACATATATATAATAAGATATTTTTTATTTTAATATATTTATATATTTAAATTTAAAGTTTTTATTTTGGATGGACTTGAAATTTGAGGCCCGATGACAAAAATTAGTATAGGGCTGGCCTGATCAATGTCGGGCCCACCTCACCCTCAATGTAATTCTGCCCCTACCTTTAAATCCTCTGCACTCACGATTTCTTTTGCCCGCTCTTCGCAAGACAATAGTAGAGATGAAAAGAGATAACATGGAGCGATAGCCATACTAAGACGGCTGCAAGGCGGTGAAGGTGAATATACGGTACATGTATACAATTAGATAAATTAATTAATGACGTAATGGCTGTTTCGCCGCAGTTGTAAAGTCAATTTCGCCGCAATGTCTTCTGTGATGGTCACCGGAAGAAATGGCGGTGTAGAGGCCTGTCAAATGCGATGATTCAAAAAGAAACAGAGGTGGTAGCGGCATTCTAAGGCGGCAAGGGCCGGCAATGCAGGAAAACTGAACGCGATATTCTTAAGGTATTGTAGAGAAAATAAAAGAAAAGTGAAAGGAAATTATTTTTGTAAAATGATAATTTTGCCCCTTGTCGTGTTTTCAATGTCGGTGGATCTTTTTTTTTTTTTTTTTGTTTCCAAACTTCTAGGAACTTTTCATCAACTAGTTCTATATCACAAAAACTATTTTTTTTTTCCTGACACCCCATTTTTGAAAAAACCTATTCAAATTGTTTTTGACTTATGAAAAATTGTTTCCAATATGAAAATTAGACAACAATATGAAAATGCTGGTGTATTTGAACTTTTCATTGTTTTTGTTTAAAGTAACAAAAATTGTGAAAATGATTCCAAACAGAGCCTAAAATTTGACGCACTAAATCTACTATACCAGGTACGTCAAAATTAAAAATGGTACCTAGCATGAATCCAGTGGAGTTACCCTAGTAATTGACCCAATATTCATCAGGCTCAGCCAAAAAAAAGACCCAATATCTGTCAGGATAGTTGGGACTAACAGCTTGCATGGAGAATTCTAATATTTGTGTATGTTAGTGCTAGCATGGGATGAAATCACTTGTACAAAGCATGCAGAAAGGTGAATTGGGAATCAAACAGGTGGAAAATTCGATAAAGCTATGATGGCAAAGCACAATCAGGAACTCATTCCCACCAATCGGAAATCAATAACATCTATTTTTTCATCAGTGCCTTTTCACAAACGGAATTTGGAAATCAAAGACGATGATTGTGGTTTGGAAGCTTTCCCACTAATTGGAGAGCTATATTATATACCCAATGCTACCAAATCAATTCTAAATCTAGTTCTATCTGCTTCATTCAGTCTGTTATATATAGACTGAGAAGAACAATAGATAATTTTCAAACAACTATAGTAATCTGCTTCCTGTTTCAAAATGAGATATATATCCAACCATAATTTTTCTAGGCTGGCCAATATCATCCATATACAATTGCAGGATTAACACGTGTGAACATTATTCTGCAAAAGAATGTTGAAGCTCACAGTTTATAACAGCAGCTAAAGCCTCTCCGATAAAACAATGAATTACTTGTCTCTTTCTTTAGCATTTTTAAACGAAAGATTTTGATTGAACAAAACTGACTCAAAAAGCAAGGATCAGACCCCCATATGAACACTTTAGACTGCTGAATTTTACAATAGAAGGCATCCAGAAGGGTACCAATTTGATAATCAGACTTTCCATGAGCTCAGCTATCAAAGTCGCATCTTCATCAGATAAAGCCAATTCTTCAATCATCTCACCAGCAACTGAAAGTGTGGTATCCACGTCAAGATCAAACACGAAGTCAATATTCGTCACCCGGCCACACAATTTATCATCAATACGCAGCCTTAAAGAAATCTTGCTTTCATCTTTTATTTCCCCTCTCAATCTGAATTCCCTGTGATGATCATCAACACTGGTCCTCCTAATAAGCTCAAAAACCGAAACCATAGGAGTTTCATTGAGGCACAAGGGAGAAGCTGCCGGTAACTGAAGGAAAGGGTCATCCAAGAGTTGCATGACTGACATTAACCTTACGGATGCTGCCGGAAGACGAAGACAGTTTTCAATGAACTGCTTAACTTGTGTGTCTTTTACTTTGGCAAGGGCAGCAGGCTTCATACCCGATTTGATCTTTTTGTACATCTCCGCCGGAGTTTTGCATTCGCTATATGGATATTCAGACGTGACCAACTCCAGTATGCACATCCCAAACCAATGTACGTCATCAACATTCTCATTATTATATTCTTGCAGCCCAAAGCAGTGATCTAGGGCCAACCCGATTTTCACTTCTCCAGCGTTTCCATTAATAAAAATATTGTCACACATCAATTTTCCATGCACTATAGGAGGATCATGACTGTGAAGATAGCACAAACCTTGAAGGATTTGTCGACCCCAGTTCTTGATGGCCACCATATCAACACCTCTGTGTTTCTGGCGGTATTGCCTCAAAGTCCCCGAAGTGAAGGATTCAGTAATGACATTGATGGATTCGGTTTCAAGGTCCGCCCAAGAGCTGTAGTACTTGGTGATATTCTCATGCTTCAATGGCTTCAAAAGTTTATCCAATGCTTCTTCTATGTATTCCTCCTCTGACTCGAATGGATCCTCAACACTCACCTTGTTCCAAGTAACTTCCATTCCACCAAATTCATCGAAACCTTTATAAGCTACCTTAGATGTTCCCCATCCGTACAAGACTTCATTGTAACGTACGTAACGGCCGTCCGGAGATTCTTCGGCAATATCAGATTCATCAGACTGGAATAACAATTCTGACCCAGAATTCATCGCAACAATATGAACAAGAACAAGAACAAAAAAAAGGACCGAACGAAGGGCAGTTTACTATATATAGCCCAGAATCAAGCAAGAAGATGTTCAAAAAAGGCCTCACAAGCCACCAAAAACAAATCGATCACTGATGGAAAGCAATATGATGTTAGCCCCAATGAATTCATGATTGAAGCCTTGAATTCAAACTATGTGAACACAGAGAACAGAAAAGCAAAGAGAGGAAACCCTAGAGACACAGAACTGAAAAGCAAAGAGCCGAAACCCTAGAGAGAACTGAGGACGAGTTTGCAGAAGAAAGTATTCAAATAAAAGGAGTGCTAGCAATTGGTGAGAGAGAAGACAGGCACGTTATATATTGGCTGAACCAGGAGAACTACTTTGTCTTTAACTAGGAATCCTATATATCTTAGGATAGAAATCTTAGTAGAGAAGTGTTTGTGCTTGGGAGGGAGATAAGCACCCGTTATCATTCTAATTCTTTCTTCTTCTTTTTTTATTATTTTTGTTTATTTTTTATCCCTTCCTGTCACTCAATTATCATCTATTAAGTATTAACTATCAAACACGAAAAAAAAAAATAACTAAAAAAAAAAGAAAGAAAGAAGTTTCCACTCTTGATTTGGAGTGGTATTCACGCCAACGCACGTTAAAAAGGAAATTTCATCTTGGAATGTTGTCTTAAAAATGGGGGAAAAAAATTACATACAACTTTATCCTAATGTTTATCTTAGGTTTAAAGGTAGTAACAGAAATATATTTTAAATTCAATTGGAATTTGATATATCTATTAAGCAGCTTCCATAGCAATGAAAAAAGAACTTCACTCATTTGAAAAAAAGAAATTTCTACTCATACTGTATGAGTCATACAGATTTTTTTATACATAGAAACCAAATGGAATGGAGTGTGATGTGAGCCAAATGGTGACTGTTTGTATTTGAAATAAAAATGTTACAAATAATTCTAGGATTTCTCTGAATTTGAAAGTGCTCACTTAGTAGGTTTCCATACCAAGGCTCAATCCAATTAAGTCCGTAGCGTCTATTTCTCTGAATTTGACTCAATCCAATTAAGTCCGTAGCGTCTACCAATTTCGCCATATCCCCCCTTAAATGTATTGATTTTGTTGAGATTAGTATCTCATTATGAAATTCTTTGATGTAAAAAGTTTGAATTCTCCCTTTTTCTCACTGCGACGTCGTTCCCTGTTTCTTTCGTTTATACTGGAATCGTTGAATTCATTAGATACGGATTCCTATCTCGAAAAGTGTTTTCTCAAAATTTCTTTTTCTGATTTTCTTGGCTATCTTCTTTCATCTTCTATAGGTTCTATAGGAGGCCGATATTTGAGGAGACCCATATTTGGTTCAATCAAAAATGATTTTATCATTTCTGTATTCGCAATTCAATATAGATGGATATATATTCTTATTTCCACATATATATCACTTTTTCTCTCTTTTATTTTCTATCACTTTCTTTTTATTTTCTTTTCGTGTAATTTACAAACAAGCTATAAAACTAGAGGTGTAAATACTTGAACGGAAATCGAACATTCTTTTTTTTTTCGGACAATATTACAAGGAGTCGCCTAATAGTCGGCTTGTTCTCATGCTAAACATGAAGTCTCAATGTCGATTTCTTTGCATGCCCTAGGTCAATTCCTCCAGATCTCAAACAGAGGTAGGCAAAAATGGACATAGTGGCCGAAGTGATTTTGAAATGGTTAAAAGTGAGCGCAAAATGCTCTAGATGTCGTGGATTTGGAAATGGTTGATGTAACATATGCTTATATATACATCCATACATATATATTTATACATATAACCAGAATACCATATTGGCCCATTTCACTTTTTGGACCATGTCATGTACCTTAATTGGCCCATTTATTTGTTTCCAACACAACATATTGGACTTTACGCCACTAAGCCCATTTTCCCATTTCAGTAACACATCCATTAAGCCCATTTGTGCTTGGATCTCAAATTTATTAAGGAAAAAAAAAAAGTAAAAGGATATAAATTACATCTTATGTTAAAAATAGAAAGTAAAATAACCTAAAAATGAAATAATAAGAATTTGTAATCCATCTTTACTTTCTTTTTTTGTTTGGTTTTATTTTCTATTAATAAATTTAAAATTTAAACATAACATTAGTATACTTTTGAATACGAGAGAGAGAAATGGGAGGGGATCCTCATAATCAAAATGACGTAGTTTCATTGACAGATAATTAGTGATGGCATGTTCCCACCGTTGCAAATAGATACCATTTGCTACAGTAACATGCCATCTCTAATAGTAAGTTGCCAAAAAAAAAAAAAAAGCCAATTGCAACGTCGCGTTTTGCCTTGCAAATAATCACCTTTTGGCTACTACAAATCATGTCGTCAAAAAATGCTCTGTCGCAAAATGAGCAATTGCCGTCGCAAAAAAGTGACTATTTGTGACAGTTTTTTCACCGTCGCAACACAATTCTGTGACAATGGACCTAGTTTTTAGTAGTGCATTATATGATCTGCTAATCATATAATGAATTTGGAATAAAAATTCTAGAATTAATTTAATAGTGCTGATAAACTTTTTCTTTGTGGTTCATTACCATAAATATAGGGCTAGATTGAGACTTCCGTTAATAACCCTTTCTTTAATAATATGCAATTTGCTTTGAAATTCTTTCATCATTTCTAATCTATGTTAATAGGTTTACATTACTAGTGGTACGGCACGTGCTTCACACGTTCTAATCCCATTATTTGATAAATGAAAAAGCAAAAAAAAAAAAAACAATTAAAATTGCCAATGCACAAAAAATTTTGAAATTTTTTTATATTTTATGAGGTAAATAATGATAGCATACAAAAAATACTCAATCCAAACCATCTCAATATTTTATTTACTAAGAAGTTATTCGATATGAAAAGCCACAAAATCTACCATGTCTAAAGTGATCGCTTTTGATTATAGCTCAAAGCTGCAAAATCCCTCTCTCCTAAAATTCAGACATGCTGGCTGAAGTCCATTGGGAAACCAAATTGGAGAAAATAGAGAGAGAAAGAAAAAAAAAAAAAAAGAAAAAAGAATAGGAATAGGTTAGTTCACTGAAAAAGGTCATCTATTTGCACCAATTCAATAAGCTTGATCTATAAGCACCAATTAAACAAGTTACAGTCAAATCTACACGACAGACTACGACAGTAATATAAGTTAGAATGAAAAGCTTCATTAAAGAAAGAAGTAGGAAAGAATCAATAGGCAATGACATGTATGCAATGAAACAAGAGATTTACGTTGTCATTAACAGTGGGAGTATTAACACTACTTTTCTGTCAGGCATATGCATGCACGCTTAATCCATTACGTTCGTATATGTAGGAATTAATGGAGATATCAAAGGCGAAAAGGTGGAAAATCAAGAATAACAGATTATCTCAAAGTCAATGTCTTAATCAATTCTAACCCTGCAACTTTCTATACAATTTTTTTTTATTTTGCTTTTCTTGTTTATAATAAAAAAAGGCAAATTTTCTTTTAGTTTTTTTTTGCTTTTCTAAGCTAAGCGAAAAAAAAAAAGCTACATAAAAAAATTAAAAAAGTTAAAAAATTTGTTAACTTTTTATGCTTATAAGCCAAAAAAAAGCTTTGGCTTACCAAACAGGTGGCTTTTTGCTTTTGAGTAAAAAAATATTTTTGTTTTTTTAAAATTTTTTTTGCTTTTATATATATATATATATATATAATAAAAAAAAAGTTAATTTTTTTTTTTTACTTAAAAACCAAAAAAACTAACCTATTAATCTAACTTCTCTACAAACCATGCAAAATTTTCACATCCTGACTGCAGGAGGTACTGGTCCCAAATATTTTGTTTCTCGCAAAACACACAATAATGTTTAGAATACTAAAATTTCGAACACAGTGAAACGTGATCATTTGTTCAACAATGGTTTCTAGACCCACTAACGATCCACATGCATCAATTCCTTGAGTATTCACTCAAACAACCTTCTTTTTTTTTCTTCTTTTGTTTTTTATGTAACGTGGGCCTAAGCCCAAACAAAAAAAACTAAACAAAGGAACCTCTGGGAAAGCCCCATTCAAGGGTATCTAGATCTAACCACCTCTGGACAGAAGGTGGAGGGCAGGTCAAAACTTCAAGTTGTGTTGCACTAAGCAGGGCATCATGTACCAGTTGATTGGCACATTCATTTGTTAGATTATTCTTGATTGAGCCCACATTACTTGTGGGTGTTTTCTAAACACGGGTTAGACCCAAATCTGAATGAGACAAACATGGTAAGCTCAATAAGATTGTGATTTATTATACATGGGCTATGTAAGCACTCCATTTTTGACCGCTCGGCAGTCTACACTTCGTCCAGACTTGTTTTCAAGTCATTATGGACATATTCCAATCGAAACCAATCATCTAGTCCAAATTCCGTCTCTCCATCGCTTCGCGGGCCTGTCAGGCCCAAATAGAGGCAAAATGACCAAAATGCCCTTAGGGGCATTGTCCTTTCTTATTCCAATTCTAATCTCTCTCTCGAGACAGTTTATTCCTCGAGACGGTCCGAGTAGCAAAACTACTCACAAAACCGTCAGAGTGGCGGAAACACTCACAAAACCGTCAGAGTGGCAGAAACACTCACACCGCTAGAGTGGCGGAAACACTCAAAACCCAGGCACGTCTCTTCGGAGTCGGTAAGACCCCTTTCCAATCCCTCTCTCGAGACAGTTTATTCCTCGAGACGGTTCCAATCCAGGCACGTCTCTTCGGAGACGGTAAGACCCCTTTCCAATAACTCTCTCGAGACAGTTTATTCCTCGAGACGGTCCGAGTAGCAAAACTACTCACACAACCGTTAGAGTAGCGGAAATACTCAACCGTTAGAGTAGCGAAAATACTCACAGAACCATTAGAGTAGCGGAAATACTCACAGAACCGTTAGAGTAGCGAAAATACTCATAGAACCGTTAGAGTAGCGGAAATACTCTCAAATCGTCAACCTCGTCCGCGTAGCGGAAATACTCAACCCCGTCCGAGTAGCAGAAATACTCAACCCCGTCCGAGTGGCGGAAACACTCAAAACCTAGGTCAATACCCATGTTTGTTAGCTCACTTCGGTGAAAAATGACCAGACTACCCTTAGGACCTTCTTCGAGACTTTTCGGTCAAGATGACCATTTTGCCCCTAGGCATCCGGATGCCCCGGGAACCACACCGGCTCTGGGTATCAAACCGGTAATGTCCCGAGAATACTTTTTATAGTGTTCTCGACCTTCCTTTACCTTTCCGGACCATTCCGAATTAGTTCCGGCCAACCCAGTACAAAATGACCGTTTTGCCCCTAGAGGGCCGGTCTCCTTTTTCGACCACACCGGCTCTGGGTATCAAACCGGTAATGTCCCGAGAATACTTTTTATAGTGTTCTCGACCTTCCTTTACCTTTCCGAACCATTCCGAGTCAGTTCCGGCAAACCCGGTACGAAATGACCGTTTTGCCCCTAGTGGACTGGTTTCCATTTCCGACCACGCCAGCCCTGGGAATCAAACCGGCAGACCCTGGGAACATTCTAAATAATGTTTCCAGATCCCAAGTCATTTTCCGGGACAATCCGGGTTCGCCCCGGCAGTTTCCTAGTCCGATTGACCGTTTTGCCCCTAAAGGCCCGGTCAACCTTTCCGACTCACCTTATCTTCATTTTTCAAGTCAAATACCTCCAGGACACTATTTTGAGTATTCCTGCTTCTTTCCGACCTTCCGGGTCATTCCCGGCTCCTTCAAATCATTCCCGGACTTTCCGGAGTCACTCCTAGTGAAGCTAGGCTAAAAATTGCATGGTAGTCACTAGTACAGGCGCCCAAATCTAGTCAAAGATACGTTGCTTGCCGACCTTAATTGTTTCCTAAATGGCTGGCGCCACTAGCAGTGGCGCCAAGCCAAAAAATGGCCTGGCGCCACTACTAGTGGCGCCAGTGTATAATTTGGCCTGGCGCCACTACAATAGGCGCCAGGTTCGTCTTCCCTCTATAAATACAGAGCCTTATTCAACGTGAAAAGGGTATGAAAACTTAACCTAGAAATCACACAATTCGATATACAGAGCTCGAGCACCTCCAAAAACCTTAGTTTCCTTAGGTTCTCCAAACCCTAGCCACCCTACACTAAGCCCTAGCCATCATACACAAACCCTAGCCTCCTATACACTTACACACTCCCCCATATACTCATACACTAGCCTTCAACCATCTTTTGAAGACTGGAGGAGCTGCAACCCGAAGCTTGAAGATAACTCTTGAAGACGAAAGACGAAGATCAAGACCGAAGACTGAAGACTGCACGGCGCGCAAAATAAACAAGATACAAGGTAGGCTCCCTCTTTAATTTTCCGTACTTCCCCCCTCTCTTCTCTCTCCAACCCACTTGGATTTTCTCTATTTTAATCCCCCATCTCTTTCCCCCCCTTTCTTTGCATGCTTGAAACAAGGGGACTCCCGGTCCATGTGTAGGATTAGACTATTGGAAGGTCACCGTGTCGGGGGCTTTCTTCTAGTCTAACCAAAGACCACGTGGGTCCGGCCCCCTTGATTATGTGGTGAAGCCTTAACCTTGTATGTTCACGACCCCAAATTGCATTGCGCATATCATAGTCTTGCATCTTCCAAAAACTGTTTTCAAAGTTGTTTTTCAAAAATCATTTTCAAACTTGTTTTCAAAATTGCATCAAAATCTCTTTTTCAAAAACTTGTTTTCAAAACCACAATTCTAGGGTGATTCTAGCCTTTCCATGGCTAGGGTTGCTTTAGGAAAGTGTTACATTAAAAGTGACCTTTTGGTCTATATTTTCAAATCTTGTTGTTTTCAAAACCGCTTTCCTAAAGTGGTTCTAGCCTTCTTATGGTTAGAATTGCTTTAGGAAAGTGAGATGTTTTTATACCTTCTAAAAGCTCTCTTCAAAAATCTCTTCCTAAAAATCTCTTTTTCAGCATACTTTCCTAAAACTCTCATTTTCAAAATTGTTTTCAAAAACTCCCTTCCAAAATCTATTTTTCAAAACTCTCTTTTTCAACTCCTCTCCAAAATCCTCTCCTCAAAATCTACTTTCTAAAAACATTCCCTGCAACTCTTTCCAAAAACTCTCTTCCCAAAATTTTTCTTCTAGAAACTCTCCTCTAGGATCTTCTTTCCAAAATTTACGTTTCTAAAAACGCACTTTCCAAAACTCCTTCTCTTTAAAATCTTTCTCCAAAAACTCCCTCTTCAAATTCACTTTCCAAAAGTTCCTCCCTAGGATTCCCTTCTAGAAAACCTTCGTTTCCAAAAACGCATTTTCTAAAAATCCCTTTTCCTTAGAGCCCAAATCGAGCCCTAGAATCCACAATTAGGAAACCCTAAATTTTCTACCCAAAAACATGGTTTTCAAACTTTGCCCCAAACCTAGGTTTTTAAAACCTCATGTTTTCACATAAAAAATGTACATGTTTCCAAAACCTATTTTCTACGTCAAAACTATGGTTTTTCAAATCTAGGGTTTCTAGAATCTCCCTTTCCAAATTCTTGCCAAATCCAATCTCCCCGTTTAGGAAACTAGATCCCGTCCTCCGTTTTTGGAAACAAAATCCAACCTTTCTCTTTTAGAAATCAAATCCAATCTCTTCTTAATCCAAACCTTTCCTAATTCAATTCCTTCCTAAACCATAAGTTTCCTAAACCTAAATTTTAAATCTTTCCTTAAATTTCAAAATCTAACTCTTTCTTAATTCAAATCCTTCCTAAACTTCCGTTTTCCTAAATCTTAAGTTTCCAAAACTTGAATATAAAAATCTTTCCTAAATTTTAAAACTCAACTTTCAAGTCTTTCCTAATTCAACCCTTTCCTAATTCTTCCCCTTTTCAAAATCTTTTTCAAATCTAAGCTTTCAAATCTTTCCTAAACTCAAACCTTTCCTAATCTCAAGATTTTCTAAAACTCTAAAACTTTCTAAATATCAAATCTTTCCAAATTCAAAATTTTCTAAATTTGAAACCTTCTTAAGCTAAACTTTTCCTAATTCAAAACATTTCTAAATTCCAAACTTTCCAATTTTCAAAACTTTCCAATTTTGAAGCTTTCTTAAATTCAAACTTTCCTAATTTCAAAACTTTCCAAAAAATAAAACTTTCCTAATTCAGAACTTTCCTAATTTGAAACTTCCCTAATTTGAACATTTTCTAAATCCAATCTTTCCTAATTTTCTAAACCTTTCAAGTCAAGTCAAATCTTTCCTAAGTCTCTTCTCCTTCCTAAGTTAAGGTTTTCTTAAACCTTCTTCTTTCCAAAACAAGTCCAAATCAATCTTTCCAAAGCAAGTCCAATCCTCTCAATTCCAATTCCAATCTCCTTTTCTAATTTCGAATCAAATTCAATTTCCAGTTCAAGTTCCTTCTTCAATCCACTCTTCTATTTTCAATCGGACTCCGGTCCGAACTACGACTGACCTGATTCCCCCAAAGGGATACGTAGGCAACCTTCATAGGTGCGGTCACAATACTTTTCAAACTTTCAATTCTACCCTCATGGGTGTGGTTTCAAAATTCTTTCCAAATTTCAAATTTCAATTTCAAAATTTCTATTTTCAAACTTCTATTTTCAATTTTCAAACTTTCCAATTTTAATTCTATTTCTTCAAATCTATGTTCAAACCAAATCAATTTCAAATCCATCTCTTTTCAAATCTATTTTTCAATTCTCTTTCCTTGCACTTGCATATCATGCATCATGTTTTCTAAACATTGTTTTTCAAAGTGGGTAGGATTGAACTATAGTTAGTTAAAGACTCTCATAGGTGAAATCTAGGGTAGATTGACATGTAGGTACCAAAAGGGCGGGGTAGGGTGATAGCTTAGTGCGTCTTCCCTACACGTAACCAACCTCCGAACCTAGATCACTGATTTCAAAGACCAAAACGGAGTTATTTTTCAAAAAGGGCTAAATGCTTTCCAAAGGTTGCCAAACAGTCTATTTTCTTAAAAACCCTCTCTTGAGGAGATATTTTCAAATTGTTTTTCCAAAACCCTAAGTGTAGTCTTCGGATTATTCTTAGTTTTTAGGTGACCTAACTCACCTTAATCCAGTTAGGTGGCGACTCCGAATCTTTTTCAAAAACCCTTTATTCAAACCTAATTTTCAATTCAAACTTAGTCGCACTCATTCTTCTAGGAGGGTGAGTTCTAACGAGAGAGTACAATGTTTTTCTTGCTTGTGTGAGTATTCCTCAAGTGCGAAAAATCTGGGCGCGACAGGCTAGTGTGCACCTATTATCAATGTGGGTTGACGGTAATTAGTGTGGGCCTAATCAGCCAATTGAGCCTTTAATGGAAGGGCCCAATGTGACTAGGGTTTTCCTATATATAGAGACTAGGTCCCCTCTCTTCTCACAATCAGACAAATTTTCATAAAATTCCGTCATACAGTAGTAGGTACAGAGAGGAAGACCAGCCTCCAAGAAGCTTTGTTCGAGATAATCGCCGCTCCAAAATGATTCGTGAAACCAAGGAGCAAACAAGTAAGTTTTCGCATTCAGTTTTATTTCTTGTTAAAGTTCCTATATTCACATATGATTTAGGTCAACTTTTATGATCTGTTTTGAAGTTTATATCATTGGCTTCCCTCCATATGAACTATAGCTCACATGTCCATTCTTGCTGCATAGCCTCTTGTATTTTAGATTACCAGATTGGTGTTTGGGTGCATAATGTCTGGGTGCAAGACAGCATCAATGGCCTCTTGTGAATTTGATTCTACAGTAACCAGTCGATATCCTTGATCCCAAGCCAGTTGTATACCTTGCCACAATGCCCACAACTCTCCCGTGATAGCATTGGCCAAGTCAAGTTGTTGTTTGAATCCATAGAGCCATAAGCCTTCACCATCCCGAATGAGCCCCCCCAAATGCTGCGGTCCCAGGGTTTCCTCTTGATGCCCCATCAGTGTTGATTTTTGTGTACCCTAATTGTGAGGGTTTCCATTTCAAAGCAGGGTTCCTACCTTTTTTATTCCCCAGCTAATTCTTTGCCATGTTATACACCCATACCTTCCTGTAGATAACTGCAACCGAGTCTCTTGGGATTTCGAACTCTGGCTCGTTTGCTTACTTATTTCTCTAGTACCAAATCATTGATACAGCTCCCATGAAGAAAGTTGGCCAATTTCCCCACTCGTCACCAGCCCATTTTTAGCCTTTCAAGTTAAGATCCACCCATTAGTCCAGTGGCCAGGAGAGGAATTCTTGAATGTACCTGGGAGATACCACTTGTTTCCATACTCTTAGAGGGAGGGTGCATTCCCTGAGGGCATGGAGAGTAGATTCCCAGTGACAGCCACAAATCAGGCATCGTCAATCGCTATCCAAATGTCTCCATGCTTTTTGTTGGTTTGTAAGCAACCTATCATGGCGAGCCAGCCATATTAGTTGTCTCTACTTTTGACAGCCACTTGTTCCCCATAGCTTTAATCCCTTCTTACTTTCTGTATTATCATCCGTTAAGTTTTGGATTTAAGCATGGACTGATTTAACCGATGGCTTGCCATTAGAGGAGGATTTTCAGCCAAACCTATCCACATTATCTTATCGAGTATCCAGAATAATGGAAAGAACATGGCGATGAATATTGGCCAGAAGAAGCATGTGTAGCTTTGCCCAATCCCATCCCTGATTAGGGATCTAGTACTCCTTAATAGTATTCGACCTTTCTGCATCTGGCACGCAGCAATTGGGTAATGTATTTAGAGGAAAATCCAGCAACTAGATGTCTAGCCAAAATCGAATGTTCTTTCCTTATTCCCCACTTTCCATGTAAGTCCTTCCTTAAGAAGCTTACCCCCCCGGCAATACTTCTCCATAAGTATGATGGGTTTGACTGCTTGGGTTCCCATATTTCTCTACCTTTGGTCAGGTATTTACTTTTGAATACTCTAGCCCAGAGCTGGTCCTGCCTTTGTAGGAGGCCCCATCCCAATTTCGTGAGTAAAGCCACGTTTGCATCTCCAACCCAGCAAATAGCAAGCCCCCCAAATTCCTTCGATTTACAAACTTTTTCTCAATCTAACAGATGCATTTTCCTCTTACTTTCATTGCCACCCCACATAAATGTTCTTGTGCTGTTATCAATTGCTTCGCAAGTCCCTTGGGGGATCTTAGTGGTCTGCGGGGCATAGGTTGACATGGTTAATAGAATTAAATGAATAAGCGTGGAACGCCCGATAAATGAAACTTGAATTGCCTTCCACCCGGCTAATTGTTGCGCACTTTTTCTAGGATGAAATTATAAGTCTCTTTAGTAACTCTAGAATGCAGTAACGAGACCCCCAAATATTTTCCCAAATTAGGTGTGAGAGGGATATTGTACTTGGCACTAAGCTCATTGGGCTGGTGATTCCTGATGTTTGGTGATACAAATAGCTTGGACTTAGATAAGCTCACCCTTTGTCTTGACATACTGCAGAAACTTTCCATAATTGAGTACATAACCCTTGCTTGTCTTTCAGTGGCATGCCCAAATAGAATTAAATCATCTGCGAAGAAAAGATCGGTGATCTCTAGTCCTCCTTGAGCTGGTTTGACGGCCCTCTAGTTCCCTGCCTTCCTGCTCTCTTCAATTTGGTGACCCAACACTTCCATGTAGAACACAAATAAATGAGGTAACAATGGATCACCTTGTCGAAGTCCCTTACTAGGAGTGAAATAATCCAATTTTTTGCCATTCCACAGTACTACTAATTGGGCGGAAGAGACACTATCCAAGATCATAGAAATCCAGGTTGAGGGGAAGTTCATTTGAAGTAAGACAGCCTTTTTTTAGATCAATTTTAGCTGCTAGAGATCCTTTCTTGCCCTTCATTTTACGTATGGAGTGTAAACTCTCCTGGGCAACCGTAATGTTATCTTATGCTTGTCTTCCAGGAATAAAACTGGCTTGGTTTGGACTAATAAATTTATTTAGTAGTGGCCTAAGGCGATGCACCAAGACTTTGGATGTGATCCGCATAACGACATTGTCGAGGCTGATGGGTCTGAATTGTGCTAAGCTCTCTGGATAGTCCACTTTTGGTATCAAGGTGATCAACGTTTGATTTACTTCCCCTGGGACTTTGCCTTCCAGGAATGCTTGTTATACCATTTGAGTTATGGAGCTTCCAACGATGTGCTTGTACCTTTGGTAGAATACTGGCTGGACCCCATCAGGTCTTGGAGACTTGAATGCTCCTATTGAAAAAACTGCTCTACGAACTTCATTGCTATCAATGGGTCTCATCATCCAATTCTTGTCATTACTAGATAGCTCAGCCATTGGCATGGATTGGATATTGTCGTCAGTCACCCCAGGGTCTGCCGTATATAACTGTTAAAAATATTCCACTGCCATTATCTTTAATTAATCCACATCTGAACACCAATCACCATTACTTGATTTTAGAGCATTAACTCTATTTTACCTTCGTTGGATGAAAGTTGTCGTGTGTAAATATCTTGTATTCCTATCCCCTAGTCTGCTTTTTTTAGTCGGGCTTTCTGGAACCAGTGAGTCTCTTCATGGAATAAGATTACATTATGTTGAGTTAAGGTTGATCCTTGTTGACTCAAGGTTAATTCCCATGTTGATTTTGATGATAACTAAACCTTGTGTTATTTTACTAATGAATCTACTTAGTGTGCAGATTAACAAAGTTCATAACTTAGACTTAAAGTTGAATCTTAAGTCTAATACATGTCAAAGAGTATGCACAACAAGTTCAAGAAGTAAGCAATAAATTCAAAGAGCTATGCAATGAACCAAACAGAGGATTGTCGCCTATCTCTACTTCAAACATATGTTCCACATTCGCAGAGATTGAAGGTGTTCGATTAAAGCTTCTTTCAAGTATGCATAGTTTCAATGAAGATTGATTTGCACCAGACTAAAGACTTCATTAGAATATGCAAGATTAGTCGAGGAGGTGCAATGCTCAGTTGAAGATGTATTGTCTATTGAAGAGATTATAAATGCCTCAAGAGATGATTACATCTAGTATGCAAAGATCAATTTCAGATTATGTGATTGAAGTTGCTCAGAATAAATATCTGATCTCTACATGGAATCCAAGTGAAGAATTCTTCTATAGTGTAAAGAATCAATGAAGATTAGATGTGTGAAGAGATTTCAACAAGTTTGCAAAAGTCTCATTGAAGTGATCTTTAATGAAGAATGAAGAATTACTAACAAAGAGAGGAAATCAGAAATGAAACATTGTGAAGCTTTAAGTAGTTGAGGAAGCTTTGGAAATGAATAAGAAAAGATGAACATTGATCTAATGAAGCTTTGATTGTTTGAGATTCAAGAAGAAGATCAATATCCAATGATTGATTCAATCCAAATTGAATAGAAGTTAACCCTGATGAGTTAAAGAGATTTGATTGATCATCATACCCCAAAGACATACTCTTTGAAGATCTTATACCTATGCTAAGATGATCTGAATCATTAGAAGATAGAATACAGAATTCTGGGCAATGAGGGGACTCATGGAAATGAGGAGTCACCTCCTGATCACAAACGTAAACGGTCTGAAGACAAAATGGGCAATGAGGGGACTCATGAAAGTAAGGTGTCGCCTCTTGCACATAGAAGCAAAAAGGCATGAAGACAAACTGGACAATGAGGGGACTCATGGAAATGAAGTGTCGCCTCTTGAACATAGAAGCAAAAAGCCTGGAAATCAAATAGATAATGAGTGGACTCATTATCATGAAGTGTCGCCTTATGGAGTCAGAAGTAAAAGGCTTGAAGATGAAATGAACAATGAGTGGACACATGAAGACGAAGAGTCGCCTCTTGGCAGCAGAAGTAAAAGGCTTGAAGATAATATGATCAATGAGCGGACACCTGAAGATGAAGTGTCGCCTCATGACAGCAGAAGCCGAAGATGTGAAAACAGAATGAACGAGGAGTCGCCTCATCGATATGAAGAAGGGACTCATGAACTCAGTGAACATCGTCTGGTAAATGCAGAAGCAGGAAGTGTCGACTCCACAGATCTGGAGCCAACTCCCTCTGATATAACGGCTATTTTTCTTAACGTTATAACGGACTGGACGTCCATTTATAATACCCAACCACCTCCACCGGATGGAATCAATGCAAGGGTATATACACTAGCCTCCAACTGCATTTATATACAAGAATCAAGAGGAAGAAATAACAAGAGACAAGAATCACTGATCAACCTGATATTCCTGAACATTCTTCCTGTTTGATTCTTGAGTGAGCTTTGATTGTAAATCTACTCTTGCTAGAGAATTTGTTTGTTACTTGTATATTCATATACACTTGTAATCGAGAGTTTAGAGAGTTCTCTTGTGTGAAACAAAACTCTTGTAAGTTTGAGTGGAGCTTGGACAAAACCATTTCGGGATTGAAGAGCTCAGTGAGGAGTTCTTTGTAGAGTGAGCTGAGCACTTTGTCAATCAGCAGTCCATTTTGTAATAGGTGATTACATAGTGGAAAAAGACTTCAAGGAGGTCTTGGGGTGAGGACGTAGACCACGGTTTCTGGTTGAACCTAGGTAAATCTGTTTCTCTCTTCTATTGCTCTGTTTTCTTTGCTTCTACTGATAATATTGCATTGCATATAGATTTATCTCTACTATATTGTTTAGATTAGTTTTGATTAATCTTAACTTGTATTAATATTCGAAAAACCCAATTCACCCCCCTCTTGGGTTGCCTTTTGGACCAACATATTATACTTTCTTACTAGTTGTTTCTCTAACCTTTCCAGGAAGCTATTCGGCCATGCTCCTAAAGCGCGTTGAATACCTGCTAATCTTGCTAAAGTTGTGTACTTCCTCTTGAAGATATTACCAAAAACTTTTTTGTTCCAATCCTTAGCTGCATTTATAAGGCAAGTTGTTGTCAGCGAAATTTGGCCTTTTGAAAAATTCCAAGAGTTTTGAACGAGCTATTCAAATTGCGGATGTGAGAACCAAGTTGCCTCCATCCTAAAAGGTCTAAGAGCTCTTTCTGGGATGAAGCCTTCAGTATAAATAAGAATTGGGCAGTGATCCGACCTTGTTCGTGGTAAATGCTTAATCTAGGCTTCTAGGAACTTAGCTCTCCATTTTGAGTTTCAAGTGGCCCTATCCAGTCGCTCTTGGATAATTCTGTACCCTCTCCTTAAGCTCGTCCATGTGAAGCAGGGACCAGTAAATCCCATATCGATAAGCTTGCAATTATCCATGTAATTAATAAATTTTGCACACCTATTGTGCTGGAGGGGCTCGCCCCCCCTTGTTTCTCATCTGCAGAGGCCATTTCATTTAAGTCTCCAGTCAGTAACTAGGGAAAAGATATAGCTTAACCTAGACCATTTAGGTATTCCCAAAGTTCCTTTCTGGAGTTTGGATTAGGGCTTGCATAAATAATTGTGAATAACCAGTCTATCTCACTCTTCCTTCTTATAATAACATTTAAAGCCTGGAAGGAAGGGGGTAATAGCTCCACCTCAACTAGGTTCTCCCGCTAAAACAACCGTATGCCTCCAGAAAAACCATTTGCTTCCACCTGGGTCATGTTACTGAACACCATTTGTTGAAGCATACGGGTAGCTTTAATACTCTAAACTTAAGGTTCCATTATCACAAGCATCATTGGATCATGGCTTCGAACTAAATCACAAATTGTCTGAAAAAACGCATTATTGCCAGCTCCACGGTAATTCCAAACTAGGATCTTTATAGGAAAGGTAGTTAGTGTTTTGTGAAGCATTCTGTTATTGACCATTCGGGGTTGAATCGCCTGATTCAACCCTGCTCATTATAACTGGCTCATTTCCATCATCATTCTCAGCGGAAGAGAAAATACCATCTCGAACTCTCACTCTGGACGTATAGGGGAGATTAGCCGTTGCCTCATTTTCATCTCAATCACATCGATTCTGTGGTCTGGGACCATCAGAGCTGGGCAATTCATCGGGTGGCCGACCAGTACATCCACTAAGAGAATATTGAGGAAGTGTGAGATCATAGTAGAGGATTGGTGGGTGATCGATGGTGAGGTAGTGGGTGATTTGATTGGATGGGTCGGTCTATGAAGTTTTAATCTAAGATCGCCCTTACCAGAAGAAGACGGAAAGGGTCAGAATTCTTTAAATAAGGCAAACGTAGGTGGATTGAAGGGATCATGGCTTCAAACTAAATCACAAATTGTCCGAAAAAATGCATCATTGCCAGCTCCACGGCAATTCCAAACTAGGATATTTATAGGAAAGGTAGTTAGTGTTTTGCCGAGCATTCGACTATTGACCATTCGAGGTTGAATCACTTGATTCAACCCTACTCATTGTAACTGGCTCATTTCCATCA
Source organism: Euryodendron excelsum (assembly GCA_033060915.1). Taxonomy (NCBI): domain Eukaryota; kingdom Viridiplantae; phylum Streptophyta; class Magnoliopsida; order Ericales; family Pentaphylacaceae; genus Euryodendron; species Euryodendron excelsum. The sequence goes on along the minus strand of CM065388.1, from coordinate 40,407,634 downwards.
TCACTCTCAGCGGAAGAGAAAATACCATCTCAAACTCTCACTCTGGACGTATAGGGGAGATTGGCAGTTGCCTCATTTTCATCTCGATCACATTGATTATGTGGTCTGGGACCACCAGAGTTGGGCAGTTCATTAGGTGGCCGACCAATACGGCCACTGAGCGAATATTGAGGAAATGGGGGATCGGAGGTGGTAGAGGATCGATGGTGAGATAGTGGGTGATTTGATTGGATGGGTCGGTCTATGAAGTTCTAATCTAAGATCGTCCTTACCAAAAGAAGACGAAAGGGGTCGAAATTCTTTAGATAAGGCAAACGTGGGTGGATTGAAGGGAACGCCTTCTGGATTTGGTCTCACCGGAGACGAGGGAGCTTCTAAGGAAGAGGGAGAAAAAATTTGAGGCGAATGGCAAAGGTAGGATTTAGGGTTTCCATGAGTCCACGATGGCTTTGTGGCAGTAGTCTTTTGTTGATCAGTACTGAACATGGCATTTGTTTTGTGACCTTTTTTTCTACTTTGGCCTCTAGTTGTTTGCAATCCAGTGGTTCTCGTAGCCCCAAATGTCATTACCTCAAGAACTGGCTCCTTTTGCCGTGCCTCCAGCCCATTCGAGACTAGTGTATCACTTGACTGTCCTTGACCCTACCCTCGTCCACTATGCACCACATTAGCAGTACTGTTGGTGTGATGTTGCACCATGCTTGGTCTCCACTGTCATTAGTGTTGCCCGTGCTTCCTTCCACGTGATGTCATGCTAACCTGCCATGTGCCTCACTAGCACCTCTCCGACCTCTCCGCTGAGCGATCATCCATGGGCCAAACGAAGATTGACCCGAAGACCTATGGACTTCGTCTTCCTTACTCGTCCTGTTGTTCAATGGTTCCTTGTTTTGAGCCTCCTCCACAGTGCTTACCAGCCTTGTCTTGTATATCATTGGACAAGCCTCTTTCTTATGCCGATACTAACCACACTCAAAACAAATAGCATGAAGGCCCTCATACTCCACTGTAAATCTAGAGCTATTCAACCCTACTCTAGATACCGAGCTTTGCTTCAAATTAACTTCAACACACACCCTTGCGTACTCCCCCCGAGCTCGATCATTCATCATTTTGACCGGCTTTACCGCGTTACCCACAAGGTTTCTCAGTCCAATCAAGACTTCATCATCAAAGTATTCAATTGGTAAATTTGGAAACCTTACCCAGATTAGAGTCCAAGCTAGTTCATCTTTCTTCAGCTGGAAGTTTGGGCACCATTTTCATACTGTTAATAGTGACCCAGTATTACCCAAGGCCCATCAAATAGCACATGCATGTAGTCTGCCTTAGTTGCAAATCTTGCCGAAAAGTAACCATTTCCTAGTCCCACTATTTCGAATGGCCCAAAGAATTTCCAGAGTTGTTGTATTCATTGATGGAGTATTTTATATCGTACCGGTCTACCCAATAGTTTAACTATCAACGCTTTCCTCCAAAGTGCACGCAATCTCTGAAGATCGTCTCTCGCTACTATTTTTCAAATAGGTTGTCCGCTCCCTTTTTTGTCCAATCATTCATAATTTGGTCCTCATCCATTTCTTCTTCACCTTTCAAGCAGAAGTACCACGGCGTTGCTAGTTTAGCTAAAGCTTCTCTAAACGATGGTCAAGACCCAGCAAGGACTTCACCTCCCTGACTCACTGTTGTATCATTCGGATCCCCATTTATGTTTTCTTCCACCATATTCTCAGTCTTATCATCGTCCATACCATCTTCATGCCTTCTTTTGACTTCTTTTTACTTCGTTGGAGGTTATCAATTTCCTCCGTTGTTGCCCCTACCGCCTCACTGGTTTCTATCTCCATTTAGAAATTCACTGTGCAACACGGATAATCAATTCCACTCACACAATTTCCAAGCTACAAGGTGACTGACTTACGATTCTATATTTATATATTTCTAATGGAAAACAAGGTCAGGTTGCCATGTAGCACTTGAAATATGACTTCATAAAGTTTAATCAGTTATTGGACCAATAAAGATTTCTTTAAACAAGAGTCCTATGCTAAGAGCAACTCCAACACTACTAGCTATTTTGAAAAGCCAAAATATAATAAAATATTATGCTCTCTATTTTAAAGAGTCACTTTTAGATAGCAACTCTAACACTACTTTATCTTCACTAGCTATTCCGACTAATTATATTACATTTAATAAATAATTTTTTTTTAAAAAGCCACCTGGCGTGCCATGTCATCATCGTCATGGTGACATGACATGATGACGCAACATGCCACATCATCAAAAACTGAAAAAATTATTTAACGGTCAAATATTGTAATGATCATATTTTTTTAGGTAAAAGTGTCAAGTTCTTTAGCGGTCAAATTTTTAACGGTCATATGTTTTTGTATAAATAAGGCCTTTCACCCTTATTACATCCTAAAAAAATTCACTCTATTTACTCTCTCATTCATTTCTTCTATTATTTTCTATGGCGCGCAATCATTTGATCAGTATTTTTATTAACGACTTCGACTTCGATAATGAATTGAAAATGTTAACGATTGCTACTGTGGAAGAAAAGAAACTCAATAGCGAGCATCAACTGGCAATACATCGTGGTTCTATTCTAGGCCACTCAGTTATTTTTCGTGATTTAGTTCAAGGTCATGATTGTCTTAATCAAAACTCTTTAGCTAAAACACCTGTATATCCTCCTAATTTATTCAGGAGGAGGTTCCGAATGAATCGATCTATTTTCCTAAATATCTTATCAATAGTGGAAGCATACGATCCGTATTTTGTTCGGAAAAAAAAATGCCATTGGAACCATTAGCTTATCTTCACTTTAAAAGATGACAACTGCTATAAGGATGCTCGCTTATGGAGCACCAGCAGATTCTGTGGACGATTATGTGAGGATCGACGAAAGCAATGCAATAGCGAGTTTAAAAAGATTCGTGAAGGCAGTGGTTGCAATTTTTAAAAATGAGTACTTGAGGTCTCTAAACAGTGATTATATTGCCAGATTACTATCCATGGTTACAAATCATAGGTTTTCCGAAATGTTGGGGGAGTATTGATTGTATGCATTGGAAGTGGAAGAATTATCTGACAACATGAAAAGGTATGTATTCTGGTCACATACACGAACCAACAATTATTTTAGAAGCCGTAGCTTCATATGATCTATGAATATGGCATGCCTTTTTTGGGTTACTGGGATCTCATAATAACATCAATGTATTAGAACGCACTTCTGTATTCTCTCTTCTAACTAAAGGACGTGCTCCACCAATCAATTACTCAACGAATGGAAATGACTATACAATGAGATATTATCGTGCCGATGGTATATATCTTCAATGGTCAATATTCGTCAAAACAATTCCATCTCGAAGAGGCAATAAGAAAATATATTTTACAAAAGCTCAAGAGTTGCCGAGAAAGGATGTAGAATGCGCATTTGGAGTGTTACAAGCGCGTTTTGCAATTGTACGTGGACTTGCACGTTTTTGAAAACGTGAAACACTTAAAGATATTATGAAGGCATGCATAATGTTGCACAATATAATCATTGAGGATCAGCGGAATGTCAATGAAATAGACTTTAATTATGATACGATCGATGCAAGTGCTCTTTCATCAGTGTCGAATGAGCATATTACTGAACTTCTTTAATTTGTTCAGACTCATCATCACATCAGAGATAGAGACACTCATTCAAAGCCGCAGGCAAACCTAGTCGATCACTTGTGGAATCTACACGGAGACTTGAAGGAATTTGTACTAGTTTATTTGTTTGTTCTAGTTCATTTACCTTTGTATGGCATTGCCCTAGTTTGTTTAATTTTAATAATAATTATCTTTAAATAAAACATAAGAACAATCATTTATCAAGTACTACAAAATATTACAAAATAAAGTCAAAACAAATATAATGGTTCCACCATTCTCACCAATAACGACAACTAAATATTTTTTCTAAGGATTTCCTTTGATTTCATAATCCAAAAAAATTCAGCAATTCACGTATATATAAAAAAATAAAAATAAAAAATCTGAAAAAGTGGAAAGACAGACCCAAAAAAACATTCAAGTATATCAAAATAAAGGTCATGTTGTAAACATCATCGATCAGTATAGGTTGACACTTCCCAATAAAAGCCAACAAAAAGAAAAAAGAAAACAAAAGAAAGAAGACAAGTAGATCCTCCAATGTAGTATATTATCGATGCCAAAAAATGGCATCTTGTACCAGAGTTCTCACTTCTTAGCTAAGAGTCAGTACGCTGAAAGCTAAATGTTCATCATGCATCAAGAGGCAAACATGAATGTGCTTGAACCTTGCAATCTCATATAAACTTGACAAAAGTTATCCAAATCTTCCCCCAACATTTGTGGATATGTATACACACACACATGCATTCCAAGATTATTTGTGTGTGTATGTATATGTACATATATGAAGTGTATCTATCAATGTCTAAATTTTGTGAGAGGAATATGAATATGATTCCTACAATGGTTGTTCTGGTACAAGGAGGTCCCTACCCAAACCAATAGAATCAACTCGATTTCAAAGGTTCAGGTATATCAAAAAACTTCAGCAATTCAGGGATTTCAAATTCAGCAATTCAAGTATATCAAAAAAAAAAATACAGCAATTCAGAAAAGAACATAACAAATTCAGCAAAGACAGACCCAAAAAAAAATTCAGTAAAGATAAAAAATTTGCAATTGTTCAGCCATGTTTCTAGGAAAAACCATAATTGAATAAGTTCCTTCACCTTTGTTTGGAAGCCTAGAAATTATAGGAAACCGAACATAGACAAGATCACATACATTCAACCAATCTAGTAGCAATGAAATCTAATAAACAAAATACAGAACACCACACCACGAAGAAGAGAAAAGAAAAGTGAACATCACATAGAAACCAAGAGAGAGAGAGAGAGAGAGAGCTGGAACCCAGAAGGAAATCAACAAACTCAGACTTCTCTCTGCACCGTTCTCTATTTTAGTCGAAGCTTTGCCTGGAAAAGGAGAATGGGCCATTAGAACATGAAGTGAGAGGGAGGGGGAAAGCAACAATGGGGAGGGCAGAGAGAAGGGATGGGGAGAAGGAAGATATCCAGTGAAGAGGGAAAGATATGGTGAGGAAAAGATGGATGGAGAGAAGGAGACCTATTGTTGAAGTTTTGTGGCCTAGCTCTCGAATGAGATGCTTCGAAGAGAGAAGTGCCAGGTTGGACAACCCTTGCACACAGCGAGCGAAAACAATGAAAGCTAATATAACTAGTGAGATATAGAGCCAGTTGGAGCACAAAAAAGAAGACTGACTCGGTAAAATAGCTAACATAATAGTTTTAACGAGCTGATTAGAGTTGCTCTAACAGATATTTCATCAAACAATTTGGACACAAGAAAGGGATGCTAATCTATAACCTCGTACTTCCCAATCCAAATCAAATCAATAAAGTAACAAGTCCAATATCAACGGCATCAAATCAAAACAAGGAACAAAACCACTTTTTCGTGGAACCGTAAATTTTTATTCAAGTGCTTGTCAATCTATGCTACACGAATTGAGATAGAAAACTACATAAGCATGAGAGTTCATGCTATGCTTGCCAATCCTGTATGAATTAAGATAGAAAACCACATAAGCATGAGAGTTTATGCTCTGAATTGGAAAAAAAAAAAAGAAACTTCCGAAACCATACTTTTAAAGGGGCGGAGCCAAAATTTTATTTTGGGATGTTGAAACTTTGAAACACATATTTTTGCCTATTAATATAATTACTATATTTATGTTTTTTTTTTTTGTATATATTTTGAAGTTGAAACATGAGACCTATATTAGGATATAAGACTATTTTTTTTATATGAAAATAAATCTACCTTCTATAGCATCAGTAAAATATAAAAATTCAATTATTTTTTAGTATGTTTCAACTTTTACTAAAGGCTCACATGGGATGAGCCTTTGGGTGTGTTATGTGTGTATATACCATTACTTGAATTTCTGTTTTTAAAGGATTGTTAAGTGGTTGTGTTGTTTTTAAAAAAAAAAGGGTAAAACTTGACTTTATTTATTTCAAAAATTTTCAATGATTGATTCTATACAAAATTCAATACACTTTTTTTTTTAATGTGTATATATATGTGTGTGTGTGTGTGTTTTCATGGTTTGAAACAAATCTTAACTACCATATAATACATTAATATGTATTTGTGAATATATTCTCATGTTTGATGGGTAAGACCCACTTGTTGAATTAGTGGACATTAAAAAACCAATTTACTGTTAACTTTATTAGGTTAGAACTTGCAAAAAAAAAAAAAGAAAAGGTAAAAGCCCTAATATATCGTATAAAATTTTGATATTTTATTAGGCTAGGACTTTAAGAAATGTTTTAAATTGTGGGTGGTTAGTACCTTAAAAAAAGGTTTTAAATTATTGAAGGTGCCATTAGTATAAGTTTTTGTTAAGATAATATATAATTGTACATTATATGCAAGAGGATTATACAAAAAGTGGGGTGCCATGCCCTAGGGGTCACCATGGCCAACCCAAACCCACTTATTATTTATAAGGCTTAAAGTTTTTTTATAGACACGGTTAGTTTAATGAGTAGGTTTGGAAATTGAGTTTAAATTCTGGTTTGGTCCGAAACATATATTTATTTTAATATATTTATGTATTTAAAATTTATATTATTGAATATTATTTTTTAAAAAATAATTATAAATTAAATGAACGAATTTGAAAATAATAATTTTTTTAATTAGACCGGTTTAAATTTTGGTGCTAGGCCCAATGAAAAGGCGGTTTCGCTGCAGTGAGGGTGGATAGGCGGTCCATGTATACAATTAATTACGTAAAGGCGGTTTCGCCGCAGTTGTAAAGTCAGTTCCACCGCCCGTTGATCCACTTTCGGAGAATCAGCCTTCGGCGGCCCTTCTTGAGCGGTCCCCCGGTTCTTGAGGTGGAGCCAGCGGTGGCTCAACCGCCCCCTCCGCGGGATTAACAGGACTGTGGTTAAGAACCTCCTCGGCAGAAGCCAAAAAAGGTTGGACCGCCCTTGAATGGATTAGTCATGTGATCCTAATGGCGGTGTAGGAAATTTGGTTCCGTGAGTTAAAGGAAGTTACGAATGCATTTTCCGGTCACATAAGTCACCATCAAAGTAAGGGAATTGAATTGATCGTCCAATAATGGATACATAAATAGCTTGTATATTACCAATTGATTGATGGCATTATTACTTGTTGCATTTTTCCTTATAATGATGTAGCACATGTTGCATATATGGTTTAAAATTAATATTTGTTGTATTTTTATTTATTTATTAATTTTCGTTTTTTAGGAGTTGGGAGTTTTATTTTTTAATTGTGGCTATTTTCAAGCTTTGATAGTGAAATTTAGGTACTAGAAGGTTGTCATATAGGTTGGCAGCGATTTTAGAATGTTATTACTTGTTTGTCAAGTTATATATAGGGCTTATAAATGCCCTACCACATGAGGTAATATAATAATTTCATAGAATTATTCCTTTCTAATAAAATTGAGAATTTTCACTTGCGGATTCGAGAGTCCCAAGCGAGTTCGTGGGTTTTCGATCAGATTGGAACAATGATCTTCTTTCTTCCACGACCTAAATTTGACTATCGGAAGCCTAAAAGTAGCTAAACTTGTATGAATAAAAAAAGGTCCCGACTCCTAAAAGACAAAAATTACGGTATAAAAATAGAAATATATGCTGACAAATAATATACTCCTGCAACTTGTCCTCCATCAGGTAAGAATTTTTGTAAGCTCTTCTCTCTTCTGTGATTCGCTGCGCTTGCTAAGAGAATTCGATTCTCAGTCAATTATGAATTTCTGTTTTCTGATAGTAACAAATCACTATGGGTGGCTTCTTTCGGTAGGATAATTATGCACCTTGGTTGCAAAATGCAATTTAACTTTCTCAGTCGTAACTATAAAGGGTTTGCAACAGATCTCTTCAACAAGTTCAAGATGGATAGCTGTTGAACTTTGTAAAGAGGACGTATAAACAGAAATAGGGCAACCTTCCTTTACCGGATTTCCATATAGTAAACCCTAAGTCGTATAACAACAAAAACCAGATGGACAAAGCTTCTTCTGAAGTGTTGATTGTGGTGGTTAAACAGAGGCCACATGCTGTAGCACAAAAGTACAAATGCTTGTGCTTTTTGATACTTGTAAAGGTCACCTCTCTGCAAAGAGAAAATTCTATATATAGTAATAGTACCCTCTCGTTCCATTAATCAAACCCAACCAACGAGTCAAACTATTAATTACTTATATTACTAGCAAGAGAGGATTTAACCAAATGCACATGATCATACCTATAGTTATAAAATAAATAAATAACAATAACATGAATATTTAGTGATGGAAAGTTACAAAAGACATTGCAATATTTAGAATTATTTGAAACTGTTAAAAGGTTTTCTTGTCATTTTAGTGACCCCTAACTGCAAAGATAAAAATTACAAAATAAAAATAAAAATGCGACGAATAATATTTCTTGAATTTTTCTCCAATCGAGACGGTAAGAATTTCCTACAATCCTACGTATGTGGCAGCACATTATTTGCGCATGTTTTTACTTTTTATTTTAATATCTTTACAAATAGATTAAGCCCATAATTAGTCTTACAAATCTAAGGAAAGTAAAAGTAAATTAACAATACACTAAAATTACGTGACAACTCAGTGTGCTACCACATACACCTGACAATAAGGATTTTTTCAATTTAAGTTGGATAAAATCCTTGTCCATCGGTAACCATGCAACGTGTCCTATGTCAGCTAAGAATTGTTGTTAGCTCTTATATCTCAAAACTAATTCCACTTTCTCAATCTTAACTGTGAAGGTTTTGATTACAAACCACTTCAACAGTTTCAAGATGGCTTGATGTTGAACTTTATAAAGACGATGTATACACTGAAACAGGACAACCTTTCTTTCCCATATACTATCCCTTAAAGAGTATAAGAACAAAAACCAGATAGACAAAGCTTCTGAAAAGTTTGCTTGTGGTGGTTACAATGGCCACATGATTTGACACAAAGGCAAAGGGCCACAAAAGTACAAATGCTTGAGACCTGTATATCTTGTAAAGAACACCTCTGCATGCAAGGAGAAAAATTCTAACTTACGCTTATTCTATTAATCAAACCCAACCAAGGGTCATCGTCTTATTTATTACTAGCGATGATGCTTGCATGCATGGTGGAAGCAAATGTACACGATCGTACCCCTAGTTATGAAAGAATATCAAGAAGACTATTGAGTAGGGGAGGAAAGATACAAAAGACATTGCAAAATTTAAAAATATCTGAAATTATGAGAGGGTGTTCCTAAAATTTTTATTCCAAGGTAGGTGAAATTGATCAAGTCAAATACCAAAGGAATAGTCAACCCATTGCCCTCATCCTAATACATTATCAAAAGTAGGAAGGGATGCTTGACTTTCTAATCCTATTAAACCAAATCCCATTTATTCTAATTCATTTCCCTTTTTTTTTTTTTAACCGATAAGCCATCTCCATGGGGTTTTCTTATTTTTTTTGAACTGCAAAAGAAAATTTATTAAAAAAGGAGAAGATACAGAAGAGAAAGGATTCCACAAGCCTAAGAGGCTTTACAGAGATCCCCTCATCTTGTTTGAAATGATCAGACTAAGATATGCTATGTCACTTTATGTAGAATTTCGATATAACTTTTATGGGGAACAAGTATAAAACATAATAAATAAATAAATAAAGGTCCTATAAGAGTGTGTTAGGACAATAAAGTCCTACTTTCAAGGTTTTAAATCCAAAAACAGTCTATATAAATGTCTTGTTTGCTCCTCTTAAATTTCACTCTCTCCTGTTTAATATATTAAAACACGCAATTAGATTTTTAACTCTAGGATTGAACTATAAGCACGGTGCCCTATTCTAGAATTACTCACTAAAAAATTGCAAATAAAATGATTTATTAATTTTTTTGTCCTATTCAAATCTCTATATGAATATCTCATTAGACCAATGAAGTGTAAAATCAAAAGAGAAAACTCAACACCCTCATAGATCACTAATAATGGATAATAACTGAACTTTTATTATTTTCGTTTTAAAAAAAATTGGGTTTCACAGAAAAAAAAAAAAGAATGGATATAAATGACCCCCAAAATTAATAAATATGGAGAAAAAAATGTATAAACAAATCATCTCTAGTGGAATATTGAATTTCATTGAAAACATATGTATTTATGACTTAATGGTCCTTATAAAGAGTGAAAGGTTGGACTTGTTTACACTTATATATGCATGTAAGCGTATATAAGATTGATAGTCTGAAGTCTGAACATCTTTAGAAGTGTAGTAGGATTATCCACTTCTCTAACCTCCCACTAGCTAATATATGAGAGAGAATCGATGAGTTTTGCATTTCGAAATGGGTTGATTGTTTCTTTTTATTCTTTCTTGGAATGATTTCCAAGTTAAAGTTTTTGGTATTGAAAAAAGGATAAAATAAAAACAGAAAGAAAGAAGTAATCCCCGTTTCCCCTAACGTCAGCATTGATAATCTGTGTGCGCTGTTTAAACTCTTCTCTGTCTCAAGATCAAGTAATGGAAGTTTTAAGGCTGGCCGTCTCAGCCAGATCCATTACGAAAATGTTATATTTTACACATATACACACACACACATATATATATATATGATGTCACATATTATCTTTAAAATCATGACAAGAGGTCAGGTCAGGTGGCTCTTGCAAGAAGAGGGACAGACTGCAAGGGAGAATACTTGGCGTTAGTAGCATTGAAGGTAGGATACCTGTCGATTGCAGCATTGAAGCATCCTGAAGACCCAAAAACTTGCAAAAAGACCTTTGACCCCTTAAATCATTACTAGAGTAATGCTATACAAATATAATTTATCATAGAATGATTTTATTGAATAAGAATTATTCATTTTAAAAAAAAAATCTATCAAAATGATATTTAATTATAATGATACTACCGTATGTAAAATTTTTTGGAACTTTCCCAACATACAAACGGCCTAAAGGTCCTATAAAAAACCACTTCCTCCTCGAGACTTCTTTGCTAGGCCTTAAAAAAGGAATCTCTCTCTCTCTCTCTCTCTCTAACCTGCCGACTGCACCACCTTCTCTGATTAAGAACCACCAAAAATGGCAACAGAACTGGCTTTGAGATGTGGCTACAACTCCGCCAGGCCTTCAGCTCTCCTGAACTCCATCTTCATGACCACCGTTAACACAGCGGCAAAGACCCTGGTGTCGGTCGCGTCGAGGACGAAAGTCGAGCACGTGGAGAGGTGGAGGCCGGCGGACCACATGAGGTTCATGGCCATGCTTATGACTTGGCTTGCCGTTTGGGTTCTTAGGGTTTTGATGGATCACTTCCCTTGTTCTTTGGGGTCATCCCAATCCTATCTCCTTCAAGGGTTCTCCTCCGGTGGATCATTTTATTTCCCACCATTACCTTCATCAGCATTAACACCTTCTTCTTCATTGGATTTGGTTCTGCATGAAGGATCCGATGGACCTGAAGGTCAAGCCCTAGGCAGAGCCCTCACTCATGTAAGTGTCTCTCTGTCCTTTTTTGGTAACTCACAATAATCTTGGAGGACATTTTGGTAATTAGGGGAGAAATAGAGATTGTGTACACCTGTCAACTTCATTCCAAATGTGTATCGTCAAGTGTGACACGTGTTGCTGGTGGGTTTTGTCGGATGTAGAAGCGTTAAGGTTTAGTCGGTAGCTATGAGGAGTCGAGTCATTATTATTCCTCGTATAATCCTCCTCTTGAAGTAGTTGTTACCCTTCTAAGCATAAAGAATTTTCTATATGCAGAATACAATGAAAACGTGTGTTTTTTAATCTGGTCCAATGATCCCCCAAAAAGGTGCAGCTGTTATAAAAATCCTATATCGAAAGCTTCTACTGGAAGGTTATACATACGGATACAAATAACTATGGAACTGCGGATATTATATTAAATATCGTGATTAGTATTATTTAGTAGAAGAGTGACATGGTTGCATATATTGGGCAGAGGGATCGAGGATGTCATCTATTACTTTGACCTAAAAAAAAAAAAGGGTCGCTGTTAAAGAAATGTTATAATGAAAGGATCTATACACATAGATACAAAATAAACAAACATGGAAAGGATGATATTTTATTGTTATTCCTTTTGGTTATTCTTAGTAGAAGACACTACATATTTGGGGTGAAGGGAGGCGTTGATGTAAGGTCGTAGTGCTGATCATTGGAGCAGATATCAAAGTTTGTGCGCTCTAATTCTGGTTCGAGGGAGACAACTCTATAATTTGTGATTTTATTTTATTTATTTATTTGTATTTAATGGTCTCGTACTATACATAAAACTTTAACCTAAAGTTCATGTTAGTAAATATTTGTCCTTATTATAATATTTATTCGGTTGGGTCTTCAAAGCCATTCAGAGGCAGCATTTTATACGTCAATGGTGTCCATCCATGCCAGAGGCCACGTGGCACACAATTCCTCATTAAAACCCTGGTTTTGCATGCAGACCGTTTAGCACATTGCACTTCCAAGCTATCCACGTGTCCCACTGACTGGGCATTTCTGAGTGTAATGACGATAATACCCTTGACATAACACTTGTTGTATTCCTGTTGGTGGTGCAGATATTTGCGCTGTTAAACGAAATGCCAGCGTCGTCGAGGAAATACCAGTTTGCGGTGGCGATGGCCGACAAGATCGTGGACGAGAACGCCAGAAACGGCCACGAAGAACTCCTGCAGATCAATCGTGTGGCTCTCTCTTCCGCATTCGCGCGTACGTTAGGCCTCCTCTACCGCTCGCTCCAGAGCAGCCCGGCCGTGTCGGACTCTGGCGCGTGGACGTCACGCGTCATACTGGCACTCCCACTCGGGTCCTACGTGGCTCCTTGCTTGAAGGGTCTCGGCGCCATCTACTCTCTGGTGGCCGGCGGGGGTCAATTGGAGAAGCAGCGGCGGGCTGCAGGTGCCGAGGACAGCAAGGACGTGCTGGCAGAGAAATACGCGCAAGAGCTGCTGTGGATAACCAATAAGCTCAGGGCTTGTGGGGCGCTGGACGAAGCGATGATGCAGTGGAGCTTAGCGTCGGGTCTAGCTTCTCTCTCTCTCACCGCCAAGCCCAGGGTCCAAGGTTCCATTGTCAAAATCTCATGTGAGTGACAGTCCCCTCTCGCTCTCTTGTGCTGTATGTGATAGAATTATTAAAAAAAAATCTATTCTTAAATAGTTTTAATATAAAAAAAACTTCACCATAATAATTAGGGCATGGGAACATTACAACTAAAAACAGTTCTTGCTAGTTAACAGGTCTTTTTGTAGCATGACAATTATGTATATACAGTACTACCCAGGGAAGGAATCAAAAATTTTATTGAGAGGCTATAAAAGATTAAGGTAAAAAAATTTTAATTATGTTAAGGGCTAAGATTAAAAAAATTCTTAAATTTTGAAAGGTCAAGTTAAGATGTTTTAAATTTTGTTGGGGTAAAATTCTTGAATTTTTTGTGGAGGTTGAGAAAAAAAATTTTAAATTTTGTTAAGGCTAAGATAAAAATTCTTAAATTTTGAAAGGTCAAAAGAAATTTTTTTAAAATTTTAGGAGGTCAATATACAATCTCTTTTCATCAATACTTAAAACCAATGGCGCTTAAGTGAAATTTTGTCAAGATATGCCCCCATTGTCCATGCATGATTCCGTCACTACAATTATAAATAAATAAATAAACCTCCTGTTACATAATTTTTTTATAAAAAACTTCACCATGATAATTATAGCATCAGAACATTATACCTAATGACAGGTCTTTTTATAGCATGATAATTATGTATGTATAGTATTACATGTTTTTATATTTCTTACATTTCAAAAATATCACTGTCATGCTATTTATCTCTGTATCTATAATATATTTCCTCGACCTTGATTATTAGTATGCAACTTATTAATCATGAGTTCATATCTTATTCTGCAGCTATACTATTTGGAGATCTTACCCGAGGTAACGTTGAGGTTCCGAGCGAAGCAAAGTTCAGGCTGCTGGTGCTTTGGCTTCCATTGTTGTGCTACGCAGACAATGGGCTTGCATATCCAGTCTTGACAAGCTATGAGAAGGCAGAAATAGAGAGAGCAATAGACGAAGTAATCTCAAGCTTACCCACAATGGATCAAGAAGTAGTCCTCACAAATTGGCTGCAAGACTTTGCCGTTTGTCACTCAGATTGGCCAAATCTCCAATTATCATACGACCGGTGGTGCCAGTCTACTCGCAAACTCATTGCATGAACAAACTTAGAAAGAGATCGGAGGAGGAGGTATATATATATATATTGAGGCCTGCCTGGTCATGCATGTATCATAGTCGCTTGCTCCCTTTGTATGCGAGAACATTTAAAGTTTACTATATATTGAAACCTCTACTGGGTACTCATTCCACGTAGTCGTACCTTGGAACTCTTATCAATAAATGTTGTACCTACATGGTGAGCATGCTCACCGTTAGCTTGCTTATCTTAATAAAAAGTGGTTTGTGTGAAATCTCTCCTTGAAATTCTCCTCTCCTTTTTTTTTTTGGACAACAAAAAATAAAAATATATTGTTAGATAAAGGATACAAGGATACCAAGAAGATCTACAAGTCCAAATTGACTTGACAGAACCCCTGGGAAACAAACAACTAGAGATGAAGGTTGAAAAGAATTCAACCTGAGCAAGAGGTCCTTAAAGAAGAAGGATTCAATGACTTCACACTATCAATACAAAAGGAGGAGTGAGGACTAATACATCCCTTAACCAGCCTAGCCTGAACCCAATGAAGAACCTGCATCTTGATGTCTTCTGAGATGTCAAGCCAATGGAGTGGTTTACTATTAAAGATAAAATTATTCCTGGCTTTTCAAATGTACCAAATTGTGGCTTGGAACAGAGCACCCCAGATATGAGTTCCTAATCTAACATTCTTGCACGCCATCCACCAAGAGAAAAGCTGGCCAACAGAGTGAGGGCATATCCATTCCATTCTCCACCAACTGAGAATGTTGCTCCATGTTAACCAAGCAAATCTATACTTCAGGAGGAGGTGATTAGAGTCTTCTAACTCCACATTGCAGAAGGCATATAGAAGACTTTCATGCTACTGCAAAATGTTTCTACGGCTAAGAAAGTCCCTAGTTTTAATTTTATCCTGAAGGGCTAGTCAGCAAAATACTTGTATCTTCAATGGAGCCCAAGATTTCCATAGTGACTCCCTATCTATCTACTGAGTGAGAAGGGTTAAGGCCTTCAATGGATTCACAGCAAAACCTTGGGGAGAATATGCCATCAGAGCTGGCCACCCATGACAATTTGTCCTCACATGAGCCATTAACACCCATGATAATTAGGGAATGGGAACATTACAACTAGAAACAGTTCTTTTATAACCAACAGGTCTCTTTGTAGCATGACAATTATGTATGTATGGTATTACACAGGAACGAAACCAAGAATTTTATTGAAGGAGCCATAAAAGATTAAGATAAAAAAATTTTAATTATGTTAAGATGTTTAAATTTTGTTGGGGTAAAATTCTAGAATTTTTTTTGGAGGTTGCCTCAACAAAATTTTAGGCCAAGGTAAAAATTCTTAAATTTTGAAAGGCCAACAAGAAAATTTTTGAAATTTTACGAGATCAATGTACAATCTCTTTTTATAAATACTCAGGGGTATTTTGACTCATCTTATTTAATAACTTATGACTTTTTTGAATTGTATTTGGGTGATAATAAAAAAAAAAAGTGACTTAAAAAATGTGCTTATATCTATCACATTTTTTCTAGAAAAGTTAATTGAAAATGTGATTTTTTTTAAACTAGTTTATAGCTTATAACTTATAAGTTACTTATCCAAACATCTCCTCAAAATCAATGGCGCTTAAGTGAAATTTTGTCAAGGCATGCTCCCATTGTCCATGCATGATTCCATTACTGGAATTACGTGTTTTTATATTTCTTACATTTCAAAAATATCACTGTCATGTTATTCGTCTTTGTATGTATTATACTTCCCCGACCTTGATTATTAGTATGCAACTTATTAATCATGAGTTCATATCGTATTCTGCAGCTATACTATTTGGAGATCTTACCCGAGGTAACGTTGAGGTTCTGAGCGAAGTAAAGTTCAGGCTGCTGATGCGTTGGCTTCCATTGTTGTGCTACGCAGACAATGGGCTTGCATATCCAGTCTTGACAAGTTATGAGAAGGCAGAAATAGAGAGAGCAATAGACGAAGTAATTTCAAGCTTACCCACAATGGATCAAGAAGTAGTCCTCACAAATTGGCTGCAAGACTTTGCCGTTTGTCGCTCAAATTGGCCAAATCTCCAATTATCATACGATCGCTGGTGCCAGTCTACTCGCAAACTCAATTCATGAAAACAAACTTAGAAAAAGATGGAGGTAGGGGCGGAGCCATATTTGTGGCTGGGGTGTAATGGCACCCCCAACTTTTGTATAATACCCCTCTATATAATATAAATTTCTAATGTCTAGGTAAAATTCTAGTGTATTGACACCTTCAGATTTTCTACAACCCTCTTATACATAGTATGTATTTATAATTTTAACCAAAAAACATATTTTACTGGTAGACAAATCCCAATAAAATTAATAGTTTGTGGGCTTTTAATAACTTGTGTAAGTTTTGGCAACCCCAAAATAAATTATTGGCTCTGCCCTTGGATGGAGGAGGAGGAGGTATATATGTTGAGGCCGGCCTCGTCATGCGTGTATCATAGTCGCTTGCTCCCGTTGTATGCCAGAACATTTAAGCTTTTACTATATATTGAAATCTCTATTGGGTAAGTATGTAGATATGTAAATTTGGCCTGTGGGGCCGAGCTCTTCGGGCTCCAGCCAAAATTTGGGCCAGGCTAGACCAAAAATGAGAAAGAAAGGCCCAAGCCTAGCCCATGGCCCTTTGGTTGGGCCTGGAGTTGGGCTTTAGGCTGGGCCTCGAGCCCATCAAACCTTTTATTTTTTTATATCTAAATTTATTTGTTTTAAGTTTATAACTTTGCATAAAATTAAAAATTTATATATATAAGTATTTGTATTTAATTTATTTGTAAATTTATATATATTCATGCTTATACAGATATAATATTTTAAACTTACAAAGTTATTTGTAAATTATTGTGAGTCAAATAAACACCAGCTAATCGCTTCCTGAAAGAGTGATTCTTAACCGTAAGTGCACGGCTGCGATATAGTAATAATTTCTCGTAAGTACGAAATCGATCCCACAATAATGATTTATGTAAATAGAAAAACTTACCGTAGATCAAAAATTTTAGGAAAAACACTCTAATAAACAAAAATCTGATTTTAGGTTGAGAAAAGATTTGTTATTTAATTTAAACTAAAAACTAAAAAGTCTTGGGATTAATCGGTCAAACCAATTACATCTCATGGAATTTCGAATGAGATAATTTAATAACTCAAATCCTTCGACTACGTTGCGAATTTCGGATTCAGAAGATGTAGCAATAAAACCTAGTGTTTTTCAAAACTCAACTTCTAGAATAAATCAAGTTGTTAGAATCAAGGACGAGTACTATCGATTCGTGCAGCGCATGTACTGAATATAAATTCACGCATAAACATTACCGAACATCGATTTGCGTAGTGTATATACTGAATATAGATTCAGGCATAAACGGTACCAAACTTAATCAAACGTCCAGGTTTCGAAAGTTTCTAGAACGAACAAAGAAGAAGAAGAAAAAAGAAAGAAAATTTTAACTTTGAAAGCCAAAATCTTACCTTCTTTGTTCATCCAAGATCTTCAATTGATCTTCACAATTAATCCCAAGATAAAATCTAGCTACTCATCATAATTATAGATACGCAAAGTTGTATGTAAATTTATTAAAAGACTGAGTAATCTGATTACAAGAATTGAAAAACTACATAAGACTATAAAAAAAATTACCCTAATCTACTCCTAAAACCTAGAAAAAATGTCACACCATTCGAACGGGCCTTCAACACCTAATTGACCGTTCGAACGGTCTTCTAACGCTCTTTGGACGGATTTTATGTTCTTTGAATCTATCAAACGGTCTTCGGACTTGATTTTAGCATGGCATCGTTCGACGTACCATTCAAACGCTCCTGTTCGCCGTTCGAATGCACATGTTTACTGTTTAAACGCCCTTCAAACGCATGATTTCGAACGCCCTTCGAATGCCTTTCAAATGCCTTTCCCAATTTAGCATGAATTTGTTCTTTTTAAACTATGATTCCTGAAAACATATATAAAACCAAGTTAATAATGAGTTAGAACTAAAATAAGACAATTAAACCTATTCTAAGGCTAACAAATAACTAATTAAGGCATGTAAATTGTACTTTTAGAGTACAATCACCAGGGCAGACCCAATAAAGATTAAACAACCTACTTGGACCAAACTCAACCTAAATCATAATGACTCGTCAGCCCAAATCAGAATGCTCGAATCTCAACATTTAATACAGAATGGACCCATGTTAAAAGCAGAAGAGGTACACCACGCAACCGCCCTACTCATGTTCTTTCAGCCAAACTCGGGCACGGTGATAAAGTTGAGTTTATGTTCGATCAGCCAGTTATACCTGGTGTAGTCTATGAGACAAGTCATGATGACCAGAATAGGCTTAACAGTAAGCACTCCACTATAAATAGCAAAATTCTAGGAAGCAAGGCATGGACATTTTTCTCTTTCAAGTTCAAGTATTCACTACTTTCTTGATTTACAAATCTTGGTTAAGGTTGCTAACTTAATCATCGGAGTGCTATCGGCCCAAAGCGGATCGAAGCATTCTAACTTTTTCTTTCCTTTATAGTAAGCTGATGCTCTTCAGATTGGTTCAAGTGATTAGGTCAGGCCTTCCCAAAAATCTTACCTACAATTGGCGTCGTTTGTGGGAAAGTCTAAGCAAGTATGAGTATTAACTTCCTAAAAGGAAAAGGAGTCCACCCTGCCAGGTAAGGAAATGGGACCTCCTCCATCCATGTCAATACCAATTTGACAGACAATCATGCCACCCTTATACATGGCCACCGAGGTCGGCCGGTGTAGTTAGAAATCTGGCTCGCTGCTAGGAACCGCCATGAAAGACAAGACAATATACGAAGAGACCCCACCTACGTCAGCAAGCCAAACCTCCGCATAAATCATCACCGAGATCTGGGCCCTTCATTCTCCAGTGAACAAGTGCCCAGTGACCAAACGCTCCATTTTGCTGAGTAGGAGCTTCAGTGGCGCAATAAAGAAATTGCCCATCTCACCTCTTAGGTCATAATTATGAAAGAGGCATTCTCTAAAAGAGATGGCCATATTAGAGGAGGATCCCCCAATTATGAAAAAATTAAAAGGCGGCAGGACTTCAAAAGCAGGAATACACCTCTAACTCACGTAACAGGAAGTCACGCCTTCAATACCATTCACTACGTTTGAAAGGCAAGGAGATCGACAGCATAGAAGAAGCCAGACACCGCGAGATAAGGACCGGATTGAAGTTAGTCAGCAGCAGAATAATTAGGAGAAGTGGCTAAGTGAAAAACTGGATAATAGAGAGCAGCACCCCAAAGGACGCACTACCCAGGACGTGATCAACAAGGCCTTGGACCAAATTGCATCCACACCTTTCACGGAGGAGACCGAGTCCCGCCAACCTCCATATCAAAAGAAGAACAAAAACCAAGTGTAAAAACTTGGTCTTGCCCAAATTGGGCAGGTCAGCCACTGAAAGTCACAAAAACCAAGTGTAAAAACTTGGTCCTGCCCAAATTGGGCAAGTCAGGCAATGAAGGTCTCAAAAACCAAGTGTAAAATCTTCGTCTTGCCCAAATTGGGCTAGTTGGCCGATGAAGGTCACAAAAACCAAGTGTAAAAACTTGATCCTGTCTAAATTGGGCAGGTCGGCCAATGAAGGTCACAAAAGCTAAGTGTAAAAACTTGGTCCTGCCCATATTGGGCAAGTCGACCAATGAAGGTCACACAAATCAAGTGTAAAAACTTGATCCTATCCAAATTGGGCAGGTCGGCCAATGAAGATTACAAAAACCAAGTGTAAAAATTTGGTCCTACCCAAATTAGGCAGGTCGACCGATGAAAGTCACAAAAACAAGTGTAAAAACTTGGTCCTCCCAAATTGGGTAGGTCGGCTAATGAAGGTCACAAAAACCAAATGTAAAAATTTGGTCCCGCCCAAATTGAGCAAGTTGGCCAACAAAGGCAACGGCTTCTCTAAAGCAAGGCTTAAAACTAATACTCACATTGGTTCTGCCTAAATCAAAGCAGGTCTGCAAAGGAAGTCCATAAAGACTATGAAGTCAAAAGCTAAGTATCTTGGCACAACCTTGCTCAAGGTCCGGTAGGTTGGCCAAACGAGGAGCTATAATTTACAAATTAAGTAAGCTAGAAGTACCTGATTTTTTTGGCTAAAATGAATTTTTTGCCTAAATCTTGCAGCTTGGCACATAGGTAAGCTGATCTTTTCTACCTTATCTACAAGATTTTGGTCCTTGTTAGATCAGAAAAAATTGGCCCAAGAGTGGCACGCCTACAGGGACTCCGTTCGTGGTAGAAAACGATTGGTATTGGATTGGGTAGCCCAACAATACATGCGTAGCTCAGCCAATCTCGCTTAGCAGTCCCTCACCTTTGTATGGCCAGACCTAGTCCAACACAACAATATCGACTCTAAGGAGTTCGGTCTTTTTGTCCCTGGGTCCGAAGCTAGCTAAGGAAAAGGAAAACACGATATTAGATGCCAAAAAATCAAATGGCGTAGAAGATAGAAAAGTTTGACGAGTAAAAAAGAGAGAGTGGCCGACCTATTCTCTTTAGGGATCTGGGGCATCTCGTCTCTGGAGCCAGCACTACGGGGATATTCCCAAACTCCCATGGCCCTCTTACTCTCACTATGGCATCATCAATCCCCTTCTCAGAGCTGAGGAGGAACTGAACCAGTTCCCTTGACCCATGCTTAGCCCTAAAATAATATTTGAACCGGTTTGTTTTACTGCCATACACCTCCACAATAGAATAACAATAATCGAACTCGTGAAGCCCTAAGTTCAAGTTCAGGCAATGGTTCAATTCAACCACCCCCATCACTATCCTATAACCGTTGGGCAGAAATTGGATTGGGGCGATTTCATAATGATTCAAGACTTCGGTCAGGAAAGGGTGGATGGGAAATCTAAGACCATCATCTACAACGGCAACAAGGGGAAAAGGGGTCTCCTCTTTAGTTACCACCCAGCCATCGTCTTTTGGCCCTATCAAACTAATTTCTACACCCTCCGGGAAATCATATCTACGCTTGAAGGCTGTAATGGCCTCTGAACTACTAAGCATACCTCTAAGTCTGGTACCCATTAAGGCAAAGAGTTCTAGGGTTCTTTTTTCAACAGAAGAGCAAGAAAGGAGAAAGGAAATATGAGAGACTTACAGAATGATAATCTTCGCGAAAGAGATAGATACAAAATGTGGGACTGTTCTGCGTTCAGTTGTTGGCCAAAACCCCTACTGTCTGCAAAGAATGTCAAGACGGTGGTAGCAGGTTCGGATTACTCAACGGTCACGTCTCATTAAAAGCCCACTGACAATTGACGTCACACATCACGCGGCTGTAAATCACTAGCCCTAGCCCCCTACTGAGGGGCACTAGGGCTGCAGGGCAATTGCGGGTCAAATAAACACTAGTCCAGGCCACCAGGGTAAGCCCAATAAAGATTAAACAGCCTACTTGTATCAAAGTCAGCCCAAAATATTGAAACATTCATTAGGGACATTAGGGCATTTAATGCTCGAATCTCAACATTTAATACAAAATGGACCCACATTAAATGCAGAAGAGGCACACCACGCAACTGCTTTGCTCACATTCGATTAGCCGAACTCAAGCACGACGATAAAGCTGAGTTTATGTCTGATCAATTGGTTATACCCGGTGTAGCCTATAAGACAGGTCATGATAACTAGAGTAGGCTTAATAGTATTCACTACATTTTTCTCTTGGTTAAGCTTGCTGACTTAATCATCGGAGTGTTATTGGTCCAAAGTGGGTTGCCATATTCTAACTTTCTCTTTCCTTTACAGTAAGCTGGTGCTCTTCAGATTGATTCGAGTGATCGAGCCAGGCCTTCCCAAAAATCCCACCTACAATTACTAATATGTAATTTATTAATTCCTTTCAACTTAGAAATTTATGTGTAAGCTTATAAATATCTGTCTATATATTTATAATATTATTTTCTTAATTCCTTTTAATATCATTGAACTTATAAATAAATGTGAGTATGAAAATTAATTATAAAGTCAAACAAATGATTCAAATTTTATTATAGTCATGAAATTTTATCAGTACATGAGAGTAATATAAAACAAAATGGAGAAATTGCATCACTACAGGGTCAAAAGAGAGAGAGAGAGATAGAAGAGTAGGAGAAAATGTAGTAAGGCCTTCAGGCGAGATCTCGGGCCGGGTTTGGGTTTGGGCTTAGGCTTAGACTCACGGAGGTAGGGCCTAGGCCCAGGCCCACCCAAGACCATTTTGGGCTTAGACCGGGCTTGGTCCACCTTGGGCTCAGGTCAAGCTTTGGCTCGGCGGACTCGAGCCGGGCACCGGTAGGCCACAGGCCGCGGGCTTTTTTTACATCCCTATACGTACATGGTATTCATTCCACGTAGTTGTACTTTGGAACTCTAATCAATAAATGTTGTACCTAAATGGTGAGCATGCTCACCGTAAGCTTGCTTATCTTAATAAAAAGTACTGTGTGAAATCTCTCCATGCAATTCTCCTCTTTTTTTTTTTAGGAAACAAAAGAAATAGCATGACAGACCAGCTAAAATAAAAATCAAAGCTGTAGATGAGTTGAATAAAAACTTTTTCAAAATTAAATAATTTTGCGATTTTGTACAAGAAAATAAATTTAATATAAAATAACTTAGTCTTGGTAAGATATATGATAGAACTTCATTTAATTGTGAAATTAAGATCTTCATTCAACCATGAAATGGAGAGTATACAAATCCAAAAAGTGAAGCTATGCAAGGGCAAATTTAGAAAGGTGATTTACAATTAGTTTTTCCGGCCATGAATGAGGATTTTTTTCCCCTCCCTTTTTTAGTTTTCTTTATTCTTCTTTTTTTTTGTTTTTTTTTTAATTTTCCCTCAATGTCACGATATTTGTTGCTTATTCAAAATACTATTTTCTCTTCACAAACCACCCAGAGATGGAACAAAAAACGAACGTTGAAGTAAGTGATATTAGATGTGTCTAGTCAAAATGGTGTTATTTTTGAAAGCTCAACCAAGCAAGTGATTAATTGTTATAGAGAAGGATTTGTTTGCTTGACAGGGAAGAAAACCCCAATAGAGGCCTTATCTCTAATAATATTATTACAGCTTAGAAGAGCTCTATCGTATCGCACGAGTGTCAAGTAAAAAGAGAGTGAAAAGTTTGAAGCATCAACTTGTAGCCGACCATTACAGTTACTTTGGAAAATTTGATTGAACATCGTTATGCAAGTGATTTATAAAGAGAGCACGTAGAATGGAAGTCTCTCCTTAGTGTCCTCGATGTCGTTCTCAGCTTGAGACATAGATCAATGTTTTTTTTTTTAGTTTTTCAATGTCGAAGCATGTGTAGAGGGTTTCGCTTTCGCAGGTGAGTTTGGATTTTGATAAAGGCGGCTTTCCTATTTGTTTGAATGGTTGGTTTTTGGATGAATAGATATATCATATGCCGGAGGATCTTAATTCGGCTATTCTGGAATCCGTTACAATTCTTTGGGGAATCTGCATTATTTTGAATAAAAGCTTTTCTCTGCTATAGAGACCATAGTCTTCTCCCTAGCAGATATATATTTCTTCACTACCTAATGTTAATGTGTTTATGTCTATTAATCCTGGAGTGATGATCTCAACTTTGTCAAGACAGTACTTATTATTTGCATTGACGGAGTTTGGAGGTGTTACCCTCTCAAGGCCATTGCTTCGGCTTGGGTTGTCTTTTTTTTTTTTCGAACAAAAAAAGATGAAAATTTATTGATGGATGAATAGGAGGAATAGCAATACAAGCCAAAGAGGCTTTACAAAGCATAACTTCCTAAAAGAGACAATGGTTGAATAGGTTTCAACCAACCCATCCAATCAAAGCAAGGAACCCACCCAACTAAGACAAAAATATAGCCTTATAACGGAGAAGTCCAAAGGTTTTACCCCTTCAATAGAATGAAAGTAATGGAAGCAGTTGCACAATCCATCTCTTGTTTTGGTTTAAACCCAGAAAAAGACCTGAAGTTTAATATCCTAAGCCATATCCTCCCAATCAGATTTTTTGTTACTAAAAACAAAATCATTCCTAGTTTTCTAGAGCTTTCATAAAATGGCCGTAAACAAACCACCAATCTCTATGGATCTGTAGAGAAAGGGACTAACCCATTGAATTCCCCACCATTTAAGGATTTTGTTCCATATAAGCCATGAAGTATTGCATTTAAGTAGGAGGTGATATGTGTCCTCTGTTAGCCCTAAGTTTACTCATATAGAATTTTATATATAATTTTAATGATAACTTACTTTGATGTATAAATGTTTTCTTGATTAAATATATTCAATACTTTTAATCCTTGATCTAATTGATATAATAAAGTTTTGAAGGATTATGTAGCACAACACTTGGAAAGTTATATCTAAATCCTTGATAATCATGTTTTAAAAAAACTTAATTTAAGAAAGAAAATTAGAGGACATAAATTTTTTTTAAGGTTGAAAATTCAATGAAACTATATCCTATGATACAGCTATAGTATTTTACCCATATCTTTTGATCTAACCGTTGGATTAATCTGATTATTATGGAATTAAAAATAAGACTCAAATGTCTAATTATGATGTTTTATGAAGTTTTCATGAAAAGAATGTTTTATGAGATAAAAATGAGCTGGAAGGTGACTTATTAAATTTGAAATTCAAAATATGACAGCTTGAAGATAGTCATGATTATTTGACCATATCTTTTGATCCAAAAGCCTAAATGATATGATTCTTGAAGTTACGAAAAACTAGCATCTATATATATTTGATATGTTATATGAATTTTCAAATTCAAATGTTGTCTGGGTGAAACACAAGGTGGAAGAAGACTTAGTGCAACAGAAATTCAAAAATAACAGCTGGGAGATAGCCTGAGTATTTCACTCATATCTTTTGACTCTGATCTTCAAATGCTTTGATTCTTAAGGATACGAAAAAAAAAACGTTCATATCTACATTTCATATCTTATAGAGATTTTCAAAATCGAACGTTTGCTATATGAAAAATCTAATGCAAGTTAACATAGCTGTGTAGAAATTGAAATATGCCATCTAGGAGACAGCTCGAGTAATTTGATCTAACCATTGGATCGACCTAATTCTTGAAGTTCAAAAATGCTGACTTTCGTGTCTACAACATTAACCAGTCTCAAATTTGAACGTTGTCAAGGAGAAATCGAGGTGAAAGTGAAGATATCTGATCAGAAATTCAAAAACTTGTCTGGCAACAAATAGCTCAACGGGAAAAAATGTCTTCAATGCTCTCCAATAGCTATAAACTCATTTGAAGCTACAAATCATCCTCCTATATTTAGCTATAAATAGGGATACACTTGAGAAATAAAAGAGAAGATCAAGAGCAATAAGAGACTGTGCATCAAAGTGATATTCATCCTACAAAGTCTTTGAGAGCTTAATTGTCTTTTATCTTGTAATGTTTTGATAGCTTCATTGGTATATCTATTCTTTGAGAGAATTTATTTGTAAGCAAGAGTGGTTGTACTCTTTTTCTTTCTTCTTATAAGGGAGAGACTAGCTAGGAAAAATAATTAGGGGTTGGGTGTGACTAGCATCTGTATAAAAACTAGTTTGAGTAAGGAATCACTTGGTTAGGTGTGACTAGTATCTATGTAAAAACTAGTTGTAAAGGAGAATTAGGGCCTAGGTTAAAAGGCTAGTGGCTGTATTTACGGTTTGGATATAGTGGAGAAAAATCTCAAGAAATGAGCCTTAAGGAATGAACGTAGACTTTGGAGTTGAAGTCGAACCACAATAAATCTTGATGTCATATTCTCTTCTCTCTATCTCCTTTATTTTATAGTTTGAATTGCTTTCATTTATTTACAACATATTATTGGTTGATTAATATTTGTTTGAATATTTAGTTAGAAATTTTAAATATGAAATTATTTATTGAATTATTGTTTAAACCCAATTCACCCCCCCTTGGGTTGCCACCTAAAATAACAATTGGTATCAAAACCTGGGCTCTTATAGTGGACTTAACCGTCTTAGAGTAAATTATGGCAACTATTTTTAGTACTACACTTGCTGAAGGTCAATCGACCAATAGATCACCTTTGTTTAATGGCACTAATTACAAATTAAGGAATATCATTGTTAGTGGTCCTTGTATACCAACCAAGATTGTAAAAGGAAAAAAAAAATTCAAACTAGAAAATGAATGAAATGCTAGTGATATAAAGAGTATTCAATTAAATGCTAGAGCTATGAATCTTCTTTATTGTGCTCTTGACTCGAATGAATTTAACCGTATATCTACTTATAAATCGGCTCAAGAAATTTAAAATAAATTAGAAACTACACACGAGAGAACTAATCAAGTTAAGGAATCGAAGATTAGTATACTTGTGCACAAAGATGAGTTGTTTCAAATGAATCTTAATAAAACTATTTTCAGCATGTTTACTAGATTCACTGATATTATAAATAGTTTAAAATCTCTTGGAAAATCTTATACTAATGTTGAATTGGTAAGAAAAATTCTTAGGTATCTAACCAAAGAATTGGGAGCCAAAAGTCACCGCCATATAAGAAACCAAAGACCTCACAAAGCTTACCATAGATGAGTTATTGGATTCACTCATGACTCACAAGCTTGCCATGAGAATGGATGATGACGAAAGCAAAAAGAAGAAAGGCATAGCATTGAAATCATCCACCATTTCCTCCACATTTAATAATGAAGATGGGGAGCTTGCTGTGATCACAAAGAAATTCAAAAGGTTTCTAAGAAGAAAAAGGCAAAATGAAAATGTGTCCTAAAACAATGATACTATTATGTGTAAGAAACCCGGCCACATGAAACCCGAATGTCCAATGCTCAAAAAGATAAAAAAGAAGGCCAAAAGAAAAAATATGGTGATATCTTGGAGTGATAGTGAAGAAAGCAGCTCCAATGAAAATGATAGTGACGATAAAGTTGCTAACCTATGCCTAATGGTAAATGTAGGTGGGATTTTTAGGAAGGCTTGGCTGAACTCTCAACCCAAATCAACAAGCACGAGCAATCTACAAGAGAAGAAAATGATGAGAATGACTTGACCCTCTTTAGGCCGAAGGTACTATGATAATTAAGTTAGCAAGTTTAACCATAATGAATCGAATGAAAATAATGAGAGCTAAAACTCAAGTGAACATACCTTACACCTTTAGTGCATAGGAGTATTTATAGGTTTTAGAATGCCATGTTCCCTTTGGGAATTTGAGTCACTTTCCTTCCTAGGAATCTTCTTTCTTTAAGTCGGTTTAATGTATTAGACTTATCTTTTGTTTGTCCTAATCCACTTAGGAATAGGATCCGTACCCTGGACTTCATTGGTCCTAGTATCTTTTGGGCTAAAGTCTATGGGCCAGCCCCTTTGAGTCCTTACCTCTAATCATCATTGGCTTAGTCTAACAGGTCGGCACATATGGGCCGACCTCACTGGGCTGGTCTTCTCTTGGTGTTGGGCTTGGCTCTTATTGGGCCCACAATTGCCCCCAGCCCTTGTGCCCTATTTGGACTAACAAAGGGGACAAAAGCTAAGATTTTCATTTAAAGCTTATCCTTTGGTCTTCCCATCACTTCGCACCACGTGGACGTCACGTACCGGCCCTACAATCGAAAGGGTGCATCGAATTAGATGCCAAGGTGATGGTTGGGGTGAGCATCATGATTGCCACAACTTCTCGACTTCTGAACCGACGGCATGGCTTATTATAAATTGGCATATTTTCACCCGTCCTCAACATTCAAACCTGGCTTAAGACTCCTGGTGAGAGAAAGAGAGAGGGAACAAATTTTACCCTAATACTGTAAGTGCTTTGAACCTTTGCTTTCTTCTTTTTTTGCCCTACTCTTCCGTAGTTGTCTCCTGATGGTTGCTGGCCTTAGAAAACTTGTGGATAGCCTGGTGGCTATTGCTGCCTTTAAATCTAGGAACAACATCGCTGACTCAATCGGCGTTTAATTGGTCAACCTTGTTAAGTATAGGATGGAAGAGACCAAAAAGAGGATGCCCTTCCCCGTGATTGCCATCGTAGAGGGTGGCGTCAGGTTTTCCTTGCACCCTTTCCTTGTAAAATTCCTTCAACACCACGACATATGTCTTGCCCAAGTAAGTCTGAATGCCTATAGGATTGTCATAGGGATGCTTGAGCTGAACCGAATCGTAGGCATCAACTTAGGCCTTGTAGAACATGATTTGTGTTATACTCTATGCAAAGTCGGGCGTGATAGTTGAAAGGTTTACCTTAAGGCGACCGACAAGAGTAGGAAAATAGTGAAGTATCTCCCATCCTTGGGTAAGGGCGGAGATGATGTCAGAATCTGGGTTTCAGGCCCTTGGGAATTTAAAGACCTTCCTACTGACCAAATGTCATTAAGTCGATACCGTAGAACCCCCAAAGAATTAGGTTAGTGCTAACCTCTTACTTTTCATGTGTATTGACTTGTACACTTCTAACTTGCTTCATTTTCACTTGTTCAGTATATGGTAAGAAGAACATAAAGAAGGAGACATGGGGTGTCAATTTGCCCGATTTGTACAAGGTCCTGAATTACCAAGGCTTAGGTCGGCTTCGCGACATTTGCAGGACCCCTTACATTTTGCTGAATTACCTACTCTAAGTTTCTACCTTCACTGCTTCATCTGGGATCTCGGCAAGCGTAATTGCCAAACTGTCAGAGGAGGGTGCAACTGATGAGTTTGCTGAAATTTCGATAAGGATTACAATCGAACGCGTACTTCTCGATGATCGAGTAATTATTGGCGACCTACCTTTTAACACACTACCACCAATTAGGAGTTCAGGGACTCAAGTCATTGGAGACGCCATTCCAATGACCTTAGGAGTTGCCTTCCCAAATTGGGTGTCATTTGAGTTGCCCCCAACTGTTATTGACGCAACAATCAATCCTTCTGATACTACTGATTATCCGGTCCACGACATTTCCTCTGAGCGGTCAAGTTCATCTGAATCAGTGTTAACTTCTACTCCATATACAGTGCCTGACCACAAAGTTATAGCCAAGATTAGGTGGAAGTGGAAGCTAGTATATCCTTCGTCCTCAGATTCTGATACTCCTGATAAGATGAATCTGAGGGAGATGATGCTGCAGAAGGTAGCAAAAAAATTAAAGAAATTGGGGAAGTCGAAGGCTGAAGTAATGAAGTCCATTCCCCCTACCACCATTGCAGAGATTAGCTTCTCTGAACCTGAGAAACAAAGGAGGGAAACAAGGACATCGAAGAAAAAGGCAATGGAGCGGGATGCACTGGTTGAGCCTGTACTGAAGAAAGCCAAAGTTGTGTCGACAAATCCCCATCCTGGTAGTAGTGCCATAGTTGATGATGCCGATTTCGTGGTTGTAAGACCTGTCATTGGTGGTCATCATTTACTGCCGAACGAATCCTTGATCAAGTCGGCTGAGATAGCTATGGGAGTAGTCGAAAGTAACCTCCAACGGGTTGATGTTGACTTGTTGGAGAGTAATGATGACTTTCGGTCTTCTTAGGAGTCTTCCACGAATCCTTGCTGGTAACCTCCTTCAACTTTTCTCTTTTCTATTTTTTTTTTTTTGTAAATTTGGTTAAATACCTAATTTGGCCGGTCTTTTATTTCTAGGGTTCTCTCAACTCCTTGGAAGCTATGCACCTTTTCCAAATTCTATCTGGGGAGCACAATAAACTTATTGAAGAGCATACCAGGTTGAAGGAGAAGTGGATCATCTCGAAGAAGGCCCAACTGACAGTAGCAAAGGAGGCCGAGAAAGTGAGGATTGAACTAAATCAAGTCACTGCCGATCTGAGCAAAAGGGATGATGAAGTCTCAAAACTGGGGGCCAACAAAGCCATACTTAAGGTGGACTTGTTTAAGTCGAAGGCCGAAGTTAAAAAACTCAAAGCCGATCTCACAAAGACCAAGGCTGAGGCTGACGAAAGGTGTAAACAAGCCATGGCAACTACTGCTGATGATTTTACCCTTCAGATGGTTGATCTTTCGCAGTCGATATTCGTTGAAGGCTGGTGCAAGGCTCTAAAAGAAATGAATGTCGAGAGCTCCCCCAACGTTTGGAAGAATGTTCCGAATTATTTTAAAACTATCTTGGGGGGTAACGCTAAGGATCCCTCCAAGACAACTGAAGGTGCAGTCATTATGATGATCCCTACCAAAACGGTTGAGGCAGATGCTCTAAAGATGGCTGAGGCCGATGTCTCAAAGATGGCTAAGGCAGATGTCTTAAAGATGGCTAAAGCCAACATCTAGAAGACGGCTAAGGGTGAACCTACTGTTACTGACTCAGTAATCCCTGTTGCTAAATCTGCTAAAGATATCTTGCCTTAGCTTGTGATTTTTCTTTTAGTCTTTACTTATATCTTTTTGTTGTGAAGAACCTGTAGCTCTGATTTGCTTTTGAATGAATTAGGATTTCGCTGCTTAAGTTGACTCTTGTAGTAATGTTTTTTTGCTTCCTCTAACTCAGTAAAACCACATAGTTCTAACCTTGTGTTTTTGTTTTACTTAGCCATCTTTGGCTAACCAGCCAAACTTTAGGTAGGACTAAGTCAAGATGCTTAATTTTAATTTTTAATTGATTGTCTCCATTGGCCGACCTGCTTGACTTAGGCTGGATCAAGTTTGGTCTTGGTTTTTGTGGTCTTCATTAGCCAACCTGCCAACAAGTTGGATAGGACCAAGTTCTTTACACTTGATTTTTTTATGCCATTCATTGACGGACCTTCCCAACTTGGACAGGATCAAGTTTTTACACTTGGTTTTTTATGGCCTTCATTAGCCGACTTAACCAACTTGGACAGGACTAAGTTTTTACACTTGGTTTTTTATGGCCTTCATTGGCCAACCTGCCCAACTTGGACATGACCAAATTTTTATACTTGGTTTTTTCACATGTATCCCCTTTTTATGCTTGTCCATAGATTTGTTGAATCAGTTGCAACTTTTGACGAAAAAATAATATATTATCGTAGATTGTCACAGATCAGTACATCATTTGGGAAACACAACTACTGATAGAATTTTATGAGATTATTAGCGTTCCAAGATCGGGGTAGTTGTCGCCTTTCTTTGATAGTTTCCAGCCGGTATGTCCCCACGCCGACCTATAACGCAACTCTGTAAGGATCTTCCCAGTTTGGGCCGAGTTTTCCATCTGCTTGATTCTTAGTTGCCCCCAGTACTTTCCTTAGCACTAAATCACCAAAAACGAAAACTCTTGGTTGTACTCATTTGTTGTTGGCTCGGCTAAGCTGCTGATAATATCCAGTAAGTTTGAGCAGGGCAGTTTCTCTTTTTTCTTCAATAAGGTCGAGGTCTTTTGCAAAATTCTGGTCATTAAGGCCAGTGTCGAATGCTACCGACCTAATGGTTGGAAGTCCGACCTCTAAGGGTATTATTGTCTCCACCCCGTATGCCATTGAGAAATGGGTCTCTCTAGTAGATCTCCTTGGAGTGGTTCTGTAAGACCATAAAACACTAAGTAGCTCTCCAACCCATCTTTCTTTAGATTTTTCAGCCTCTTTTTGATCCTGTTCAACATGGTCTTATTTGATATTTTGACTTGCCCGTTGCACTGCGGATAGGCCAACGTCAAATAATAGTTTCTAATCCCAAGCTCATTGCAAAATCCTTTGAACATGTTGTCATCGAACTAGGTGCCGTTGTCTAAAACTAGTGCACGGGGTATCCCGAACCTTGTGATGATGCTCCTCCATACAAACCTCTTAGCGTCAACTTCTCTGATAGTCGACAAAGGCTCTGTTTCCACCCACTTAGTGAAGTAATCAGTTGCCACTGTGAGGAATCTCTAATTCCCTAGAGCTTGGGGCAGTGGTCCGACTATATTCAACCCCCATTGTGCAAAAGGCCAGGGGCTGGTGATAGTTGTGAGGTCCTTGGCAGGCTAGTGAATTATTAATGAAAACTTCTAGCATTTTTCACACTTCAAAACATACTGGGCATGGTCTTTCTACATATAGGGCCACCAATAGCTCTGTGAAATAGCTCGGTAGGCTAGAGATCTTCCGCCGACATGGCTCCCACAAATACCTTTATGAATTTCAAACAAGATGCCCTGCACTTTGTCCAGGTGAACGCAATGCAGATAGGGACCAGTGAATGATTTTCTATGTAGTTCCTTCTCCGGTGATAACCAATACTTTAATGACTTGTGCTTGATTCTTCTAACCTCGTTCTTGTCTTCCGACAGCTCGTCCCTGTCGAGGTAGGAGATGATTGGGTCCATCCAGGATGACCCTAATTGCTCAATAGCCAAAGTTTGTACTTCTTTTTGAAATATGTTTAGGCTAGGCAGCGTCTCCATGTGAATTGTTCTCTTCGATCCTAACTTTAGGGCCGCTGCTAGTATTGCCAAAGCATCAGCATAAACATTGTTGTTGCAATTGATTTGATGGAGCTTGTATCTGCTAAATTTGCTGAGCAACTATCTTGCCTTTGCCAGGTACTGCTCCATCTTGTCATTTTTTGCTACATATTCACCCATGATCTGGTAAGCCACCAGTTGGGAGTCTAAGTAGATGGCTATCTCGGCAATTTTGAGCTCTATAGCTCGGCGCAGACCAGCAAGCAAAGCCTTATATTCTGACTCGTTATTCGAGGTGGTAAACTTCAGTTTTATAGCTTGCTCTAATGTTATGCCCTCTGGTGTGATTAATATGTTGCCCGATCCTACCCCCTTGTCATTGGATGTTTCGTCGACGAAAAGCTCTCAATGATCATCAATCTCCCATAATTACAAGGGGGGTGGCTGTCACGACTCATTTTATCTTCTAGATCGGGACATGAGGTTTATAAGGTAGAGATACATCATTCACATACTTCCAAAATGATTCTTACATCCAAAGAACATTATGTTTCTAGTTGAGATCCATAACTTTATTTTATGTACATTCGAAACTAAATATTAAGGAAATTCCAACTGAACTGTGTGGTTCATTTCTTATAATCATTTCCTTGGAATCCAGCTAAAGTTTCATTTCCTAAAATTTGTCCCATAAGATAGGAGTGAGCTGCGAAGCCCAGTAAGAATCTCATAAATTCTATCAAGCACAGGTTTAAATGCAATGCAGTAAAAAGATAGCATGACACACATATGACTCTTGTAATTCTTTTCTTTTTCATTAATATCGTGATCCTTGCAGGTATGTCCTGCCCGGGGCATCATCAAGCCCAGTAGACCCACCCTTAACCCTTCCCCTCATCAAGATAGTGGGGGCCCACCCATGATTATCTAGCTCATATCAAGCCCAGCGAAGTTGACCCATGATCGCAGATCAAGCCCAGTCAGATTCGCCCATGATATTAACTTAGGATCTTTTCTTTCCGGTTGTTTCACCCTTATTCTTCCCTAATGATGCACGTATATAGTGAATGTAACAATATAGTCAACAACATAAGTAGCAGGAAGACGTAAAGTCAACACAGTAATTTGCAAGTTATCTAATAAGAAAAAAATAAGCATGTATTTTAAAGAATGTATAAGTTCCTACCTTGATAATAGTCGTGGTAAGAATAGATACTCGTTTCATGCATTGTCTGTGAAGGTAGGAAATACGAGTTTGTATGTCATAATTATCCAAGATTCTTGTAAATAGATGAAAGTGTCAAATTGCAAGGTTAGAGTTGTTAGCAGGGGGGGGTTTTGGTAGAACGGATCCTTTGGAATCCTCCTCGTCTCCCGTCAAGAACGGAATTGCCCAGGGTCGGAACCAAAGGGGATTATCTGAAATTTTTCCAGAAGGTCCAGTGGCCCATACTCTCCTATTTCTGGGTTCCTCATATTATTTGAGGTATCTCGGTAAAATTTTAGATTTTTCCCTTTGATATTGTAATTTATATGATTTTCTTTGTCACAACACAGATATAATTCAACAGAAAATCATATAAATCTATGAAAAATCTAAAAAATTAGGGGAAGGCCTCTTTGGGTGTCATAATCACCCCATAAAAATTTCAGGCCAAGGGAGTGTGGGACACGCCCACACGCACCACCACCCGCACATGGGGGAAGGAAGTCTTCCTCGCGCGGCTAGGGTCTTTCCTTGCCTATTCCCGTCGATCCGTGGCCCTCCTAGCCATGCATGTGTGACCCAGAGAATGCTATGGACCTAGGCTACACACTCATGGTCAGTGCTCAACCCACGGTGGCTAGAGGTGGCCGTTTTTGCTGGAAAAGCTCGACTGCATTGCGGAACCTTAGGGTTCCAGACCTACAACTGAGCTTTTAGGCCTCTTCCCATGTTTTTATGGAAAAGTATCCTTCATAAAAGTTGTTTGGAATGTTGAGACGAAGAGGACCCAACTGGCCTCGTCGAATTTGGTGGCCAATGGCTGGAGTTATGGTCTGCCGAAGCTTTTACGGTGAAAATTCATTCTAGGAGTTAGGCAGGGTATGTATAGAGGTTATGGGCCTCTCTGGGATACCCATGGGTGTCCTTGAGAAGCTCCATGGCTGCTGCAACAGCCCCCTAGCTCCCTTTCCACTTGCCACCCTCAAAACCACCGAAAATAGTTTCTCACTCTCTCTCTCTCTTCGATTTTTCTTGTTTCCGGCCATGGATCCTAGTTTATTTACCTGGGTTTGTGGTGAGGGAGGTAGAGGGAGGTGAGTTCTTACCTTAGAGTGTGGTTGAGAAGCTAGGCCAATGTTCTCTCTCCTTTTTTTTTTTTTTTCTTCCTCTCGGTTTGGTTTTTATTGGTTTTCTGATGAAAACCCAAGACATTCAAATTGCCTACAAAATAGATGTATTCTAGAGCATTGCAAACCTTCATGAAGCCAGGTGTCATGCCATGGTAGTGGTGCATGAATTTGCAAGGTGTCTCGATATGTCATAACTCTAATGCGATAATGCTTGAGTCAGTTTGATAAATTGAGTTGTTTGGATTGATTGTAATACAATATGTTAATTAGATAGCTTGATGATATGTAGTTGGCATATAAGTGGTGCCATGCATGTTTTTTATCATGTCACAAGTTTAGTGGAGCCTTGGTTTGTAATTAAACTGGTGGGACCTTGAATCAGTTCAATCATGGTTGCTTAATTACAAGACTTGGGTTGATTCAATGATACGGTTTTGGAATGGTTTATGTAGAGTTTTAACTATTGTAGTGAGGTATGTTTAATAAGTGAGTAAACCAGCTGAGTTCATGTGTATGACCGGTTAAACCGATGCTTGCCTATAGTGGGCAGGTTTAGTTAGATTTTTGGACCGGTGTGAGTTTAGGTTGGTTCAGATGGAAGGATTTTAGACTAGTGTGTCTACTAGGCCGACGTTCAATTCTCTGGTCCAAGGAAGAACCAGGCCACTAGCTATTGACGATTTAATAGTGACACTTATTCGTCGTGTTTCAATTAGACATAAAAACGAAATGCGACAATTCTTACCTTTTTAACAGGGATGTAAGGCAGTCAAGAAAATTAGGGTGTTACAGTGGCCATTGGTTTGATCGACATTAGGTGCTTGTTTTGCTTCCTGTGGCAGTTCAACAGAAAATTTAATAATAAAATCAGTGAGTACTTGACCTTTTATTGCCGATCTGGGTTTAAATTTGATGTCTAACTCTCCTAGCTCCACCGTTCATTTTGCTAGTCTTCCCGAAAAGTCTGCCCTTCTGAGGAGTGGCTTAAGTTGATGGTCTGTAAGGATGTTAATGGTATGGGCCTTAAAATAGTGCACCAACTTGCATGACGCTGTTACTAACGCTAGGGCCAATTTTTCCAATGGTAAATACCTGCTTTCTGCCCCCATAAGAGTTTTGCTGATGTAGCATACTGGCCTCTGCTACCTATCTTGCTGACGTAGTAGGACGGCGCTTACTGCGTGGCCTGATGGAGCTAGATAAAGGAAGAGTTCTTCATGTTTAAGCGACGTGGAAAGTAGTGGTGGCTGGGTTAAATATTTCTTTAGGTCGGCAAGAGCCTGGTCGCAATCAGGACTCTAGTTGAACTGCTCTCATTTTTTTAAAAGTTAGAAGAATGGTCGGCACTTATCTAAAAATCAGCTGATGAACCAGTTGAGGGCTGCTGCCATTTTAGTCAACTTCTAAATCACTTTGATGTTTCGTGGCACCTGGATGTTTTGGATGGCACTTATCTAATGCAGATTTGCTTCAATCCCCTAGTGCGTGACCAAAAATCCAAAAAACTTTTCAGAGCTTACTCCGAACACACATTTAGAGGTATTCAGCCTCATCTTATAGTTTTTAAGGATGTTGAACACTTCCTTTAGATTGCCCAAGTGTAGTTTGTTGGCCTTGCTTTTGACCAACATGTCATAAATGTATACTTCGACAGTGCTGCCAATGTGTTGCTTAAACATCTTGGTGACCAATCTTTGATAAGTGACACTTGCATTCTTTAACCCAAAGGGCATGACTTTGTAACAAAAAATGCCCATCGGGGTGATGAAGGTGGTCTTTTCTTGGTCCTCCTCATGGAGTGGGATCTGATGGTACCCCTGTTAGGCATATAGAAAGCTCATCATTTCAAATCCAGCTATTACATCTGCGAGCTAGTCAGTCTTTGGAAGAGGGAAAGGGTCCTTGCGGTATGCTTTATTCAGGTCG
This sequence comes from Euryodendron excelsum, assembly GCA_033060915.1. Lineage (NCBI taxonomy): Eukaryota > Viridiplantae > Streptophyta > Magnoliopsida > Ericales > Pentaphylacaceae > Euryodendron > Euryodendron excelsum. The sequence continues at coordinate 40,370,585 of CM065388.1, read as the reverse complement.
ATGAAATCAATACAAACCCTCCATTTGTCGTTCTTCTTCTTTACCACCATTGTGTGGGAGAGCTAGCGTTAATAGTAGACTTCCCTTATTGCCCCTGCTTCAAGGAGCCTGTCAGCCTTTTCGATCACTGCATCCAGATGTTGAGTAGCTGCACTTCTCCTCTTTTGAACCACAGGTCTGCATTGTGGGTCCATGCTAAGTCTGTGGTAGGCTACATCTGGGTCAATTCCCGTATGGTGTCCAGGCGAAGATTTTAATGTACTCTGTTAATAAATCAATTAATAATTTCTCCTCAGATTTGGGCAGCAAGGTGCCAAGAACGAAGTACTTTTTCTAGTCATGCCGATCTATATAAACTTTCTTAAAGTCCTCAACGGCCTTGTTTTCTAGAGGCAGCCCAACATCATCAATCGTGGGGGTGTCCTGATGGAGCTCCATCATCTAAACTTTATCTGTCTTTTTTTTATGGTGTATGTCGTCAAGAAGTACTACTTAACTACTACTTGACCTACTTTATTTCCCCTACTCCTCCCCGGATCGGGAAACGGATCAGCTGGTGGTAGGAATAAGGTATGGCCTTTATAAGATGCAATGATGTCCAACCCATGATTGCATTGTAGGGGGAGGGCACGTTAACCACTAGGAATTCTGTCTGGATTGTGATCCTTGGCGCAGTTACTAGAATTAGTACCTTTCCCAACGGCCAAACTGGGTCCATGCTGAATCCGATTAAGGGGTTCAAGGATGGCTGAAGATCATAATCCTTTAATTGTAACTTCTTGAAAAGGTCGTAGTACATGACTTCAGAGGAACCTCCTTGATCAACCAGCATCCTCTTGACATCACAATCCCCTAATCGCAGCGTTACCACTATCACATCATTGTGGGGCATTTGTACTCCAGCTAAGTCATCATCAGTAAAGGTTATGGCCTCGGCACTACTGCTGACCTTTGCCTTTTTGTTTGGAGCCTCCAATTGCATTACCTTCCTGAGGTGTACGGCCTTCTGGATCTCGGCCTGGTATATATGAAGGTCTACAGTTGCTGATCCTGCGAACCCACGAACGACATTGATTACTTGGGTAGGTTCTGCTTTGACTTATTTATGGGAAATGGCTTCCTGCTTTGTCTGCTCTGCCTCCCGTTTCGTCTTCTCCCGGTCGATGTATTGGTCAAGATGTCCTGTCTTTGCCAATTCCTCCAAGTGGTTCTTAAGATTTCTGCAATTCTCTGTCTGATGTCTCTTTCTATGTGGTAAGAACAGAACTTCCTTTGGTCTAAGGCGGTAGGGTCTTGTCCCAACTTTGGGGGCTACTTAAAGAAGGGCTTTTCTCGTACTTGGGGTAAATTCTTGTAAATTAGGTCCTTAAAGACTGTGTTAACCCCTTTTGTGGTCTTTTTGCCCCAATTGTTATTATTATCCTCACATCTGGGCTTCTTGCTTTCACGCCCATCTTTCTTCTCAATTTTCTTGCTGACCTTCTCCTGTATCGGCTATGCTACATCTTCTTCCACCCGTGCATATTGTTCAATACTTAGCATCAGGTCCTGTATTTGAGTGATTAGTTTTTTCATGAGGGATTGCCTCAACCAGTGTTCCTTGGGAAGGGCAATCTTGAACTACGCAACAGCCAACTGCTCATTGCAGTCCTCTATTTCATTATAAGCCTCCTAGTATCTCCTCGTATATGCCCATAACCTCTCATTATCTTTCTTCTGTAAAGTCAGCAAGTAGTCTACCTCCTTAGACTGCTTGCTGTTTACTATGAAACGGTTAGTAAATAAATCGGCAAGTTGTCTCTAGCTTAATACTTATCTAGACTATAGCTTGTCGAACCATCGCAAGCCCACCTCTTCTAGGCCTGAAGGAAAAACTCGGCACATAAGTGAATTGTCCTCGCTCCATAGTGTCATCATCTGCTTGTAATGCCGAACACGGGTAATGGGATACGTCTTCCCATCATAAGGAGTAAATTTTGGTGCGGTGAATTTCTTGGGAGGCCGACGGGTCTCAATCTCTTATGTGAAAAGGGTGGAAGCAATTTGGTCCAGGGCTCTTTAGCTATATCCTGGGTTATCCGTCCCTTATGGTGCTTATCCCGATTGTCTAGCCGATCGTTCAACCACTTGTCCCAATCCTGCTGCTCCAGCTTGACCCTTGCCGAATCTCTTGCTGGTGTTCGATTTTTTCATGGCTGTTGATCTTCCCATCAGTCCATGTAATGCCCTGTACTAGAAGTATAACTCCCTATTACGGGTGTGGCTAGGGGGCTCATGTTTCTTGAATTCATCCTCCTCCTCTACCGCCGATCTGGGGATCTGTCAGGTACTCGTCCATCTCGTCTGGCAATCGCTTCCCTCATGGCTTCAATCATTGACCTGAGGTGAGCAATCTCTTCGTCCTGCTACTGGAGCTCCCGTTCAGTTGCTCGAAGCGAAAGATTATTAGGTACATAGCCACTGAATGGTGATGGATTCAAGTTCTTGCAATAGATCTTTTGGCGATTTGGATTTCGAGCATACTGCAAAGCCTGACCTAGACCCTCATGTCCTTCACGTTGGTTGCCTCCAGGGAATCGTATCTCTGATCTGATAAAATGTCCTCTCGGGATTCACACTAAATCATCGTCATGACAACTTGACTAATGAGTGTCGTCCTGACTACAAATGTCATGGCTATCGTCTAGCTCCCTGTTGGTGGGATTGACTCCTCTTCTATCATTACTGGTACTCATTGTTGTGTAGACCTTCCCACAGACGGCACCAATTGTAGATGAAATTTTTAGGAATGCCTAGCTGAACTCTTAACCAAATCAACAAGCACGAGCTTTCCATGAGAAGAAAAAGATGAGAATGACTTGGCCCTCTTTGAGCCAAAAGCACTCCGATGATTAAGTTAACAAGTTTAACCACAATGAATCGAATGAAAATAATAAGAGCTAGAACTCAAGTGAACGTACCTTACACCTTTAGTGCATTAGGGTATTTATAGGTTTTAGAATGCCTTGTTTCCTTTGGGAATTGAAGTCACTTTTCTCCTAGAAATCTTCTTTGTTTAAGTCGGTTTAGTGTATTAGATTTATCTTTTATTTGTCCTAATCCACTTAGGAATAGGATCCGTCCTTTGGACTTCATTGGTCCTAGTATTTTTTGGGTTAGAGTCTATGGGTCAGCCCCTTTGGATCCTTGCCTCTAATTGGCATTGGCTTATTCTCACAAGTCGGCACCCATGGGCCAACCTTACTAGGCTAGTCTTCTCTTGGTGTTGGGCTTGGCTCTTATTGGGCCCACAGTAAAAGACAAAAATGAGGTTCGTTACTCTATTGATATTACATGATAGAGAAAAGAAAACTTTAAAATATATATACAAATATATATATATATATATATATGATCACTTTTAGTTGAATTTTTTTATAAATGAGTTTAAGATGAGATGCATTGGTTGAAGGGGAGTTTGGATTACATTTGTCTCTATTTTTTTACTACTCTCTTGAGCATGATATATATATATATATATATAAACATTTACTTTACTTGAAGTGTATTTATGAGGTAAATTAATCAAAGGTTGTCATTATCAAAAAGAGAGAGATCGTTAACCCTAAGTTTATTTATATAGAATTTTATACATAATTTTGATGATAACTTACCTTGATTTATAAATATTTTTTTGATTAAATATATTTAATATTTTTAATCCTTGATCTAGTTGGTGTAATAAAGTTTTGCAGGATTATGTACCACTTGAAAGAGTGATCAAGACTTGAAAAGTTATATCTAAATCTTTGAGAATCATGTTTTAAAAAAACTTGATTCAAGAAAAATTCGAAGACATAATTTTCTTCTAAGGTTGAAAATTCGATAAAACTATATCCTATGATATAGATATTATATTTTGCTCATATCTTTTGATCTAACTATTGGCTTAATCTGATTATTACGGCATTAGAAATAAGATGCAAATATCTAATTATGATATTTATGAAGTTTTCATAAAAAGAATGTTTTGTGGGACGAAAATGAGCTGGAAGGTGACTTATTGGATTTGAAGTTCAAATTATGATAGCTTGGAGACAGTTATAATTATTTGACCATATCTTTTGATTCAGAAGTCCAAATAATTTGAGTCTTAAAGTTATGAAAACATAACATCTATATCTACATTTAATGTTTTATATGAATTTTCAAATTCAAATGTTATATATGTAAAACACAAAGGTAGAAGAAGATTTAGTGCAACAGAAATTCAAAGATAACAATTGGGAGACAGCCTGAGTATTTCACTCATATCATTCGACTATGATCTTCAAATGCTTTGATTCTTGAGGATATGAAAAGATAACGTTCATATCTAGATTTCATATTTTATAGAGATTTTCAAAATTGAACATTTACTAGATGAAAAATATGATGCAAGTTGACATAGCTGTGTAAAAATTGAAATATACCATCTAGGAGACAACTCGAGTAATTTTATCATAACTTTTGATCTGACCATTGGATCGGCCTGATTCTTGAGATTCAAAAACGCTAACTTTCATGTCTACAATATTTATCCTATAACTAGTTTCAAATTCGAACGTTATCAAGGAGAAAATCGAGGTGAAAATGAAGATATCTGATTAGAAATTCAAAAACCTGTCTGACAGTAAGTAGCTCAACAGAAAAAAATGTCTTCAATGCTCTCCAATGACTATAAGCTCATTTGAAGGTACAAATCATCGTTCTATCTTTATCTATAAATAGAGATACACTTGAGAAACAAAAGATAAGATCAAAAGCATTAAGAAATTGTGCATCAAAGTGATATTCATCCTACAAAGAAACTTGATTCAATGAAGAAAATTAGAAGACATAATTTTCTTCTAAGGTCGAAAATTTGATAAAACTATATCTTATGATACAGTCATAGTATTTTGCCCATATCTTTTGATCTAATTGTGATGTTTTATGAAGTTTCATGAAAAGAATGTTTTGTGTGACGAACATGAGCTAGAAAGTGACTTATTAGATTTGAAATTCAAAATATGACAGTTTGGAGACAGTCATGATTATTTGACCATGTCTTTTGATCCAGAAGTCCAAATGATCTAATTCTTGAAGTTATGAAAGTTAATATCCATATAAACATTTGATATGTTACCACATATATATTTCTAAATAATTAATGGTTGTCATCATCAAAAAGGGAGAGATTGTTAGTCTCGAGTTTTCATTAATTGATTTTGATCATAACAAATATAAATGTTTTAATGATTAAAATTTGGTTAATCTCAAGATTTCATAATAAAGTATGTTTGATGTATTAGTTAAGATTTTTAAAGAATTTTATGTTAAAATTTTAAATATATTGTGCATTTTAATGATAAATCACTTAATTTTTTATTTATATTTTAAATGTTAATTATCTAACATTTCTTGAAATTATCGTTAGTCTTGGACGTAAAAGGAAGAATCATAGCATGAAGAAGAAAACTCAGTCAAAGATAATGGCAAGAAAGCTCATTGGAGATAGTTTCAGTATTATGTATATAACTTTTGATCCAACCGTTGGATTGATCTGATTTTTATGACATTGAAAATCATACTCAAATTCCTATAAATGGTATCTTATGAGAACTTCTTGAAGAGAATTTCTTGTGGGACAAAACGGAGTTGGAAGGTGACCCATTGGAGCAAAAGTTCAAAATATGACAGTTGGGTGATGGCCTTAGTAATCTGACCATATCTTTTGTTCCAGACATTCAAATGTACTAATTCTTGAGGTTCTGAAAAGCTAACTTCTATGTCTACAACTTTTCTCTTATAGATATTTTCAAATTTGAACGTTATAAGGGAGAAAATTGAGGTGAAAGTAAAGGTAACTCTATAGAAATTCAAATATGTCAACTGTGAAACAGTTTGAGTATTTGGATCATAATTTTTAGTTTATGATCAAGTACTTACCACTGCACCAACAGGAATTTCTGTTAGCCAAGACGTAACTTTATTTTCTTATACCTTAGCAGCGTAGAGGCCCACATTAAGTGGCAGGTAAACATGAGGGTCTGTGCCATGTAAGTGCCACGGGTTGACCAGTCACATACTCCGTGTGGGTCCCCTATAAGACCCAACCAAGTTCAAGGTTGATTGCTGACCCCCATAAAGCCAACAATCTCCCCCTAGCAATGACCTTGGGACTCGAACCTATGACCTCGCTTTAATACCAAGTTTAAGATCAAGTGCTTATCACTGTACCGAAAGTAATTGTTGTTAGCCAAGGTATAACTTTATTTCCTTATATCTTAGCAGCGTAAAGCCCCACACCAAGTGGCAAGTGGGTATGAGGGTTTACGCCATGTAAGTGCCACGGGTTGGCCAGTCACGTACTCCATGTAGGTTCTCCGTAAGACCCAACCAAGTCAAAGTTCGATAGCTGGCCCCCATAAAGCCAACATCCTCCACTTCCTTATTATAAAAAACACAAAGAGGACTTTTAAATGGTTTTAACATCTTTCTCTACATCAGGAAAATCTTTGTTTTGATTATGCATTGCAAAGCCAACTAACAAAAAATTTGAACCTTTGAAGGAGCCCATGATTTGCAAATCCATGCTGTTGTAAAATTTTCATGATTCAGACTGGCTTCCACCTCTTTACAGAATGAACTTATTGTGAATTCAAAGTTTTTATTTCCTTGCCAAAGGATTGGTTTATGATTGTTGCTTCTAATGAATACATTGCAAACAATACTTTTTAGATCCTCCAGGCAAGATTCTTCCCAAGAAAAAAGCTCTTTTCGAAATCTGAAAATCCACTCCCCTGATTCATTTTGAAATTCAGCAATCTTTGCCTCTTTCTATTCAGACAAAGAAAAAAGCCTAGAAAATCTGGTTTTAAGCAGAGAATCCCCACCTAAGTCTCTTCCTAAAAGGAGGTTGATAATCCATTTCCAATGGAGATTTTAAGATTATCTTGAAGCACTTTTTTGAAACCTAGCTGAACATTCTTAATATCCTTCATCATAGTTGAGTAGTTCTTTTCATTTTCATCTGGAAATAGCCATCTTGTTCATTCCATTTATATTTCTGACACAACCTTTCTTTATAGGGCATTTCTGTCCTTAGCAAATTTCTACCACCATTTGGCAAGTAAAGGCATATTCATCACTCTAATTGGGACATAACCCAGCCCCCCTTTCTGCTTGCTATATGTAATTTTGCTCCATTTTACACAATGTATCCCTTTTTTGTCATTTTGACACCCCCACAAAAAGCTTTTTTTTGCAGTTTATCAATTTGTTTACAAACCTTTAAAGGAGATCTAAACATTGATAAATAATAGGTAGGGAGATGGGAAAGGGTAGATTTTATTAGAGTTAGTCTTCCTCCAATTGACAAAAATCTCTTTTTCCAAGGAGCTAGCCTATTTTTGATATTCTTTAACACTTCATTCCAACAAATGGAGTTTATAGGATTTGCACCAATAGAAAGGCCTAAGTACTTCATTGGTAGGGAATGAATTTTACATTTGAAGATTTTTTGGACTTTTACCATGGAAATCTCATCCAGCCCCACACTACAAACCAAGGACTTTTGAAAATTTATTTTAAGACCAGAAAGTAGCTCAAAATACCTCAAAATCCTTTTTAGGTTAATAGATTCCTCTAAGTTTCCAGAACAAAACAATAAAGAATCATCTGTGAATTGAAGATGTGAGAGGAAGATGCCTTCTAAACCAATAGAGCAGCCTTTGATAAGGTCTAATAATCTAGCTCTTTGAAGAAGTACATTGAGGCCTTTAGTGACAATAATGAAGAGAAAAGGTGAAAGGGGATCACCTTGCCTCAATCCCTTTTGCATTTTAAACTTCTTTGTGGGAGATCCATTGACCAAAGCCGATAACCAGGCACTTGAAAGGCATTCTTTAATCCATCTTCTCCATTTTGATCCAAAAGACATTTTTGAAAGCATTTGCAAGAGGAAATCCCAGTTCACATTGTCAAAAGCATTTTCAAAGTTAAGTTTTATGACTACTCCACTTCTCTTTTTCTTTTTCCATTCATCAATAACTTCATTTGCAATCAATACCCCATCCAAAATCTGTCTACCTTTTACAAATGATGTTTGATTCACCCCTATTATTCCATTCATCACTTTTTTTTTTTTTTTTTTTATCCTGAGAGAAAGAGTTTTTGAAAGAATCTTGTAGATAGAGGAAAGTAAAGAAATAGGCATTTAGCTGGATAAAGTATCAAGTGAATCTTGCTTGGGAACCTAAGTGATAAAAGAAGAATTTATACCTTTAACTAGCTTCCCATTGAGGTAGAACTGAAGCATGAATTTTAGAATATCCTCCTTTTCCATTTTCTAGTAATTTTGCTAGAAACTCATCTTAAACCATTTGGCCCTGGAGCCTCATTGCCACAATAAGTTTTCAGAGCATTCCAAACTTCTAATTCCTCAAAATTTTCCTCCAGAGCTATTTGATCTTTCATGCTTAGCTTCTCTTTGACCTCTCCTTCTAGAATTAGTCTATCCTTATAATCCTCTATGAACACTAATTGAAAAGGAGAGAAGATTTCCTCCTTGAATTGATATGGTTGAGAAATCACCCTCCTACACATTGTCAGTTGACTTATGAAGTTCTTTCTAAATCTAGCCTTTATTGAAGCTTGAAAAAACCTTGGGTCTCTATCCCCCAACTGCAGCCATAACTTTTTCGATTTCTGTTTATTGACAATTCCTCTCTAAGATAAGTTTTCCAAAGTTTATTCCCAATTTCCTTTATTATTTGTATTTGATCATCTGATTTACCTTCTTCATTCAGCAAATTAACTTGTGAAGCTCTTCTTCTGACTTTTTGGATTTTCTTTCCCAAGATTCTGACTTACTCTTATACCATTCTTTTAGGACCCTTTTGATGTTCTGAGATTTCTTCAAAAGCACAAAAGCAGCCCGGCCTTGAACATTGCAGGATAACCAAGATTCATTTATGAGGAGATTGAAAGAGTTCATCTTGTACCAATGTTCAAAAATCTTGAAAGGTTTTGAACCCCAATCAACTATTTCATCAATTAGGAGGATGGGACAATGGTCTAATAACAACCTCTTTAGACCCATTGCAGACAATTGTACATATGTAGCCATTCTGTGCATAACAAGAACCTGTCTAGCCTACTTTAAACCTCTTCTTTTTGTCTATTTGACTAAGTGAATTTTCCCTCTACCATAGGAGGTCCACCAATTCATCATTTCTAGTGAAGATATTGAACTATCTCATTCCTCTAGATTCCCTTGTACATGAGGTTCTTTCACCAATTTTTGTAATTTCATTAAAATCTCCTCTCATACACCATGGAACCTTGTATGTTGCTTTAGATTCATCAGTTTATCCCATAAATCTTCCCTTTCATCTTCATTATTTGGAGCATAAACATTTACCAAAGTACACCTAATTGATCGTTTGAATTCTCCAACTAGCATCATAAAATGTTTTCTTTGATACAAAGCTCAAACTTGAAGAAAGTGTCTTCCCATATACAAAGAATACCACCTGACAAGCCTTCTGCCTCAACAGATTACCATGAGCCTCCTTTTTTTCCCCAAATCGAACTAATCTTTTTAATATTGCAGACACTCCACTTGGTTTCTTGCAAAAACACTATATTTATTGATCTACCCATTACCAAATTTTTTACCATCCTCTTTTTCTGATCCTTTCCAAGACCCTGTACATTCCATGAGATTAACTACATTTACACAATACTAGGAACACCTAAACTGTAGGAGCAACCTCACTTTTCACTCCTTCTTCATCCTCCATTCTTCAGAGATTCATTTTTAATAGGCCGGGCACACCACCTCATCGAATTAGGACAATCTCATGTTCAAATTTGTGATGCTATTGGACACAAAAAAAAAAAAAAAATACATAAAGTATCCATTTTTAATAGTCACACCACATCGTCATATTAACCTAGTACATCACCTCTTAAATGAATGGAAATCTTATTCTAACTATGGAATGGAGAGGATCCTAATTTTTATTTTTTTCTTTCGCCTTTTTTAGAAAATTCTATTCTTATTGCAAAACTTTTATAAAGCTATACTAAAATGATGTGACAATGGTATTTTTGCAATTATGATAGTGACAATTAATTTGACATGCTAGTATAAAATGTATCAACCGTGTCAAAATCTTTGGTAGGACAATTATTTGTTTTGCCTTGGGATAATTACATTTTACTTCGTAATAGTTTGAACAAAAGTATGATAAACCCTTTATAATTCAAAAGTAAACACATAAATCTTATATTATTTGGATTAATGTGTAAGATTGATGGACTGTAGCGTTTGTGATGAAAAGATAAAAATGTCCTGACTGCGTTAACTTTATCCATAGGTCTTGATTTACAACAACTGACCTAGCTCTTTTCTTCTTCCTTCTCCACAAACCGATAGCCAAAGCACCTATTAACAGGACGACCACAACCAGTTCGCCACCTCATCCTCCATACCACAATTACCTACATCACCATTTTCTCTCTCTCCTCCACTACAAAATCGTAAACCCAATTTGTGTATGTAAATGTTGCTGTAATATGATAATCAAAATAAAGAGATTGCAGCAAATGCAATTACAGTATATATAATTTGTAGAAAATCAGAAACAATATATTGATTATACCACTTGCAGAATTTCAGAATCAAACAAGATTCAAAAGATACAAGAATGGAACTTAAAAGAATTCTGCAGATTGAAGAACTTAAAGAAAAAGATCAAGGCAAGTGTTTTACACTATCCTTAAGAAAAATACACTCCCACAATGATGCTAATAGGTTTATTTTAGAAAACAAAAAAAAAAGAGAAAAATATTCTCATTTGTGGCCTAAAAACCTAATTGAAAATCACCCTTCTAAATTAGTCCTTGCATTAGCTTCATTTTTTCTTTCCTCTTTTTAGGAAAATTTTATTCTTACAATATTTTTATAAGACTCCACCAGAATGATAAACTAATGGTATCTTTAAAATTATGAGGCAAAACTATAAATGTTTTGATTTGAAATGAGAGAACTACAAATGGCCTCATCATTGTATGAAAGTTGTGTGCGAAAATTTTATTTGTATAACATTATTATTTGTTTTCCGGGTTAGCTCTTCTACTAGTTGCCTATTTTTCGTTCTTTGTTTTCCAAGTGCATTAGCCACTTATGGCGAGTTGTCAAAGGAGACAATAACAATGAAATTTTGATAAGTTAATATATAAATGTATCAACAGTGTCAAAATCTTTTGTAGAACAGTAGTTCGTTTTGACTTTGAATGTTCATTGTGATTTCAATAATAAATTGAGAGAGACCTCCCATCAAGTAAAGAATGCAAAATTACATTCGCGGTGGCTGAAAAGGATGAACACAGATACGTGACATAGACATAGATACACTTATATGGTAATTTAAAAAAATACAAAACATGACACAACAGAAATACAACAAAATTATATATATATATTTTTATATATTTTCTATGTATCATATACAAGAATATTCACTCCAAGATAATAATAAATTGCAAAATAATACTAATTAGAATTAAATACTATGTATCCTACAACATAAATCTCATATTAAGTATAGTGTTTTTATATTACAATTGGATCCCAAGTTATTTTATTTAAACTTGTAATATATTTTATATTTGTCTAAGTGTCAGATACATATGTCCCCAAGTATTCGAAATGTATCTGATTCTTAAAAAAAAATAAAGAATAATAGACACATTTAAACACGTGTCTTACACATTTCGAAGTGTCTAACGAGTGTCATGCCGACACATTGTCCGACATGAACATGAGATCTTTTTAGAAATATTTGATACTTTTTTTTTTAGCAACTTCAAACAAATTTGTCTGTCTTTCTCTGAACCTTTAAATTGCTTAAATTTTATGCATTTTGTACCTGCTTTCAACCTCCAAATTATAATAAAACATAAATATTTCAACTATTTTGATGAAAACGACACAAAATTTTAAAAAAAATTATTGGTTTTTCTATTTTAGTTAAATTGGCACCCATATCTAGTTATGCAATGTCCTTTTGGCTACGATCGGGTATAAAATATGCTTTTATTACTCTAATATCCGATGAAGGGAAAAAAAGTTTAATGGTTAAATAACATTAAATTTTTAATAGTCATCTCTATTAAAGTGCGACATGTGGTGATTTATTATTTCAGCAACCTGAAATTATAGAAAAATGTAGAGAACTTTAAGAAGAAAATAACATATGAAAAAATTTGATAAGAATGACAATCGAAAAATTCATATTACCTAGCAACTGGACTTTTTTTCTAAGTACCGTGAATACGTAAATCGTGAAATCTACAATCAAAGTTTTGAAGGTTGACTTATATTACTTTTTGTAACGTTATGTAATTGGCTAAATTTCATGCCAAGTCTTGTTTGATGTAATTTGAGGAATTAGGTTATCAATCACAAGCATTCGAAAAGGTTTTAAAGCTTATTCATGCAAGCTCGTGCTAAGAGAGACTTGTATGATATATATTGGCTAATGAAGGGGATTTTGATAGATTTTAAGGGACCTCGAGAGTAAAAACAGTGCCCTGGATGCAAAACAAGATTTCGCGGGATCATCAAGGGATGTCGTGGGATGTCGAGGGCAAAAACAGTGGACATGCAAATTGCGTATGACCTCGCAGGATGTCGCGAGGTGTTGAGGGCAAAAACAATGAGCATGCCAAACTCTGGGTTTGAGCTCACGGGATCGAGTTACGCGAAATCTGGATTCTCAGGAATCACGCCACTAGGGTTTTTACGCCTATTTAAAGCCCATCACATTTCCTCAAACCTTATCTGAGCCGTTACAAGTAAAAAAAACCTTGAGAGAAGTATTTTTCATCTTCCAGAGAGCTCAAAAATGTGTCTTAACAACAATCTTCTTCAATCCAATTGAAGAGATCGAGAGTCTTGAAGGAGTTCAAGGTGTGAAATCCGTTCTAAGGGGATCTGAACGGTGGTCAAGCGCAGAGATGGTGAATCGTGGATATGAATAAGATCCAAACAATTATTAGATCAAGGAGTTGATAGGTTTTGGTTGTAAAGAGTTTTGTCACCGTCTGAACTACAAGTTATAGTGCATGATATTTGTCCAGCAAAGGGAACACGTGGTTTTTCCTCTATTTAAGGGTTTTCGCAGCAAAAGGCTAATGTGTTCCTGATTGAATGGTTTATTCTCTATTTTGCCTTAGAGTGTATAATATTGCTCATTGCCATTACCTCTTGACCTAATATTGTAGAGTTTAATCTCTTGGAAAAAACATAGACAAAGGCTAGATTTTTCAATTGGTATCAGAGTGGGACGCTCAAAATTGTTTTTGATTTTCTAAAAAGTGAGGTCCTAATTACTTATGTCTATGGATTGGCCAAAAGAATATAGTTTTACCTCTCAACCTCTATTGCTTGGTGGGACTAACTATCCCTATTTGAAAGCTAAAATGAATGCATTTCTTAAATCTATAGATAAACGTGTTTAGTAGACAATTGTTAATGGCTAGACTCCACCCACAGTCACAACCGGTGAAGTGACTATCCCAAAAGCTATTACAGTTTGGGATAGAGTCGATTATAAGGACTGTGGATGGAATAGTAAAGCTATAAATGCTATATATAATGGGGTCACAGCAGAAGAGTTTCATAAAACTCACACTGTGAACTCGCTAAAGAGGTTTAGGATATTTTATAGTTCACCCATAAGGGTACTACTATTATAAAAATTGTCAAGCTTTAGCGATTGACAACTACCTTTGAAACTTTAAGAATGGAAGACGATTTGATCAATTTTTTTTCAAACTAAATGACATCGTTGTCGCGCCCCGGTTTTTGGAGTGTTCAAATTCCTTTCGGCTCGAAAACCCTAAAGCACGGATCTCTGTCACTAAAATGAAAAAATTAGATGAACCAGATGGTATAGTGAGATCTCTCATGGAAGATTAGGATGAATCAAAAGATGAAGATAAAAATGAATTGCAGTAAGTGTATGATCAACTGTACAAGCAGTTATACAAGCTTATCAATGTGAATGTCAAACTAGGTAAGAAGTTAAAAAGGCTCTGGAAGAAGTTGACTCCTTAAAAAGGGTGAGTGTCGATGCTCAATCAGAAATCAGTCAGTTGAAAAAACATCGAACAACCCTAACTAACAAAGTGAAGTTTTTCAAGAAAGATGCATTTGACAAAGATGGTTTTAAAAAGACTCTTGAAAGAAAAATTCTAAAACTTGAAGCTAATTTCTCTAAATCTAATATGACCTTCAAGAAGTACAAGGCAAGTGCATCCACAGTAGAGAAAGTGTGCTTGAATCAGAAACATTCTTGGGATACACGTGGTATTGGGCATGAGGCCAAACCATCTAAGTCAAAGCAACACCAATACAGAAAACCCATCAAATTTGTTCCTAAAGAAAGGTATAATAACCCTCAAAATCAAGGTAATCCTTCTTATTTTGTACCTATCTGTCACTATTGTGGTATAAGAGGTCACATTAGGCCATAATGTCATAAATTGTATAAATTACCTGTGGATTATGTTCAAACTCATAACTTTCAAAACCCAGGTAGATCATACAATGGTCAGATGCCTAATAGATTTCATGTGTTAGTTGAGCAAAGGAATTTTACTAAATAGAATTTTCAAAGACATGCTCAGCCTCAACACTATGGAAACTATATGGCAAGATCTGCAGTAAAACATACCTCAAGGAAAGGTCAAAAACCTAACCAATAGTCACCACCAAAGCATCTAAGTGCTAATCCAAAACTATATGGATAAGGAAAAATGACCTGAGAGGATATATTGTCCACACTGCCCTTAAGGCTTACAGTTCTAATATGTGGTATCTACATAGTGGTTGCTCAAGACATATGTGTGGCAATAAAACTTATTTTGACACTGTGACTAAATGTGATGAAGGTTTAATAACCTTTGGAGATGGCAGCACCTCTAGAGTTGTAGGAAAAGGTAATATAAAATCTCAAGGGTTACCAAATCTCAATGATGTAGTGCTCGTTGAGGGCTTAAAGGCTAATCTCATAAGCATCAGTCAGCTATGTGATACACAACATCAATTATAGTTTTCTAAAACTGATGCGCTATTTTTTATTTAAAAAAAAGGATACTTGTGTTATGAAAGGTGTGCATACTCTAATAATTGTTATCGGATCACCTTATAAAGTGGTATTACTTGCAATTCTGTTAAACTAAATGAGACTAAGTTGTGGCATCAAGGACTTGGCCATGTAAACTTTAATGATCTCTCTAGACTTTCTAATTCTGAACTCAATTGTGAGATTCCAAAACTTGAAAAAATTACAAATTGTGTTTGTAGACCTTGCCAATTGGGGAAGCAAATTAAGTCTACGCATAAGAAAGTTAAGCAGATTGCGACATCTAAACCTCTTGAACTTGTTTATATGGATTTTATAGGTCCAACTCAGATAGAGAGTATTAGAGGAAAGAAATATATTTTTGTGGCTATCATTGATTTTTCTAAATTTACTTGGATTGATTTTATTCGAGAAAAATCTGACACCTTCTTTGTGTTTAGAGCTTTGTGCTTGAAAGAGCAGGTAGAGAAGGACACAAAAATTGGATGCATTCATAGAATTCGTACAGACCATGATAAAAAATTTGAAAATTTTGAATTTGCTAAATTTTATGATAAGCAAGACATAAGAAATGAGCTATCTACTCTGAAGACACCACAACAGAATGGCATGGTGGAAAGAAAAAATCGGGTGATCCAGAAAATGGCCTGAGTAATGCTTGATGGTAAGAAGGTTCCATAGAATTTCTAGACTGAGGCAATAAATACAGCATGCTACATCGCAAACCGAGTCTATTGGATGGTTGGTACCAAATAGATGCCATATGAACTGTGGAAAGGTAAGAAGTCTAATGTTAAATACTTTCAAGTATTTGGGAGCAAATGCTACATCCTAAGTGATAGAGAGCATCTGGGTAAGTTTGACACCCGAAGTGATGAATGAGTATTTATTGGGTATTCTATTAATAGTAGAGATTATCGTGTTTATAACTTGCATACTCTTACTATTATGGAATCTATAAATGTGGTTATTGATGATACTTTAGTTCACATGATGATGCACTTGATGAGGATTGTGATTCAGATAGCACACCTTTTGGAGATTTAGAGAAGGAGAATAACGAGAAGAGGGATGCTGCTATGACCCATATGAACAACACTAAAGATAAACTTGAAATCATCCTAGAACCATCATCCAGAGTAAAATTAAATCATCCGTTAGACCAAGTGATTGGAGATGTCACTGAACCAATGAAGACAAGGCGTTAAGTAAGGAATAAGGTAAACTACTTGTGCTATACTTCTTCATTTGAACCTAAAAATGTAAAAGAAGCTTTAACTGATGAGCATTGAATAATTGCTATGCATGACGAATTAGGTCAATTTATGCATGATGATGTTTGAACCCTTGTGCCTAGACCTAATAATGTAAATGTGATAGGTACAAAATGGATATTTAAGAATAAATCTGATAAGTATAGCACTATCACTAAAAATAAAGCAAGACTTGTAACACAGGGCCACACTCAAATTGAAGGAATAGACTTTGATGAGACCTTTGCCCCTATTGTACGGTTAGAGTCTGTTCGCATCTTACTTGCCATTGCATGTCATCTAGGTTTTAGACTTCCCTAGATGGATGTGAAGAGTGCTTTTCTTAATGGTATTCTTCAAGAAAAAGCCTATGTTGAACAACCCAAAGGGTTTTAGGCTTTATATAGATTGAAACAAGCTCCTCAAGCTTGGTATGAAAGGTTGACTACTTTTCTGCTAGAGTCTAGCTTCTCTCAAGGGGGAGTTGATAAAACTATGTTTATGAAGAAAGAATCAAAACACATTCTTATTGCTCAAATCTATGTGGATGACATTGTGTTTAGTTCTACTTCTGCGAAGCTTGCTCAAAATTTTTCTAAACATATGGAAAGTCAATTTGAAATGAGCATGATGGGTGAGTTGAATTACTTCATCAGTTTGCAAGTTAAATAGATGAATCATGGGATCTTTTATCTCTCAGTCCAAATATGCTAGAGACCTAGTGAAGAAATTTGGCTTGAAAAATACTAAGCATGCTAGGACTTTCATGAGTACCAGTCTTAAGCTTAGCAAGGATGCTTCAGGGAAATATATTGATCGAACCTTATATAAAAGCATGATTGGTAGCTTGTTTTATTTAACTGCTAGTAGACTTAACATTGCATTTAGTGTTGGTGTTTGTGCTCGTTTTCAGGCTTGTCCCAAAGAGTCGCATTTGTTTGTTGTTAAAAAGAGTCATTAAATATATAAATGGTACTCTTAGAAATGGTATTTGGTTTACCTTGAACACTAATGTGGATATTGCAGGTTATATTGATGCAGATTAGGCAAGGTCTGCCGATAATTGTAAGAGCACCTCTGATGGGTGTTTTTATGTAAGTAATGACCTTGTTACTTGGCATAGTAAAAAGTAGAATGTCATCTCTTTGTCCACTGCTGAGGCAGAGTACATAGCTGCCGGAAGCTATTTTACTTAGCTCTTGTGGATGAAATAGATGTTGTGTGATTATGGCTTAAAGCAGACTGTCATGACCTTGTTTTATAATAAATGAGTGTGATTGGTATTTCTAAGAATCATATTCAACATTCTCGCATTAAACATATTGACATTCGATATCATTTTACTTGTGAATTAGTAAAAGAGAAATTCATCTCTCTAGAGTATATTTTCACTGAGAATCAACATGTTCATCTCTTCACTAAACCCCTTGATACTCTTAGGTTTGAATTTTTACAAAAATCCCTAGGAGTGTGCTCTCTCGAGTAGTCTGTTTTGTTAGGGTTCTGGCTTGAGTGTTCTTTTTGTTGTTTCATCTTATCTCAAGCCTTGTCTAGTGTGTGTTGTGTTCAATGTTGGGTGTGTGTGTGTGTGTGTTTTTTTTCTTGTTGTTTTTGTTTTTTGTCTTGCTCTTGGCCTATTTGTTTCCTGTTTAAAGCACTTCCTATAAAATGCTAGAAGTATGAGCATGTTCTGAATTGAATCTTGTATACTTATTTGATTATGCATTAGTGATTCAAGTGACGTTTGATGATTCTTGTCATGACAATGCTTCATGTGTATTTGGTGCTCACCTCATAAGATCTCTTAGAATATGGAATCCATTTTTTTTATAATCATTTTGTAGTACTCATCATGGATGATCTCCTGTGTACATAGAGAGCCCGTTTGGTGCCAACTTTTTGGCTAGCTTTTTTTAAGCTTATAAGCAAAAAAACTAAAAGAATCTTACTTTTTTGTTTTTCTATTTTTACTTTTTTTTATTATATTTAGCTAAAGGAAAGCCAGAAAAGCAAAAAAGTTAAAAAAAAAAAAAAAAAACTTGACTCTTTTGCTTGTAAGCTTGACAAAAAAGCTGTACCAAACGGGCCTAAAATGTCTAGATTGACCTTGTTCACGTGCATACCCTCTCTTGCAAAAAAAAAAAAATTTCTTGTGTGGGTGGAAAGGGCTACCAGTGAGTATGTGAGAAACCACCCTTGTTATGTGAAAAGAAGAGATGGCTACCTACTTATGTGTGTGAAAGCCATCATCTATGTGCTTATATATTGTTTCAATTTGGAGAGATAGGATTGGAACTTTAAAAGAAGAATAGAAAGCTCGTCCTGAAAGAAAAAAAGGTTACTTGAAAATTTTATGATTGAGATGTCATGGGGGTTTGACTTCTACAACATTCTTGTCTAAAAGGAGGTTTTCATAATGAACTCTGTTGTGATTTTGCTCTAGGGTCCATATTCTCATTGATCTAATTGACAGACTTGCATCTTATTATCATGGTTGCTTGTATCACTCTTATCATCTCTATGTCCATTGAGTTGTTTTTAGATAAATCTTTGAACATGTTTGATGTTGGTTTATTCGTGCTTAAGGCATCTTAAATTCATTGGTTGTTCTTTGAATATGGTTGATACTTATGGCATGTGCTAGCTTTTTTCTTTTGGTTCTTCTGCTTTGTTGCTTCAGGTGACTTCTCGGGATCTCGCGGGTACTCACGGCCACGAAGTCAACTTAATTGGCTCCCTCCTTTTTAAAACCCTAGCACTTGTTTTGTTTTTTTCTCATTTTTTTAGGACTTTCTAGCCACTCTCGAGCCCTCGACGACAGGCGATCTTGGGTCACCTCTTCCTCCTCAATCCAACGAGTTTCTCTCCTCTATTCCTTATCGTCTCTTCTGGGCTGTTTTCTAAGTAATCCTCTCAACCCTCTTCGGTTCTTTATTCTTTGGTTCTGTTGGGTTTCTCAAACCCTAGTTTTTTGTTAGTTTTGGGGGTTTTTCCTCTCATTGGTTGTGTGAGTTAATTGGGTGGTGTGTGCCCCTTCATAGGTTATTGAATCTCGGTTGGAAGGCGGTTTTGCCCCAGTTGTGCTTAAATTGTGTTGCCAGACCTTATTTTGGTCCGCTTGTGCATCGATGGGTCTTTACGTTTGTATTTTTTCTTCGGGTTAGCTTAGACTAGTCACTGCTGGACTAGTGCATCAGTTTTTTTTTTTTTTTTTTGTATTGTGATTCGTCTTGCATCATGATTCCTACTCCAAGAAAATGGAAGGGGCCACAAACCCCACCTTCTCGCCGTTCCTCGTGTTCCCTGGGCAAAAAGTATACCCCTAGTTCCCCCAACAAGCGTCTTCGCTCTGCCACACCTGGTGCTATGACTTCACGATAAAGGGGAGAGTCTTCATCTACTGTGGACTCTCGTTTTAGACCAGCTTCTAAGGTTGAGTCCAAGTTTAATCGGTCATTTAAATCTTGCCCTTTTTTTGTTTCTTGAGGTATTATTCTTGATGAATTCTCTAAGACATTTATTAGTGTCTATTTCTCTAAGTAAGGCTGGACTCCTGTTGCTGTTTGTAAAGGGTTTGCTAGTCAAGACCTCGTTCAAGAATTCTATGTTAACATTCATGCCTCCGACAAGGATGTTGGGACTTTGTAGTCCTATGTGTGTGGGGTGTCTTTTAATTTTTCAATATCTGACATTTGTACCTTTCACCACATCTCGCATCCCATTGTTACTAAGTTTCCCTATCCTTCTTCTCAGATTGGGCCTTCTTTGAACTCTTTGGCCCAGCTCCTGTTATCTGTTGGAGGTGACTGGCCTCCCGATCCTTCGAGTCTCCTGAAGCAAAAAGAGTTGAAGGATGTCTTTCGAGTGATCAACCATATGGTGTATGACCTGTTTCTATGCACTTCACATGTGAGTAAGATTAATGAGTCATGTTCCCGTCTTATGCATGCCATTGCTATAGGCATGGTTGTGGATGTGAGTAGACTCATGTTTAATCTCATCCTAAATGCCTTTGCTAATAACTCCCCTCGAGCCTAATTCATTTCGGGATTATAATCACCGAGTTTCTCTCCCATCATCAGATTGTGACCGAACCCCATGAGACTTGTATCCCTGTTGAGAAACCCATTTCTCGTCATATTCTCAAGATGAGTAATGCTTATCTCGGCATGGCTCCACCACCCTCTCAGTTACAGCAGCTTGCGGTGGAACTTTCTAATGATGAGGATACTCTGTTTGATCCTACTGCTCCCTCTACCTCCACTACTCCTCCTGATGGCCCCTCCGCTCCTACTCCTATTTCTTTATCATCCACTGCTGCTAATATTGCTGCTCTTTCCACCCAGTTGACTACGATTCACAATGACCTGATGGAGCACATTGGCATGGTTCATGAATGCATTGATCCTATCGTGGAGCATTAGGAGAGCGATATTGTTTGTGTTCAGGACACTTTGTCGGCTCTCTCACGACGGCATACCGAGTTTATCATTAACGTGAATGACTTCATTTAGAGCATTCGTCATCGGTAAGTTTCCTCTAGTGGATGGTTTTCTTGTAGGTATTTCTAGTTTATCTATGTTGATGTATGGATGTTTTAGTTTTAAGTTTAGTTGGTTGCCTCATTTTGCTTGTTGAGGCCTTAGTTTTTGGATATTGGACAGTTTTCATCTATATATATTGGATATTGCTTTGCATATTTCCTTGTCCATGATTTTATTCTTAGTTGTTTATCCGTGCTTACTTTGTCAATTTATTCCCAAAAAGGGGAGAATGAATTATTATTTATGCTATTATATATGTTTTTTTTATCGCTTATATCTCTCATGCACTTGATTAGATTGGTTGTTTGCTTGTGGTATGTGCACGGATAATACCAAGTGCTTGTGATTGGGGTTTGATTATATTTTTCAGTTATTTTCCTGTAATGTGTCTTGTAGTATAGGGTTTTGGTCACGAAATTGCTAAATAGGGAGATTGTAAAGTTATGTAATTGGCTAAATTATCACAAGTATTCGAAAAGGTTTTGAAACTTATTCATGTGAGCTCGTACTAAGAGAGACTTGTATGATACATATTAGCTGATGAAGGGCATTTCGAGGGATATCGATGGATTTCAAGGGATCTCGAGGGCAAAAACAGTGCGCTGGATGCAAAACAAGACCTCGCAGGATCCTCGAGGGCTATTGCGGAATGTTGACGGTAAAACCAGTGGGCATGCAAATTGGACATGACCTTGCAGGATTCTCGCAAGATGTCAAGGGCAAAAACAGTGAGCATGCCAAAATCTGAGTTTAAGCTTGCAAAATCGAGCTGTGCGAAATTTGGATTCTCGAGAATCATGCCACTATGGTTTTTGCGCCTATTTAAAGCCCAATACACTTCTCTAGACCTTATCTGAGCCACCACAAGTAAAAAACCTTGAGAGAAGTATTTTTCATCTTCCAAAGATGTGTTTAGCAACAATCTTCTTCAACCCAATTGAAGAGATCGAGAGTCTTAAAGAAGTTCAAGGCGTGAAATCCGTTCTAAGGGTATCTGAACGGTGGTCAAGTGCAGAGACGGTGAATCGTGGATACGAGCAAAATATAAACAATCATTAGATCAAGGAGTTGATAGGTTTTAGTTGTAAAGAGTCTTGTAACCGTCTAAACTACAAGTTATAGTGCATGATCTTTGTCCAGCAAAAGGGATGCATCCATTTAAGGGTTTTCACAGCAAAAGGCTGGTGTGTTCCTGATTGAATAGTTTGTTCTCTATTTTGTCTTAGAGTGTACAATATTGCTCATTACCATTACATCTTGACCTAATATTGTAGAGTTTAGTCTCTTAGACAAAACATAGACAAATGCTTGATTTTTCACTTTTAATCAAAATTTAAATAAATAAAAAATTGTATATCATTGCATCAGATCACTGATCATCTTCACTTATAAAAAGCAATTAAAACAACTATATATGCTAAATTGCCAAGATCATCTCTACTTATTCAGTGCCATCTGTACTTTTGAGCTCAACATCTCTTAAGTTTATGAATAAGGCCCATATATCTATTCTAGCTCTTTTATATAGCTTCTCGTAATTGTAAACTCTATTCATAACACAAATGTTTTATTAGATAAAATCGATAACAAAATTTAAATGCATATAGTTCAAATTCATACCCCAGCCAAAGAAAGGAACATTATATTGGACTTAAGGCATTCATTTCAAAATCACCAGTCAAATGGAGATTTGCAAACAAATTTATGTTCAAGTTGGGGAAACAGCAAACGAGACCAACGATATTAGGGTCTAAGAAAAAAAATTTTGATGAGGTCTTTTGATATATTAAATATTATTGTAAAATTTATATTTATAATTATATTATTTTGAATGAGGCTCTTTTAAAACATTGAAATTTAGATAATACTAGAAGTCTTGAAGTGTGGAATAATATTGTCGCGCCCCGGTTTTTAGACCCCATAGCCCTCTTGGCTCTGAAAAAAGCACGGTGCTCTCTCATTAGAACTCATCCTCCTAGAAGGACGAATGTGACTAGGTTTGATCTTAAAAACTTGATTTAATTTTAGGATTTTTTGAAAAAAAATAGGGGTCGTTACCTAACATAGTTAAAGATGTGTTAGGTCACCTAAAACTAAGTGTAATCCGAAAACTAAACTTAGATTTTTCGAAAAGGTCTTAAAAATGTCCTTTTAAGAAGGTTTTTGGAAAAGATGTCTTAATAGCTTTTTAAAAGCCCTTTTGAAGACGTGATTCCATTTTTGGTCTTCAAAATAGAAATCTATGGTCCGGGGGCTAGTTACATGTAAGGAAAATATTCTAAGATCACTACCCTACCCTACCCTACCCTACCCTTTCGGCACCTACATGTCTAATACCCTTAATTCACTCACTCGAATAATCGGTACTATTATCCACTTAATATCCACTTTAGAATTTTGAAAATGGGGTTTGGTCATCACTTTTTGAATGAATGATGCATGTTTTGAAAAAGATGTTTGAAAATAGAGAAGTCTGGAAGGGATTTGAGATAGAAATCTTGAATTGATAGAAAACTTTAGAATGGGAACTTGGGTTGAAATAAAGGTTATGACCGCACCATTTTAGGTTGCCTACGTATCTCATTTGACAAGAATCAGGTCTTTCATAGTTCAGGCAAGGGCCCAAGAAAAAAAAGGCACATTAGGGCCTTTAGAAAGTTTTGAAGACGTTTTGTCTTTGAAAAAAAGAGAACTTGAGAGTTTAGAAAAACGTCTTTGAAATAGGACTTGGGATGTTTGAAATGTTTTTCAGATCGGCATTGAAGATGATTTTAAATGTTTTTAGAAATTAACTCACGGGAGTTTTGAAAGTGCTTTGAAACAACTCAAGGGAGCTTTGAAAATGTTTTGAAGTTTTGTTTTAAAAACTTTGGAGGTAGAGTTTAAATTGAAAATGCTTTTGTGAACTTGTCTTCCGAAGGCTTTTGAAAGTAGTTTTTGAATACCTTATGAAAGACATGTTTAATGTTTCATTACCATAAGAGGTTAGTCATTGAAGAACTAAACTCCTTTAGGGTTATGAGTTTTGAAAATATGTTTAGAAAAGGGGCTAGAAACTTCCCTTTGGTTTTCTAAAACTTTAGAGTTATAGAACCCTTCTTGAATATCTCACTACTTGAACAATCCTAATCATGGAAGGATTAGGGTTGCTTCAAGAATGTGACGTTTGAATGTCATTTTTGAAAAGATCTTTTGAAAACACTTAGGGTTTCAGAACCCTAATATGGACAACCTCGGAAGTTGTATTTCAATGTGTCACCTTCTCTTGGAATCCCTAACCATAAGAGGGGTAGGGACACCTTAGGATTGTGAGTTTTTGAAAACATTTTGAAAATAGTTTTTGGAAAATATTAGGTGTCTGGTCATTTTAGTTGAGACAAGTTTAAGAGAACTTTTTGGAAACATTTTTGAAGATAGAGTATGAAAGTATTTGAAAAGATTTTGGATTTGAGTTTAGAAATCTCAAGAGAGTAGGATGTTTTTGGAAGTGTGTTATGAAAATGATTTTTGATTTGAAAGATCACTTAAAAATGGGTCTTTGAATTGGAACCTTGAACCTTACAAACCTTGGTTGGGATAATCTAAGGTTAACTAACTATGGTTAGGTTAACCTAGGGTTAAGGTGACCTAGGGTTAACTAACTAGAGTTAGGTTAACTTAATGTTAAGGTGACTTAGGGTTTACTAATTTGGGTTAGGTTGACCTTGGGTTAACTAACTTGGGTTAGATTAACCTAAGGTTAGACAACTAGGGTCAAGTTAACCTAGGGGTGGAAAGTGGTTTTGAACTATGGTTTGGACCTAATAGTTTTGGAAAGGTAGTTTTATGCATAAAACTTGAAAGTGTGTTTTGAAAACTGTGGGGGAATAACCCTCGGCCCAACCCAATGGGTGAGGCCCAATCTACGCAAATTAAAGTTAGGGCTGCTTGGCGGCCCAGATCAGAAATAAAGGGGGAGGCCGGCCTTGACTGCTGACCTCCTCCCCACCGTAGCCCAAATCGCGAAAGGCGGGCCCAAACCGCTAGCGGTCTTCGAGCATTAAATGCAGAATTGACTTGCATTAAATGCACAAGCAGCTGCCCACGCAACGTCGACGTGCACGTCCGGTCAGTCGGAATCCCCCGCGACGGTGCGCCAGACCCTGTAAGTAATCAGGCGGCACCAATGATGATGCCTACCCAGCAGGCCATGAGAGCCTGCTAATAAGCCAAGACAAAACACACTCCCTCGATGACTCTATAAATATCCAAGGCATTGAGAGCCAGGTATGGACAGTCAACCCCAAGTATTCACAACCTTCATTTGTTTTTATCTCGATTAAGCTTGCTGATTTGATCTTCGGAGTGTGATCGATCCCCTAAGAGTCGACCCATTCTAACCTTCTTGTCTTGCAGAAAGAGTTTGGGCTCATCCATTTGTGGCTTGAGAGTTCGGCCCAGCCTTCCTGTAAAATCCCACTTACAATTGGCGTCGTCTGTGGGAAGGCTTAAGAAAAACCATGAGTCTAAACAACCGGAGACACAGGAGAGAGAACCACGACGGCAGAGGCATCGGAGCCTCCTCCAGTAAAGATTAGACCAACTCAGCGAACTGCCAGTTTACACCAGTAAATCGGCAGAGAAGGAGAACACTAAGGTCGGAGATGCGGACTCCTGTTAAAGCCACTAGGAAGCACCGGATGAAATGCAGAGGGATACGGGCTACGTCAGGGACAAAAACTTCCACAGAAACCACCATCGGAACCTTGCCCAATCGCCCTCCAGTGGGTGAATCCCGAGTGAAGATACACTCTGTGCGGCGGAGAGGGAAATTCGGGCGCGGAGAAGAGATAGCCTACTTCACCTCCCAAGCTCGGGTCATGAGGGAGGCATTCTCTGGAAGAAATGGGCAAGGGAGAGAAAGGTCCCCTGATCACGAGCAAAATACTGGCGACAGGAACGATCCAGCGCCGCGGGTAAGAGGGAGTTACACCCCTAGTACTGGGCGTTGCGACAACAGGCGCACAGATCGGCAGAGGGGAAAGAGCGAGACCCCGCCAAATAATGATCTTGCTGAAGGAGATTGGCGGAGAGAGGATTGGGAGAAATGGTATAACGAAAAGCAGGAGGATAGAAGGCAGCAAACTAAGGAGCGCACGGCCCACGACCTGATGAAAAAGGCCTTGGATCAAATTGCATCCTCACCATTCACAAAGGAGATCGAATCCCACCCAATTCCTAGAAAATTCACCCCACCAAAATTCACCCTCTATGACGGGAAGACCGACCCGATTAACCATGTTTGGCATTACAAACAGCTTATGGTAGTGTGGTGCGGTGATCAGATGCTGATGTGTCGAATCTTCCCCTCCAGCCTAGGAAGTGTGGCTTTACGGTGGTTTGACAAATTGCCACTTAAGTTCGTTTCCAACTGGAGGCAACTTGCCAAGCTATTTACAACTTATTTCATAGCAAACAGCCTGCAGCCGAAGGAGGTTGATTTCTTGCTGACATTGCGAAAAGAGAAAGGGGAAGGATTGCGAGCGTACGACCAACGATACTGGGAGGCTTACAACAAAATTGACGAGTAACGAGCAATTGGCTGTAACCCAGTTCAAGATCGGCCTTCCCAGGGAGCACCGTTTGCGACAATCCTTGATGAAGAAACCAACCCTCACCATACAAGAACTGATGCTGAGGATCGAGCGCTATGCGCGATTGGATGAAGACGCGCCCCAGCCAGCATTGGCCAAGGTCGGCGTTGCTACAGAGAAGGCAAATAAGAAGGAGGCCAAGAAACCCCGATCAGAAGATAGCAACCGGAGAAAAAGGGTAATGGAGGGGGTCTATATAGTTTTTAAAGATCCCATCTATAAGATATTGCCCTAGATCCGCGACAAGCCATTTTTTAAGTGGCCACCAAAGTTAGGAGGAGACCCAGCAACCTGAGACCAGAAGAGGTTCTGTTCATACCACCTCGAGAAGGGGCATAAAATGGAGCAATGTCGGTATCTCAAAACCCATTTGGAAGATTTGGCCAAGGCTGGCCATCTCGACCAATTTATCGATCGGGAAAAGACAAAGAAAGAGGCCAAGCAACTGCGGGTGGAGGACATGACCCAGAAGGAGACATAGGTAAGGTTGGTCCGGGTAATCAATGTGTTGCACGGTTCGGCTGACTCAGGAACCATCGACCCACATAAATATCGGGCCGAGATGCAAAAGGCTGCACACTTAAGAGAAGTAATGCAGATACAACCGCCCAGCAAGAAAACCAAGATCGGCAACGGCCATACGCTCATTGCCTTCACTGATGAAGATCTCGTGGGAGTGCAGGTTCCCCATAATGACGCACTGGTGGTAACACTAGGAGTGGCAGACTATGACGTCAAAAGATTGCTCATCGACTAAGGGAGTTCATACGAAGTTATGTACTACAGCCTGTTCAAGAAATTGGAACTCAAAAAGAGTCCGACCTCCAGCCATCACTCAACCCATTAATCAGATTCAGTTCAGATCCGGTTTGGCCCATAGGGAAGGTGACAATCCCGGTCACAACCGGTGGAATCACATTGCAAACCGAGTTCTTGGTAGTCAACATGCCCTCTCCCTACAATGACATCATGGGACAGACTTGGTTACACCTTATGAAGGCCGTTCCCTCATCCTACCACCAATTAATCCGATTTCCAACCCCTGGTGGAGTAGGGGAAATAAGAGGAGACCAAGTGGTTGCCAAGCTATGCTTCTTAACAGCATGCGCAACCAAGATGAAAGCTGAGAACGTACAAACGATGGAGCTGCACGAGGACGCTCCCACCATTGAGGATGTAGGGGTGATTCCTAAGGATAAAGCCCTGGAGGATCTGAAGAAGATTTACATTGATAAACAGCGAGACAAGTACTTCATCATTGGTTCCTCCTTGTCCAAACAAGAGGAAAAATCCCTGATGGAGTTGTTGAAGAACTTTCTGGAAGTGTTCGCCTGGACCCCTTATGACATGCTTGGGATCGGCGCCGATGTTGCTTGTCATCGACTGAATGTTGACCCAAATTGTCGACCTGTTGTCCAGAAAGGGAGAAGGGCGGTTACCCAGCATGTGGATGCTGTTCTAGAAGAAACAGAGAAACTTTTGGAAGCTGGGGCAATTTGGGAGATCAACTACCCAAGCTGGTTATCAAATACAGTGGTCGTGAAAAAGAAGGATGGCAAGTGGAGGGTCTCTGTGGACTTCACTGATATCAACAAAGCAAGCCCCAAGGATCCATTCTCCCTCCCCAAAATTGACCAGCTTGTGGATGCAATCGCTGGCTTCGGGAGGATGAGTTTCCTGGATGCTTACCGAGGATACCACTAGATTCTCCTCCACCCCGACGACCAAGAAAAGACGGCTTTCATCACTCCAAGGGGTATATACTGCTACAAGGTTATGCCCTTTGGTCTGAAGAACGCCGGACCCACGTATCAGCGATTGGTTACAAAGATGTTCAAGACGCAGCTTCGGCAGAACTGTCGAGGTCTATATCGATGACATGGTGGTAAAAAGTAAACTGAGCAACTCCCACTTGGCAGATCTAAAAGTGGTGCTCTGTATCTTGAAGGAGTACAAAATGAGGCTAAATGCTTCAAAATGCGTCTTCGGTGTCAGCTCGGGCAAATTTCTGGGGTTCTTGGTCACGCATCGAGGCATTGAAGTAGATCCACGGCAGATCAGTGCGATCCAAAGCATCTAAGCCCCGAAGAATGCCAAAGAAGTGCAAAAACTGACAGGAATGGCCGCAGCACTCAACAGGTTCATCAGCCGTTCATCAGACAAGTACCGACCATTCTTCCAGCTACTCAAAAAACAGGAATGGTTCGAATGGACACCAGAATGTGACTTTGCCCTTGCCGATCCGAAGGAATACTTGACCCAACCACCCTTGCTTTCCACCCCCCTTCAGCACGAGGAACTCTTCCTCTACCTTGCAGTATCGGACCATGCGGTCAGTGCCGTCCTACTCAGGCAAGAAAACCGCCAACAGTTGCCAGTCTACTATGTCAGCAAAACCCTTCTCAAAGCAGAAAGTAGGTACCTACCCCTTGAAAAGTTGGCGCTAGCACTAATAGTAGCATCTCGCAAGTTGGTGCATTACTTCAGAACTCACGCCATCAACGTCCTCACTAACCACCAGCTCAAACCTCTTCTAACAAAGGTCGACTTCTCTGGAAGATTGGCAAAATGGGTCGTGGAATTAGGAGAATTTGACATCAAGTTTTAGCCCAGATCAGACGGTCTAACCCAGGTTCTTACATATTTTGTTGCCGAATTCTCTATCAAGTTACCAACAGAGGTAGAACAAACCCCAGCAACCACCCAAACACACAACGAATCCCCCTAGATCTTTGGGAAACAACTGATCATTGGCAGCTTTACGTTGACGGAGCTTCCAATGACCCGGGGGCAAGATCAGGCATTGTACTCATCATACCAGACGGTCTAACCATCAAACAAGCCATCAAGCTCGAGTTCACTGCCTCCAACAATGAGTCTGAATACGAGGCCTTGCTCGTCGAAATACGCCGAGCCATTGAACTTCAAATTCCAGAGGTCGCCATCTATTCGGACTCTCTACTTGTTGTCTACCAAATTACAGGAGAATACGCAGCAAAAAACGATAGAATGACGCAGTACCTAGCTAAAGCCAAGGAACTGCTTGGCCAATTCAAAAGCTATAAGCTTCGACAGATTAGCCGAGACAACAACTCACACGCGGATGCTTTGGCAACCTTGGCCACAGCTCTAAAGTCTGGGTCAAGAAGGACGATCAATGTGGAAACCCTCGCCAAGCCCAGCATCTTTCAGGAGGAAGAGGAAGCCCTAACAGCAGAACAGCTGGGACCATCATGGATGAACCCAATTATCTCCTACCTTGACAAAGACGAACTACCAGAAGATAAGGCCGAAGCTTGGCGAATTAAACATACATCTCTCAAATATTGGCTGTCACCGAGTAAGAAGCTTTACAGACGTTCCTTTACAGGTTCATATTTGCACTGCGTCCATCCAGACCAAGTACAGGGCGTCTTGTTCGAAATCCACGAGGGGATATGTGGAAGCCATGTCGGCGGAAGATCGATAGCACACCGAGCCATCTCACAGGGATACTGGTGGCCTTACATGCAGAAAGATGTAGCCTAGTACGTCCTAAAATGTGACAAGTGTCAGAGGTTTTCCCCCATCATCCAACAGCCGGCCGAAGATCTCGCAACCATCACCAGTCCGTGGCCTTTCGCTCAGTGGGGACTGGACATTGTCGGACCTCTGCCCCGAGCTCCGGGCAACAAAAGGTTCCTCATCGTAGCAACCGACTACTTTACCAAATGGGTAAAAGTAGAACCTTTGTCAACCATTAGGGAAATCGATGCCAAAAGGTTCGTATGGAAGAACATAGTCACGAGATTCGGGTTACCCCGTGCCGTTGTTTCAGATAACGGCACCCAGTTCGATGGTAATATATTCAGATCATTTTGCGAAGGATTGGAGACCAGAAACTATTACTCGACGTCGGCCTATCCCCAATGCAACGGGCAAGCCGAGATTTCAAACAAAACCATGCTTAAAAGAGTCAAAAAATGACTAGAAAAGGCCAAAGGGAAGTGGACGGAGGAGCTACCCAGCGTTCTATGGTCTTATAGAACAACCCCAAGGAGGTCTACCGGTTAAACCGCGTTCTCCTTAGCATATGGGGTGGAAGCAATCATCCCTTTGGAGGTTGGACTACCAACTATCAGATTGGCAGCTTTCAACTCTGGTCTCAACGACCAGACGATTGCAAAAGACCTGGATCTCATTGAAGAAAGAAGGGAAGCCGCCTTGATCGAGCTCACGGAGTATCAGCAACAGTTAAGACGCTCCTACAACAAACGGGTCCGCCCGAGAAACCTTGCTCCGGGCGACCTAGTCTTACGAAAAATATTGGGGGCAACCAAGAACACGGCAGATGGCAAGCTCAGCCCAAACTGGGAAGGCCCTTACAAAGTAACATCCCAGGTCGGCATTGGCGTATATAGATTGGAGACTATTGAAGAAGGAAGACAATTGCCACGACCCTGGAATGCAAGCAACTTGAAGAAATTCTACTAGTAGTGCGAAGCCCCGTGCGATGTAACAATTCATCAAATGTGTAAAGCTTTTTTGAAGAATCAAAGAAAATGAAGCTATTCAAACAACCCTACTCTGAGCACTCTGTGAACCCACAAAAACCAAGTGTAAAAACTTGGTCCTGTCCAAGTTGGGCAGGTCGGCCAAAGAAGGCCACAAAAACCAAGTGTAAAAACTTGGTCCTGTCCAAGTTGGGCAGGTCGGCCAAAGAAGACCAAAAAACCAAGTGTAAAAACTTGGTCCTGTCCAAGTTGGGTAGGTCGGCCAAAGAAGGCCACAAAAATTAAGTGTAAAAAACTTGGTCATGTCCAAGTTGGGCAGGTCGGCCAAAGAAGGCCACAAAAACCAAGTGTAAAAATTTGGTCCTGTCCAAGTTGGGCAGGTCAGCCAAAGAAGACCACAAAAACCAAGTGTAAAAACTTGGTCTTGTCCAAGTTGGGCAGGTCGGCCAAAGAATGCCACAAAAACCAAGTCGTAAAAACTTGGCCCATGAATTCCACAAAGAACAAAAGTAAAATTTGGTGCTGACCGAATTAGACAGTTTGACCAAAAAGGGGAAGTCATACAAACTGAAATCAAACAATGGATAATGAGGCAAAACCAAACTTTCATTTGCAAATGGCGGTAAATACAAAACATGTTCCAAAAAAAAGGAAAGACTACAAAAGATTATGCCGACTTATCCTCTGGCAATACAAATGGCTCCGTTGTACAATCTAAAGAATGTTTGGCAGACATCAATTGCTCGGCCGCCGCTTTTTCCTTTTCTACCTTATCTTTTTCAGCAGTGATCTCCAGAACAATCTGTCTCTGATGCTCAACATTGGTAATAACCTTCTTCGGGTCCACGACGCCGTTCTCAGTTGTATTAAAATAGTTAGGGCACAGACGCCAAATGTTGACAATGTTGTCGGTCTAAGGACATGAAGGGCTCCACTCCAGCCCTGCCGAAATATGGTACGGCTCAAATCCGCCATCTCAATGGCCAGTTCATTGGCCGCTCTGTCCTCGCCCCTCTTCAGCAACACCTCCTCATCAACCTTCAATTTGGCCACTTCCGTTTTGAGCTCCTCGACCTCAGCATTGGCCTTGTGCAGATCCACAGACTGCACGTTGAATTTCTTTTCGAGATCGGTCAGTTCTTGATCCCTCCTTTCGAAATTAGTCTTCATCAACAACAGCTCGGCAGACGACTACTCGGCCTGCTTCTTGAAAGTGATCCAATCCTTATTGGCATCGATCCACTCAACCTTTAAGCGGCCATGTTCTTAGATGAGCTCCTGATGTATCTCGGCAAGCTTCTGGAAGTGCATCATCGCCTCCAAGGAATTCAGACAACCCTACACCGAAAAGAGAAGGTCATGACAAGAGTGAGTGTCCAAAAGAATCTGTAATCAGTTAAAAGTCAGTGTCGACTTACCAGAAGTGAGTCATAGAAGGCACCCATAAAGACGGCCGAGTCGCTTGCTTTTCCCAGCTTGGCCACGTCTTTTTTCTGAAGGACGTTCTTGATGACGCCGAATGCCACTTCGGTCTGGTCAATCATCGAGTCTGTCGTTGTCATTGGACGGCCTAAAATGTCTAGCGTGATGGTCATAGTCTCGCCAACCTCATCCACTGCGCCCTTCCCTTTTTGCTTTTTGGGCGCTGGGGGCTGCGCAGTTATCTCGGGCCCCCTTTTCTTTTGTTGACGAGTCTCCAGCCTCTGTTACACGGGAGGAGCTTCCTCCGTAGGAGTTATCACCAGCTCGGCTGGCAGAGTGTCGGTGGAAGTGGTGGCGGCCGACCCTAGTGGCTAGCCGGCAACAGCAAACATTCTCTCCCTCAGACTCATGCTAACCTCTGCGTCGGGGGATGGGGTGGAATCCTATGTTCTTACTAGAATCTTAACTCGGTGGTCGAGAATAGTGTACGGTGATGAACTAGATGCCGAGCTGTGGGACTTGGATCACGCTTCGTGTTGTCCTTTACCGACTGGCCCCGATGGAGGAGCAACTGCGACTGTCACACTAGTAGGACTGCGCGCCCTTTCAATTGCAATGCCGGTGGGGATCTTCTCGAAATCTCCCTCGGCACCTTCCTTCGCCAACCTCGCAAGAGTACTCTGGCGAACACCCGTATTGGCGGTGAAGGTCGAATATCGCAGCAGGTAGGAGAGTAAAATGTGCGTAGCCCGAGCAACGTATCTTAATCTGCCCTTGCCGACGTAGTTCAGAACCTTGTTGAGGTCGTCGGAATTGACTAACCAGTCACGTGCTTTCGACCTCTTCCCCTTCTTGTCTGCAAAAATGCAAGAATCAGATTTGATGCACCTCAAAATTTAAAATGATGCACTGTATGAGAGATCGGCATCAAACCTAGTTCAACGGGCTCTCTAGGGCATCGAATCGCCGGGCCCTTCCTCGAGGAAGGCAGACACTTCACTAACTCTTAGGACTTCTTTACGGCTCGGAGGTAGACTTTGTAACTACCTCCGACTTTACAAAGCATGTAGCAGTAGTCCAGTTCAGCGAGGCCTAGGTTCACACCCAGGCGCCGATTTATTTCAAACATGCCGAAAAAGATCCTATACACGTTCGACGCTAACTGGGAGGGCGACACTTTATTCTTTACTATGAACTTATGAAGAAGAGGGTGAAGGGGAAATCTGAGTCCCCTTTCTACGATGGCAATGACTGGGAATGGCACCCCCTTTTCGGTCTCGCCCATACGGTAGTCGTTGGGATCGATCAGCTCTAAGCCGATCTCATCTAGGGTGTCAAACCTCACCCTAAATAAAGCAAGGGCCGACGGGCCATCTAGCATTTTACGGAGATGGGATGCCATCAGGGGGCAACCGTCAAAACGTAGAAAATATAGTGAAGAGCAAAATAGTTGTGGACTCGAAGGACACTTACAGTGGTGGGTGCCGAAACAGCCGACGCACACACTATTCAAGAGGCAAGGAAAAAAGACCAAGTGTTTTTTAACTAAGCAAGGCGTTGCTCTTTTATACGCATCATTGCCGTCGGTTCGTGCACGAGAAAATGGCAGTAATCATGACGCTTCGCCGAAACATCACATCTGCCGTCGATTCGATGATACCCCACAGTCAATCTTTTAAAATTCCTACCATTTATGTGGCCGGGTGACCGTTACAGCCCTTGGCCGTTTCAGAAGCCAAAACGACACAAAGGCTGGGGGGCAATTGTGGGGGAATAACCCCCGGCCCAACCCAAAGGATGAGGCCCAATCTACGCAAATTAAAGTTGGGGCTGCTTGGCGGCCCAGATCAGAAATAAAGGGGGGGCCGGCCTTGGCTGCCGACCTCCTCCCCACCGTAGCCCAAACAGCGAAAGGCGGGCCCAAACCGCTAGCGGTCTTCAAGCATTAAATGCAGAGTTGACTTGCATTAAATGCACAAGCAGCTGCCCACGCGACGTCGACGTGCACGTCCGGTCAGCCGGAATCCCCCACGACGGTGCGCCAGACCCTGTAAGTAATCAGGCGGCCCTAATAATGATGCCTACCCAGCAGGTCATGAGAGTCTGCTAATAGGCCAAGACAAAACACACTCCCTCGATGACTTTATAAATACCCAAGGCATCGAGAGCCAGGTATGGACCGTTAAACCCAAGTATTCACAACCTTCATTCGTTTTTATCTCGATTAAGCTTGCTGACTTGATCTTCGGAGTGTGATCGACCCCTTAAGGATCGACCCATTCTAACCTTCTTGTCTTGCAGAAAGAGTTTGGGCTCATCCATTTGTGGCTTGAGAGTTCGGCCCAGCCTTCCAGTAAAATCCCACTTACAAAAACCATTTTATGAAAACCACTCAAGTGATTGTTGGGTTCATATGGTTAGTATTTGGAAACCACTCAAGAGAGGGTTGTTTTGGAACCATTTTAACCACTAACTTAAGAAAGTAAAACTTGTAAAAATTAATATTGAATTGATAGTTTTGAAGACTTCTTTGCTTGAAAAATCAAAGAGAATGAACATTTGAAAATTAGTTTTGGAAAGGAGGTTTTTGAAAACCATTTTTGAGATTTTGAAAACTACTCTAAAGAATAAGGGTTCATATGGTTGATTTGAAGAAAATCACTCTAAAGAGGACTCCATGGGACCGTTCCAACCACAATATTCAAGAGAGAAAAACTTCTAAAAATAAAGATAAAAATGGTAGTTTTGAAAAATCATTTTTATGCAATTTAAAGAGAATGAAATTTGGGAACCCTTCTTGAAGAGGGTTGTTTTGAAAACCATTTTTTGGGTGTAGAAACCAATTCTAATGAATTAGGGTCCATATGGTCAAGATAATGAGAAAACCACTCAAGAGGGGGTTCCAAGGGACAATTCCAACCACAAGGTTCAAGATAGGGTATTCTACAAAATCAATATAGAAGAGAAGAGTTTGAAAACCAATCTTATGCCACATGAAATGCAAAGAAATATAAGGATGCAAAATGAAGTCAAGGGGCTTAAAGGGGGGTTTTCTAAGATATGAAAATTGACCTAGGCTTCAAGGAACCAACTCTTAAAACCATTTTTAGGAAAACACTTGGATATGGAACTTGAAGAATACCTAGAAATGAAGATAGTGAAAGTTTTTGCGAAATAATGATGAACATGGAAATGAGGCCAAGCATGCAATACATGAACATGATAACCATATGCAAGGGATTCATGAATTCATACAAGGCTATAGGCCACACCAAATTGCAAGGTGCTCCAAGGCCATACCATCTTAAAGTAGGCTAGTGAGAGATTCCTCTAAATAGTGGCTCTCATAAGCTTTGCTCTAGGCATAAGCTAAGAGGTCTCTTTTTTCAAGTATGTAAGAAAAGGGGGTAGAAGATAGGGGTTTAAAATAGAGAATAGCCTAAGTAGGCTAGGAGGGAGAAGAAAAGAGTGGGAATGACAAAAATGTAAAAGAGAATACCACCTTTTGCCTTCAAACTTCTACGGATGCTTTAACTTGAACTTGAATGGCCTTAGAGAGGCTTGAATAGGGTTAGAATAGGGTCTTCTATGGCATTGAGGGCTTTGTAATTATAGTGTATGGGTTAGAGGAAGGTGGAATCTAACTTAGGTGCTTGGAAAGTGAGATGTATATGGAGATTCGAGGTTCATAGGCTATTTCTACAGAGCTTCGTTGTTGTTTTCGATCCTCCAATATGTAAAGGGGGAGGCTTGTATTTATAGGCAAGCTGGAGAGCCCTGCACATGCGCCAGTAATGTTTTACTAGCTGGATGCCACGTGGCACACTCTGTACTACTCAATCTTAAGGAGCAAGCAACGTTTTGATCAATCTGATCAAAATCTGGGCGCATGTAGTATACACTCCGCTATTGGAAATGTTCGTTTAAACTTTGCCTTGATAATTGTGCAATACGAGAAGGATTTGGTAAAATTGGTCGCGTCTACAATGTTCTCCTAGTGTTTCTCAAGAACATAGAATTTTCAGAGAGCTTGAAAGGTGTTCAGAACAGTAAGATATCGTCTTGGAAAGTGTGCATGAAAACACACTTCTACAGAGCTTCTGTGATACGCTCCATGGATGTTCAAAAGTAACAGTTTTTGGGCTACGCGATCAAGGCCTTCGAGAAGTGATCTTTCTGATCAGATTGTACTGATGGAAAGTACTCTGGAAATACTTTTGAGAATTCCCTTATTTACGCGTTTCTCCAGTCTTTTGACGGTGCGTTATAATCAAGAAATTGGAGAAAAAGACAACCTTGGTGAAGCTTTTGTGAGCCGCTCTAGGGGTTACTAAAAGTGGCAGTTTTTGAGCTATACGATCAGGGGCTTCAGGAAGCGATCTATTCAATCAAGTCGTATTGATGGAAAGACCTATGGATAGGTTTTTGGGAATTCTCTAATTTACGCATTTTTTAAGTCATTTGACGGTGCATTATAATCCGGAAATCAAAAGGAAAAGACAACCCTAGCGGAGCCTCTGCAAAACGCTCCAGGGAACTTTTGTCGACTTAGAATTGTTTAGAATCACGGGATTTACCTTGGTTTAAACAGGGGTGTATGATGGGATCTGCCAATTTGGTACCCAGAGCCGGCGTAGTTTCAGGGCGCACTCAGGCTGCCAGGGATAAAATGATCATTTTGATCGGAATTGGTCATAAAGGGTTAAGATTGATTGGAGTGGCATATGAAGTATGCTAGACTGTTTAGGGACAGTCCTGGAAGATATTTTTACTGTTTGGTGGGATTCGTACTGTACTGGGGTGCCTAGGGGCAAAACGATCTTTTTAACTGAAGTTAACTAGAACGGGATCGGAATTAGTCAATATGGCATATTGAGTATGCCTAATTATCTAAAAACATTTTGGAAGGATGGACTTATAATCTTGAGGGATTTTGAACTTTTTCAGAGACATGTCTGGAGGCCCAAGGGGCAGGTTTGGTCATTTTTCACCAAGTCAAGCTAGTAGGTGCTGATGTTAACCTAGGTGTTGGTTCCCGAGACCGCTCGGTCTAGGAAAGCTACCTGTGTAGTGTTGGTCCTTAAGACCATCCGGTCTTAGAGAGTTACCTGTAGGATGGTGTTGGTTCTTGAAATCACCTAACTTCAAAAAGCTACCTGTGGAGCGGTATTGGTCCCTGAGATCACCTGGTCTCGGAGAACTACCAGATGACGGACATTCTACATTGGCAGGCTAGTAGGCGCCAGAAGTGAACTGTCTGAAATTTTGATAAGGTGTTGGTCCCCGAGATCACCCGATCTCATGAAGCTACTTGGATGGCGTTA
Source organism: Euryodendron excelsum (assembly GCA_033060915.1). Taxonomy (NCBI): domain Eukaryota; kingdom Viridiplantae; phylum Streptophyta; class Magnoliopsida; order Ericales; family Pentaphylacaceae; genus Euryodendron; species Euryodendron excelsum. The sequence goes on along the minus strand of CM065388.1, from coordinate 40,332,755 downwards.
GTTCCCGAAACTGCCTAATCTTAAAAAGCTACTTGGATGGTGTTGGTTCCCAGGACTGCCTGGTCTCAGAAAGTTGCCTGGAGTGCCTAAAGGCAATATGGTCTTTTCAGCTTTAATTGGGCTTTATGGGCCTAGAAAGCGACTAATTGATTGGATTGGAGTTTGAAAATCCGACTTGGGCTTACATGTGTTGTGATATTTGAAACTGGATCGGTCGACCCGAAGATTGCTGAGCGGGCAAAAATGGAATACTTACAAATATAATCTCATTTATTATTCTTGAAAATAAGATTATAGATATGGATGAAAACTTGAATTTGATACAACTTCTACAACATAACAATCAAAGAAGTAAAACTAAATTAGTAATACTTTCTCTAATGAGTAATGATGACAAAAAAAAATAATGAATCAAAAGAAAATATAAAAAGCAATAATAAACAGAAAATATTCAATAACGAAGACAAAATACTAATTTTTAGTAGTATCAAAAGAAAGAGTACTATTGTACTAATACAAAAGGAAGAGTAATGAATGAGAAAATGTTAGTAGAAAAAATAAAAATAAATTACATAAGATGATAAGTTATTTGAAATTAATGACATTCGATATTTTATTTTCAGTTTGTGCCATGTGTAGAGAAAGTGTGTTAGAGAGAGTTTTATAAGTTCAGGCTACTTTTTTTTAATTCCTTTACTTTGTAGAGAGATAAAGAGTTTTTAATTCCTAATTTGTACTTTTATCTTCTTTTATCAAAAATAAAAAAAGAGTCAATAAAAATCATAAATTATTTAAATAAATAAGTTTATTCAAACTTGGCAGGGGTTGGAACTTAATTTGAGCAGAAATTCTTGTCCTGGTCGAAAAAAGTATTGAGAGAGAGAAAAAAAAAGTGCAGAGAGTAGAAAGAGAAGATAGGTGAAAAAGGCTAGAGATTTTTCTATATTTCTTCCTCATGTAGTCGGTCCAAATGGCTCGGCTTGAGTCGTTTTCTTAGTTTTAGAAATTTGACTTTTGATGTACCAAATATCGTCGTTGGTAATTGACACGAGGCGTCTTGAGTCTTCGTCGTTATTACAATGGGAAGCATCCTCCTGAGATCAACACGCTTTTCTTTTTTTCTAGGGGCTTTGAAGTCAACTAATTTATTTTTGATGCCATATCTACAAAGAAATTTCTTTTTTCTGGACTAATTGCCTAATAGGAGAGATTTCTGTTTGAATTTTTTTTTTACAAAATAGAATTTAAAATTCAAAACAAAAGGTTAATAAGTATATTTATTATATTATAAATTAATGAAAACGTGAATACTCCTTGCTATAGGGACAAATTTTAAAGATAATATATAATAAATAAACAGTAGTGGACGACCGTTCATGTTGATTATGGTGGCCGGATTCCTCCCCACACACAAGTGACTTTTGTCCCATCCGTTGCTTTGCAACTCTTATACGCAGAGAGGGTAAAATAACCGACATTTTAGATTCCCGCCTTAGTTTTAATGGGATTATTTAGTATATATATGTTATACTAGAGTAGAAATAGTGTGTTTTTCTTATTTATGCGAGTTTGGTCTTACTTTGCGCATAACATGTCTAAAAAATTATTAACATAAAATAGGTGAGGCGGGGTAAGAACATGAGAGGGGTCACTATAATAGGGCGGGTATGAGATAGGGGACTCCTTACTCAAATTTGTGCCATTGCTGTCGAGAAATTATTTAGTACTCCTTAAGTGTTACCTAACATTACTTTTCCTTTCACATGCAGTTGGGAGGAGAAAGAGCAAAGATGATGAAATGGTACGTCACCTAGCATTACACTTACTCTCACATAGGAGTGGGTGGAGAAGCAACAGATATGACATGTTACTACAACAACGCCTAATAATTTTTCGTTGCCATCCCCAGTCATACTCTAACTTCAGTAGAAGTAGGCTAACTTCCTAATCATTGGCGAAAAAAATTTATACATATATTGTATTTCCTAAAGTTATATTTTATACTCATATTATTATTACTAAAAGTAAGTGCACAAGCAATGCGTGTATAATATTTACATAATAGTTACATAATGTAAACTGTTACAGTTATGAAATCATTGTAATCATAAAATTTACTTATGAAAAGGACTTGTGTTAAAATAATTATTTTATTTGGTAAGAGCTTTTTTAAAATTAAAATTGTCTATACAGCTTCAAAAATTAATCGTGCTTTTCCCTTCATAATATGGAAGATTATTATTATTATTATATGACAATGTTTATAAGTTATGTTATTATGATATAACTAAATGCTTATTATGTTTATGAATTATGACTATCATATTGTCCTATTCTGAAATGCCAGTCTCCCAATCCAAACGAGAAAATTCTCCAATCAAACCCTGTCAAAGTCTCATTACTCAACCATCGTCAAAACCAGTGCCGCGAGAGATAGCGTTTGCCGAAGCAAAGAAGAAGAGGAGGGAGAACCGAAGAAATTTCCTGGACGAGGGGAGGCTGAAACCCGAAGGCCAAACACCCAGATCTGCAGGAGTCGCAGACGAACAACCAAATCAACTCCCGCCGCTGTCAGATGCCAAATCCAATTGCAACTTAGCCTCCACTAGGTTCTTCTCTCTGTTTTCTATATTTTTTCTCTTGCTTTTTCTATTTTTCCCCAGATTTGATGGCTATGGCCACTTGGTCAGATAATCTCTGTTGAATCAATCAATTCTTTTTAAAAAAATTTTGGCTTTGTTGTCAAATTCTGTGAACTGGATCAGTTATCTTTTTGAAAATTCACGGGGATTGTCAGATTCACTGTGGAAACATTGGAATTTCGACATGCCATGGTGTTTCGATCAAAATGATGTAGTTTCGGTTCGAAACAAACCGGAAAGTCATTGATTCGATGGAAACATTGGAATTTCGACATTAAGCCTCTGATTCGTGTCGGTTTCCACCGAAACGAAAAAGTTTTGGCTGTTTCGACCGAGTCCAAGGGAAATTTAGCTCCGTGGATATATACACTCTGTTATGTGAAATGGCACCATCCAATTGAGTTGGGATGACCTTGCATTTACATGCTTCATGGTGACCGCCTAGTTATCACTCCCAACTCCTAAGCAGACATGATTTTGTGCTCTTCACCAATATTAACTGATGCAACACATGATGGTACCCGCATGTATAGATTCAAAGACATGGTTATTCTCATGACCCATGTATCCGGTTCCAATATTCTGCATTTTTAATTTTTTGTTTTGTAATTAAGGTTGGGTCCTGATTTTATAGTATCTTCTGCAATCAAACTAACTGATTAACAATTAAGGTACATGCCTGATAAGTGGTGGGACAATAGCTTGAATGCGCACTACCGATCGTGAGCGTCGGGACAATAACTCAAAAGGAAACGTGTATCCTTATCTCTGTGTATTTGGTTGAAGCCTTGCATTTTCAAAGCTGTGACAATGAACGCAATGGCATCTGTTATGAATGTAGTAAATGCTACAGTGGATTGGGTGGCTTTTGCATTTAATGCTCCTTTTGCTCGAGCTGTTGTTTTTGGAGTGCACATTGGGGGTAGGCTATTAATTCTTAACTAATGATGAAGTATTATGTTCTCTTCGTTTCTGAGTGATAGTTCTCTCTGAAAAAAATTGAACATTTTTCCCTATTTGGCTGAAGGGCATCTATTTGTGGAGGGTCTTCTTCTAGTGGTTATTCTCTTCCTACTTTCCCAGAAAAGTTACAAGCCCCCTAAACGGCCCTTAACGAAGAAGGTACTCTCAACACTATAAGTTCTATATCGACATGCTGCCTTATCAAGTTGGTGGTTCTTGTCTTAATATGTTGATTACCATTCTATAACTTATTTTGTCTTTGTTTCTGTTTTATCTGAAGCTTTGTGTGGAATTTTTCTATTAAAAACAAGTTTCAAATTAGATTTTCTTTTATTTTTGTCTTCTTCTTCTTCTACTTGAATTTAAAATAGGAAAGAAATTAGAAGCTTGCAGTTTGCATTTTGGAGAAAAAATCTATTAAGAGCTTAGTAGAATCGCAGAACATTTATTTGTGAGCAAGTGATACTACAAAAAATTTGTTAAATATATTCATGCATTCATTACGCAGAGTCTTTCTCCCTGATTATTTAGATTTTAATTTTAAATGGATTTACATTTCTTTATGCAGTCAATTTTACTCAAAATCTTACTCATACATTATATATTGTTTTAGCTTCAATAGGGAAAAGTGATCATATAAAATCTTATGGAAGTAGACTGGCCAAAGTTATAGAAGAACTAGCAAATAGGTGTTGAGTGTTTTATTCATCTCTTATTAGATTGTTATAGCTTCAGAAGGATAAGATGCTCCTATATAATCTCATGGAAGTTGAGCAGCCAATGTTAAAAAATCAAAACAAGCAAATATCTGTTCAGATTTGTGTCTATATATGCACATATATATGCATATATATCTATATATTATTTCATAAAACTATATTTTTTTTATTATTTCAACCCTTGACATGCTATTTTTCTCCCCATATGTATAGTGACTTTCATTTGCTTAAATGATACAAATAGTCCATAGTTAATAGGAAAAGCATTAAAAGAGAGGGAAAAAAGAAAGAAAAGTAAACAACGAACCTACTGTATAGCAGACACAAATTGTTCAGCCTGATATTTCCACCCCCAAGAATAGAAAGGTTAGTGGGTGTTGTCAAATTAGATGCTTTGGAATGCCGGTACACTGGTTACCACAATCCCTCGTTTACTTTTTGGCACATACATGTGTGATGGGAGTAGTTGATGCCTGTAATTGCTCAGGCCTTAGGATTTATTTAACACCAACAATGCCAAAACTACCACCTTGGTTTGGGAGAGTTAAAAAATGGAGTACAAAATTAGGGAAAGATGGACAAGTTATTCTTTTTAATTATTGAAAATTCATACAAAGCTTTATTTTAAGAGAGCTTACTGATTGGACTAAGACTAGATAGTTCTTATTTTTCGGTATTAGTTGTGGATGAACTTGTTACCTATTTGTTTAGGATGTCTCTAGGTTGTTCTTGACAAAACAAGAGTATGCTTTTATTCAAGTAGTATTATTCAGAGATACTCTTATGAGTTGAAAGATTTTAGGTTAAGTTGGACTAAGACTAAATATATGTTGTATAATAGTAGAAAAAGCTAAAATTAAAAAAGGAGGTATTGGGAAATTTGATGGTGGAAAATACCTATGGGTGCTCTTTACTTGAGATGTTGGATTGATCAAAAGGGAGTGCTAATTGAGGGAGACACTGCCAATAGAACTAGACATGCCAGACAAAAGGAGAAATGGTTTAAAAGTGCTGCGGTACCATGGTAAAGTAGAAGTTATTTCAGACAATTCTAAGTGTAAGCTCTGCTTTGAGGTATAGAAGGTTGGGTGGTTAACGAACATTTCCAAACAATGAGCATAGCCGAAATGAGCATGATGAGTAGCACTACAAGAGAACATAGAATGATATATGAATTTGTTCATTAAAATTGAAAGTTTCACAATTTGAGGGCATGATGAAGGAAAGTCGTTTTAGATGGTCTGGCCATACCCACTAAAGAGAACTAAAAACGGGAGCCCCAAGAGGAACGAAGACTGGCAAGTGGTTGGAGTTTATGAAAGAGAACATGATAACTTTGGGTTTAATCAAGAATAATCATGCTATCAAGAATCAATTAGGGAAGACATATCTACCTAGCAAAATCCTAACAAGCTGGCATTAAGGCTTGTGAATTGATTTCTATCTCGTAATCTGTTGAACTTGACTCAAATGCCAAAGTTTTATGATCTTTTAATAAAATAGTAACATAATAGAAAAATAACTTCGGGAAATGCTTTAAATAATTAAGGAGCAGGTAGAAATTGGCAACTGCATTTCAGAATGGAATATTAGAGTACTATAAGGTGAGATGTTGGGTTTGAAATGGTAAATCAATTTTGAATAGCAGAATTGACACGAGGGAAAGAAAATGAAGACGGAGAAGAGGAACAAGTAGGTCAGAAAAGAAAGAAGAAGTTTAGTGTAAGCAATCACCATTTCTCCTATGAATCTTTGGGAGGCATAACTTTTTAACTGAATAGTCAATGACTTGGAAAAGGGTTGATTTTGACTTTCTTTTAATTTTTCTGGGACTCAAAAAACTAATATCACTTAATCATTAATACTAAACTTGGCCAATAATAGTAAAAAGAAGGTAATCCTAACTGACCCAAAAAACCTTATGTGTTCATTACAGTGGTAACACAAGCATTATTGTCCTGCTATAACATGAACAATACTCACCGCAGGAACTCGCTACTTCATCTTGAATTTTCCTCCAATTAAACAATTTATGGAACTCAACTAAATACGAGACTCATAATGAAGCAATTAAAGGGCCGGTACAGCTATTTCTTTTCTTTTTAGTTTTTAAATTGAATGTTACATTACAAAAAACAAACCTCTAACAAGTAACAACCTGACATGATGCGTTAAATAACCGAGCTGTCTAAAGCTAAAGGCCCAAACTACTGTTATGTACATTCATGGGCCAAAAATGCTTCTTGATTGGCATAGACCTACAAGCCCTGTTTTAGGCTTCCACAATGGGTGCATATCTGTTGGCTGGACCATAGCCACTGCATGCTTGAAATAGAAACTTAATCCTGAATTTTGTTTTAGTGCAATGGATTGTGGTTTTATGTTATATGCAGACCATGCCATGAGCTTCTTACTAGTTTATCTTTATCCATTGTTTTGGTGTTAGTATTCAAATCTATTCTTGAGTTTACTTTGCATAGCCTCTGCATTTCTTTTCTTGTCAGCTTTCTGTGGTAATTGTTTAATATGTTGTTGATCTCAGCGTTGCACAATTGATACTTATATGCCTTTCATTTGATATAGTAGCTCTTGTACCACTTAATCTAGTAGACAAAATCTCAACATGAAAAAGTCTAATATTCAAAATTTCATTGCAACATAACATTTTCCAAATGTTTGATTGACTTTCTAGGAAATAGACGAGCTATGTGACGAATGGGTTCCAGAATCCCTTATTCCTCCAATTACGGAAGAGATGCAATGTGAACCTCCGGTATTGGAAAGGTGCAACTAGTTTTGCTTTGTCTTTATTTTGTTATTTCCTTATTAACTGAATTCTTTCAAAATGTTCTAGAAGTTATGATTGTTAAGTGTTCTGATTTTTATTCCTACCTCTATGTTTAAACCAAAAATACTCACGTCTGTGCTTGTGCTTGTGTCCCCTTCCCAAACTTTAATGTAAATGGGTTTCTTTCTTGATACTGCACTTATTTCCTTTCCTTGCATTAACCAACTGTCATGCATTTTTATATGCAAGAATTTCTACAGGTTGCCTCGAGCATTTTGTCCTTTTTTTTTTTTTGGTTGAGCTGGTTTTGCCTACTTCCGCATGGGCAAGGGGATTTGTTATATCTTCCTTATCCCCACTTCTATGCTTTAAAGATTTTCTTTTGTTTAAAAGGCACTAAGGTCTGGGATATTGTTAATTTTCTTAACTCAAATAAGGAAGTTCTTAAGTATGTATCAAAGAGATTTGTCACTATAGCAGAGGCATCCCTGCTCATGAGTTGCATTTTATGCAGTGCTGCAGGGCCACATACGGTAATCAATGGCAAAGAAGTTGTGAATTTTGCTTCAGCAAATTATCTTGGACTAGTGGGACATGAGAAGTTACTTGTGAGAAGAACCTAATCCTATTTTCTAGTCCTATTTATTATGTTGTCTTTTTATCGTGACAGTTGACACTTACAGCATCTTTGTGTAACAGGAGTCATGTACTTCTTCTCTGGAGAAATATGGTGTTGGTTCTTGTGGTCCTCGTGGATTTTATGGAACAATTGGTATGGCATGAAATTAACTCGTAATCATCGCAGTCTACTGCAGAAAACTAAATTGGAATTTCTCCTTGTCTTTTGCATGACAAATTATTAGTGTTCTAATGATATCATGTTGTATAGATGTCCACCTTGATTGTGAGGCCAGAATAGCTAAATTTTTGGGAACTCCTGATTCCATACTATATTCTTATGGACTCTCCACCACGTTCAGTGCAATTCCAGCTTTTTGTAAGAAGGGAGATATTGTCATTGTGTGAGTATCTTTTATCTTGGCTGTTTAGTTATTGATTTCTATGTTATATGGCATGAATCTTAGATGTCCACCTTCTACAATACATGCTGAATATTGCAACTCCTAAGGGATGCTGATGCTTGGCTATGTCTCAATAGTTGTCTACTTCTTATGTTATCTAATTGGCATTTTAGTACCAAAGTTGTTATGTGAAACACGATACTTTTTATTGCTTATTTATCCCTACTTGACTAAGTTCACATGAGGTGATGGGATCAGAAAAATGAGCAAAAAGAGCAAGAAATCTCATCTTAGCTAACTTGTCCTCTTGATGTGGACTTACCATTAAAGCTTATATCAAGCTGTTGATAGCTTATAGGATCAGGTTAAGTTATGCCATTCTGATGTAGTGAAGTAAAGACTTTGATCTATGCATAGACTTGGTGATGACGAGTATGAATAGAAAAATGGTAAATTTGGAATGTCGCATGGGACATGCATAGGTCTTTATATAGTAATGTTTATGGTCAATTTGAGTCTTATTTATTTATATTTTTGTACTCTGGAAGTTAGAATGTTGCTGGACATATTTAATGCCTTTTTTTTTTATATATATTTTTTTACAAGTTTTAGTAGTTAAAGGTATTGCGTAACTTTGCAATTAGTTGAACATGGGCTGTCGGGATCTCTCATCGGTTGTATTATGAGTCAAATAACATTTTTGGGTGTTTTAGAAGGTTTTTAGTAGGTCTAGAATATTCTATTTAGTAAAGATCTCTTAATTTTCTTTTTGTATGTGAAGTCCTTATAGGAATAAGAAAAGTCTAGCAACCTATAAATATGCATGTGATCTTTATTTTCAATATGGGGTTGAGTTATGAAAATATGAGATTGTGTGAATTTCTCTAACCCTTGTGATGATAAGTACACTTTTCGGCTCCAAAAATCCTACCCAATCATGCCCAAATCAACCCATACCTACTGTCTTAGATTTCAATGTCATTTCTCAACTTTTATTTGTTCTATTTAAACCCATCTTTTAAAAGTAAGTCAATGTGGTCCAATATTTTAAATCTGTGTTAAGGGTTAATTACATTTTGACCCCTTAACAATGACTTAGTATCTTTTTTACTCGCTAAACTAAAAATTGATATATTCTCGCTCCTAGACTATTTGAATTTAAGTATGTGTAGATACTGTTAACAGAAGAAATAAATTAACATTTCTAACCTTTATGATATGATACAATGTAAGAATTTTTTTGGTTTTGACCAAACAAGCTCCTAATTTGAGTTTAACGGCGGCGTTTGGTTCTTACTTGTCTGATTTCATTCTTTAAAAACCGTTGAGATAGTGTGTTTTTGAGGAAATTTTTTTTTAAATAACTGGCTGATTTTAAAGAATAGGAAAAAAAAGTTGAGTTTCTGAAAACTGTTTTTATATGTAGATGATACCGATATGTAAACTGCAGTGTTTTCAAAGTTCCCATTATTTTTTTTTCTGAAAACATGAAAAATGAAAATTTGAAAACAATACCAAACAGATGTTTAGAGGGTAAAAATGTAATTTTCTTTGGTTTATTGGGGGTAAAGTGCTATTAAGTTATAGTTTAGAGGGTCAAAGTGTAATTAATCCTTAATTTTTTTCACCTAATTTAAAATGTTGGACAAAAGTGGTGTACTTTTCAAAGTTGAAGGGCTTAAATAGAACAAATAAAAGTTGAAGTATGATATTGGAATCTGAGGCAAAGTTGGAGAGACAAAATGATCGTTTATCCAACCTAAGTTATACACTGTTTAGGTTGTCAAACAACTAATGTTATGAAATCTTAAAGCTGCCATTTTTAAAAATCAAACCATTTACTTATAAAAATAAAAAGAATCTAATCGCACTTTTCCTTTTGTCCTTCTAGAAACCCCAAAGCGTTCACTTATTGAACGCTAACCATATCAACTTTCTATAAACAAAACCCTCCATAATTCCAATTGTAGGTAGTCTTAGGATAAGTTTCCTTAAGTTATCCCTCGTCAGTTTGGTGTTAGAGCAAAATAACCCGATTTATGTTCCTACCAATTCATTCTATACAAAAGGTGAAAGTGTATAATTTGGAAGTAAACTCATTGCGGATCGAGATTCATCAAATTAATGTCAAACAAATAAATGTTATCAGATACAAGGATATATGATTCCAGAGTCCATTAGGTTCCAAGCAAATAAAGTTGACAAAAATATAGATAAAAATAATAGTAGTATTAATAGTAAACAAACGTCAAAAAGGCATTCAAAGTTTGGAAGGTCCTTTAGAAAAACAAGGCTTATTTTTTTTAACAAAATTAAGAATAAGGTTCAATAAAGGTCTATGAATGTTTGAAATTTTACTTCTTGGACAAAAAAAATACTATTAGAAATTCTTGAACAAAGGGTTTAAAAGGTTAATTGGGAAAGCACTTTGCCATTGTTAGATAAAATATAAGATATACTAGATTTTAGTATTTGGTATGGAAAAAAACGAAAGTAATAGTGATAATATTCATTTGAAAAAATGCAACTATAATGACAATAAGTGACTTAACTATGCATGTTTTCTCTTCACCTTTATGTCTCTCATCTTGCCTTTCTACTTAGATTCTCTAGTACATTTAAGATCTGTCTTGTTCTCAAAACTTTTCTTTTAACGAAAAGAGGCAACTAGGAATAAGTTTCGTGTCGGTTTCCTTGGAAATGGACGTTTCGGCCATTTTGATGGAAATAATGGTTAGATGGAAAACTTGCTTTATCAGTTTATTCCTTAGTGCTTCCAAATAGGGCAATCTTGTTCAATTGACTTTGGGATTTGAATTTAAAAGAACTCAAGTTAAATGCTTGTGGTTTATTATATTACAACATTACAAACTTTTAGGATGAGTTCTCTCAAATATGGGGGCGTACGATGAATCGATGATGAGCATAGAAAGAAGAAAAAGATTAAATTTGGAATTTCACATGGAACACATCTAAAGTTTGTTGGACATGGCCGTAGGGGTCACCTATGGGCTATGGGTCGCATTATGGGCCAAATAATGTTTTTGGGCCTTTTATATTGTTTTTAGTAGGTCTAGAATATTTTTATTAGTAAAAATTTCTTCGTGTCCTGTTTGAGTCAAAATCCTTATACGAACAGGAAAAATAAAGCAGCCTACAAATATGCCTGTAATCTTTCTATCAAATAGAAAGTTAAGTTATGTGAATTTGAAATTGTGTGTGAATTTGCCAAACCCTTGTGAGGGTGAAGCACCTCTTTTCTTCTCTACCTCCTCTGTGAAAATTACCCGAGTGTTATTCTTGAGTTACTATTCACAGACTACAAAAAGTGCACTTTTGTACACCAAAACCCTGATAAGTCATGCCCAAATCAACCCAACTCCTTCCTCCACCTATCAGCCTTTAATTTAATCATTAAAATCCTGATTTTACTCGCCGTTTAGGCCTACCCTTCCAAGAAGCTGCCACTTATGAAATTAAACCAATCTGACCTTTTTTCAACTTGAAATCCAAAAAGTGTTTTCTACCTCATAAACACTAACCTAGAAACTTTCCATTGCCGTAGCCCGCCCATAACTCCAATTATGAATAATTTCATCTAAGTGCCCTAAAGCTCTCTTACATCATTCGATCATGAATGTTAGGTGTAGTATGTGTCTGAATGTTGAATTCATCTAATTCTCTAGTTCTAGGACATTAGGACATGACTAGATTTCTTCTTTCTTAATTACATCTTTTCATTTTTTAAGATAGTGTTCAAAAACTAACATAGAGCATTTCACGCATCAGATAGGTGTCTTATGTTTTTTTTTTTTTTTTGGCCACAATGATAAAGGAATTTATTAGAATAAAAACTCATTACCTTCCTTAGAACATTTCACCTACCAACTAGGATAAAAACTACTCCACCAAGTATCAAAACTGATATTGAGGGCTTTCTTAGCTACTGTATGAGCCACCCAATTAGCAGTTCTATGGATAAAATTAATACTCCATTTGGTGAAATAATTAAGTAGCTTTTTTTATGTCTTCAACATTCACTGCAATAGTTGAAGAAGGCTGACCCTTACCTTCAATTTCTACAATAGCTTCCAAAGCATCCCTGTCAATATAAATCTCTTTTAAGTTTTTCAGTGCCCAAACACATTCTCTCTAAGCTTCAGCTTCAACAATCTTTGGATTTGTCTTTCCAATCAATTTCTTATCACCTTCCCAAATGAGTTTGTCGTTGCAGTCCCTAGCCACCAAACCATTTCCTCCTACGTTTTCATTACCGTGAATTGCACCATCAACTTTGACTTTCACTCTTCTGCTCCTAGGATGTTGCCAGCAGCTCACATTCAAACTAAGCTTCCTTCTTGTATCAAGCAAGGAACCATGCACTTCAACCAAATCTGTAGATTGAGCCTCCGAAAATTCTCTGTCCTGGAAAATGGCCTTGTCTACAATCTCTTGCGGACTCCAAGCCTCTATATTGAAGACTCTGCCATTGCGTGCTTTCCAAATTCTACATATTAAGACTGCTGCTAAAAGCCTTCATTTCCGTGTGATCCTCCCTTTGCTGTAATATGGAGTCTAGTCCACTCCACCAATCAGAAAATTCTGTCACTGGGAGAGAATCAGATCGCAAACCCAATGGGGACAACAACCATACCTGCCTTGCTTTATAACATTGCGTGAATAAGTGTAAACCGGTTTCATAATGCGTCATACACACTGGGCAAATAGGATCCACCTCTTTTTTCCTCTTCCCCATTACCTCTTTAACTGGAACTATGTATTGAATACATTTCCAAAGGAAGCGTTCAGCTTTTGATTGAGCAGCTAAACTCCACACAACATGCCACAACTTAGACATGTCATCTATACTACTCGGTTCACCACTATGTTGTTGCCTCTGCTTCTCTTCTTTTCTCAATTGCTTAGCAATATGGTAGGCAGAACTGACCGAGAAATTCCACTTCCTGAATAATGTCATATGATCCTGTCATCCTGTTCAGTCCAAGAAAGCGGTAAAGAAGCAATAAATTCAGCTTCAAAAGGAAGGAAATTATGTTGTAGTTTAGCCATATCCCAAACCTTTAAATCTTTATCAATCAAATCTGATACCCATTTCACCCTACAATCAGCTGGCTTTGGGAAAGAGATATGGAAGTTGTTGGCTTGGGTAGCCGTGGATCTATCCAGATATCTACACAAGAGCCTGAAACCACTTGCCATCGTAACCCTCTTTTCAAGACCTCCCTCCTGTTTAGTATATTCTTCCAAGCCCATGAAATGTTTGCTGGTTCTTTAGCTTCCAAAAAAGAGCATTGTGGAAAGTACTTTGCTTTGAAAACTCTATAAAATAAAGACTTGTGACCCTTGAGAAGTCTCCAACCTTGTTTTGCGAGAAGAGCCAAATTAAAAGCTGCAAAATCTTGAAACCCAGCCCACCTCTTTCTTTACTTTCTGTCAGAACTCTTGGTAGGCTAAGTTTCTTTTAATATGCCTTTCAAGAAAAGACATGAATCCACTGATTTCTGCCGCTTCCGTTATTGCTGTTGGATTGGCTTTAGGGCTTGCTTCTATTGGACCTGGAGTTGGTCAAGGTACTGAACACATCCAATGAATTCTGCGTTCCTTACCTTTCTGCCCCCACCAAAATCTGGCTATAGTTTTGCTCATCTCATTGCAAAGCCCCTCTGGTATCTTAAAGCAAGACATAGTATAAACAGGAATTGCCTGACTTTATGATGATCTCTTTCCGGCCTTGAGATAGTAAACGTTCTTTCCATCCCTTAGTTTTTGACCATACTCTCTCCCTCAAATAGGCAAACAACTCTTTTTTGGATTTTCCTTTGAAGGATGGTAATCCCAGGTATCGGTCTTGTTCCTCCATAGCTTTGATTTGCATTCTTGTAATAATAGATTGCTTAACTGAATCCGGAGTGTTTCCACTGAATAAAGCTGCCGATTTGTCTAAGTTGATACATTGCCAAGAAGCCCTTTCATAAATCTGTAACACAATTAAAATTTTGGATACTTCCTCCTCAGTTGCCTTGCAAAACAAAAGAGAATCATCGGCAAAAAACAAACGTGAAACAGAAGGACAACCTCGACCCACAGACACCCCAGAAATCCACTTGCTTTGTTCAGCTTTGTGTAGCAAACTTGTAAACCCCTTTGAACACAAGAGAAACAAATAAGGAGACAAGGGGTCTCCTTGTCGGATACCTCTTTTCGGTTTGATAAAACCACATCTTTTACCATTAAACACAACAGAATAAGTGACTGAAGTTATGCAATCTATAATTCATTTCACCCTCACTTTATCAAAACCCATAGCCAGCATCATCTGCTCCAAATACCTCCATTCCACCCTATCATTTGTGTTAGTTAGACTCTGCATTTTGGAGCAGAATACCAGTGTCGACACGACACGACATGACATGGGTGTAGGTATGGGATCTGTGTAGGATGCTACTTTCTTCCTCTCGGACATGGTTGTCTTGATCGAGCATCATCACAGAGTCCATTGACTACCTCCATTGACTATCAAGGCTATATGTTGTATACACTGCTATATATGATGCTATATATATACAACAACTAATGCACCACTGACTTCTGTGAGAGAAAAAATGAAGTTTGTGTGGGGAAGACGATTGGGATTGGGGGTGGAGAGAGAGAGAGATGAGTGGTTTATGTGGCAAAGACAACTGGTTTGGGCCCTTGGGGGTGGGTGAAGAGAGAGGGAGAGAAGAGTGGTTATGCTATTAATTGAAAGAGAAGTGATGTGACTTTTGCTTTTCTTCTTTATTCTTTGAAAAGTAAGTGACTGAGTGAATCTAGGAATGGACTTCTTGTGTGACACAGCTGGTGTGCACATTGTTTTGTAAAAACTATAATTCTTGAAATTCAAGCCTTTCAAAATTCAAATATCATTTCTTTAAAAAAAAATCAGAGCTTATTTCTTCCATTAGAAACCTTTATACATTCAAAAGAATTACTTTAACTTGATATTATTACTCTTGACATTAAGTATAATAAAATTTATGAATAAATAGGAAGATGTGCTTTGACAAATTAATACCAATATATGATATTTATAATTGTTTAATATTTAATGTGCCATATCCATGTACCCGTGTCCAATTTTTGGACACTTTTTTGCCGAGCCCCCGTATCTTATAACTCAAGAGAGAGGCGAATCTGACCTCTACATTTGTGCCCATGCCCGACACTCGTACCCAAGTCCGGGTAACACATATAAGCTTGAAATATGGAATCCTTACCCTGCTTTTGTGTGTTTTAGAAAATGAAGAATTTCCTGGGCAACCAGAATGTTGCCAGAAGTGAGCCTCCCAAACAAGAAAGCACTTCTATTTTCACTCAATCTGCCCCAGGCCCCTTAGAGGGATTAATTTGGAAAACATCTTGTTTGATCTCCATTGCAGTAATCGGTCGAGTAAGTTCGGTATGCATAGCATCGTTGAATCGAACTTCATCTCCAACTCCAACTAGATATGTTGGATCATTTCCTCTACTTCACTCAAATGTCTAGTCAATAGAGGACCCAAATTTGTGTTAGTGGGGCCAAGGTAAAAAATTTTAAATTGTGTAGGGACATAGGTAATTTTTCTGAAATTTTGGGGGGGCCTATACATATATTTCATTGTAAATTTCAAAAAATCTATAGGGGTAGTAGTAAATTTTGAAAATTTTGGGCTGCCATTGTGTCTAGTATTCAACGCATGTACTTTGCAAATTTTGGAGAGCCCCGTGTAGCTTACATGCTAGTCAACAGTTCTTATATTCCACTATATTGATTCATCCATGATCAATTGGCAATTTGCTTCCTTTTTTGTCATTCTATTCTTTGGTAACATATCTATTGTTTAGTGTTATGGAAACAATAACATTCCTTTATCTATTGATTCATCCATGAATTTTAGGATTATATCTTTTATCTATATTTAAGCCTTTTTTTGTGTCTTTTTTTTTTCTGCTTATGGGTGGTGGGTGTTCTTTCAGGGATGAGGGTGTCCATTGGGGAATACAAAATGGGCTCTATCTTTCAAGAAGTACAATTGTGTATTTCAAGCACAATGACATGGAGTCTCTACGAAGTACTCTTGAGAAAGTTACTTTAGAAAATAAGCGAGCAAAGAAGCTAAGGCGCTATATTGTGGTTGAGGCCATTTACCAGGTATTGTTTGCCAATTATGTGTTAATTTACTATTTTGGTAACTCTATATAGAAGCTTTTATTAAAGGACTCCCGGGCGGGGGAA
Organism: Euryodendron excelsum; assembly: GCA_033060915.1. NCBI lineage: Eukaryota > Viridiplantae > Streptophyta > Magnoliopsida > Ericales > Pentaphylacaceae > Euryodendron > Euryodendron excelsum. Next base: position 40,316,346 of record CM065388.1, on the reverse strand, counting down.
GTGTCCACTCTGGAAAATCTCTTATTGTTTCCAAATATATGTTTGTTGGATATCTTGATATGTATTGTTGGAGTCTTTTTAACAGTTTGAGATTTTAGGTCAAGTCGTGACTTAAGATGGTATCAGAGCTCAAGTTGGAAACATGTCTTGGGTTCAAGTCTAAGTGGTGACTTAAAAATGTTGACATGTATGACCCAATATGTATGCTGGACGAGAAATCCAGTTTTTAACGTGAATCGTGGTTCACAGACTAGAAACATATGCTAACAACAAACTACTCTCTGGCACTACAATAAAAAATGAAGTAAAAGAATGACAAAAAGAAAAAAATTTTTGTAGGCTTGTGGATAAGAACTTTCCCTTATGAAATAATACATGCAAGCCTCAAATCAAACATGAGATGGAACATGACCTGACTCAAAGACTCAATACTCAGCTCCTTATCATGAAACACTTGCCCGAGTATGGCTTGGGCATAAAACTCATCCTTTTGCACGGTCTATTTGTCTTTGAAGGGGGCTTGAGATTAATCTAAGGCATGGAATTCTAATAAAGTAATGGGAGAGGCTTTGTGATTTCTCATCAATCTTCTATGGATAATAAAAAGTGTGCAGCCCTTCCATTTGACAAGATTATGCCTCATTTGGTGGAAACCAGCTGATGACTCATTGCCTTGAGATTATTCATGGTATTTGTGGATGGAAAAGGTTGGATCACAGGATGTGTCCTCAAAATGGTTGCCATGCTGAGTCAGGTCCTAATTTTGAAAATATCAACTATGTGTTCATGTTATTCAATGAATCCAGAACATAAGTATTGGAGCTGACTTTCTAGAGGATTCGCGAGGACCTGCTTTCTCTGAAGGAAGAATTTATTTGAATTGAATGAACCATCTTCTCAATTTCTCATGAGCATTACGAGAAATAAAATGAGCCTTAATGGAAAAACAATCCATCACCAAATATGTGGTCGTGATGTCAAAGTTCTCTAGGCAATGGCATGTAGAATCCAGTATTGTTGTTCCTTTCCTTGAAAGATGAGAAATTCACCATTCAGTTAAAATTTCTGCAACTTATTGCCTTGATTTTAGTTATTTTTAAAAATGATTGCAACCGAGTACTGAATGCTCAGCTCGTTAAATTTATTTTTATTCGTTTACTCAACCACAGTCATGTTTGCTTGTTCTAGGGTACCTAAATGATCAAGTGTTAACCTTGATAATCATTTTGTAGGTGCATTGGCATTGATTAAGCATAAGACACTTGCCTCGTGTGGTGAAGATCATTTGCCACACCCATCCACCAAATTTGTGCTTGTCTATACATTGTTGGGCCTATTCCCCTAACAGCTTAAACTGTTGGGAGAATAGGTAATCTAACAAGTTCTATGCTTGGCTAAGTTTATTGATAGCTTGTAAGTTTGGGGCCTAAAGATGTGGAAGAAAAGTTTCTAGCTTTAGAGATGGATACAGCATGCAGCATCAGATTGGCTCAGTTTTGAAGGAAATGAAGTTTTGTCATTTTTGAAAAAAGAAGTTAGGGGAATACCTAGGCATCAACTAGTTATGTGTGGACCGAGAGGGCAAAAATAAGGTTGGTGGTTCTCATGGTAGTGATGTGGATTGAAAATTTTCAAGGGATAACGTGCTACCATGGTTAAAATAATAAATTCCGCTTGTAAACAAATCTGGTGTATCATAAGGGATTTGCCTTTTCTATTGATTCCTGCGGGTTCGATAAAAAACAATACTTGAATGCGGTGGTTTTTAAGATAGGAAGAAGAAAATCTGATGAGCCGCACGTGGACTTAGCTTAGGCATCACACCCTGGATTAGGAGTTCATGTGATAATACTGCAAGTGTTTCCATAACTAGTAGAAATCATTAAATTTGAAAGAGTTGGCTGTTAAGTGTCTCCATATTAAACTTGGATAGATTTGAAGTTTTCACACTTTTGACAACTAAATCTTTAGCTTTTTGGTCATGACTGTTAGAAGCAATTCAAGCCTAATGACAGTGATAGAGAAGGGCTGACTGACAGAACCAAGCCCGACAATTATTGAAAGAAATTCAATGGCAGCTTCTAAGCTCAAGCTTCAAGTTCATATATGATGCCTTTGACCAAATGGAACAAATGAAAATATAAATAAATCTGAAGGCAACAGATTACGTATTACAAACAGAAAAGTAGAGTCAACAGGACTGAAAACTTGCTCTGGACTTATAAAAAAAAAAGAATTGCTCTGGAGTCAATCCCTGGAGAGAACTCTTTCCTTGCTGGCTATACACCTTCCAAATTTTGCTGTTACTGATCTCCTGCAGGAGGGAATACAGAGAGATTCAAAGGAAGCTTGTGTGCAATGGGTCATTGTTTTGAATTAGATTTTCAGTCTGAAATACTGTAGTCTTCACAACTGGCAATGTAGCTGATTGTCTTCTGACTTGCTATGTTAATTCCTTCAAATATGGATATTAGTAGGTCATATTTTCACCTTGCTCGTGCTATATAAGATTGTTAAGGCTTTTATGTGTGTTTAATTTTGACATTTGTTTTTGTATTGGTCCAATGAGAAAAGCACTAATGGCTTCTTCCATTTTTCAGTCTTATTGTGCAATTGACCACTTGGTTTTGTTTATATCGTCTTTACACAAGACTCTTCAACCTGGCATTGCATTTGTACTTCTAGCTGTCTGTATCTTTGGTTATGTTAGACTAACTGCTTTTGTTAATCGATGAAAAGTATATGTACTTTTGATCAAAGAAATATCAGGATTGGTTCTTGAAGCCATATAATTTCTTGAGAAACTTTTCAGTGCTGAAATCAACCTGCATCAACAGTTTAGGACTTGTAGTTGTGTTTGCTTTACTAATATCATATTATCATGTAATTCCTGCATTTATTTTTTCCTATCAGATTGGGGAAATGTTAATGTTTTGGTAGAATTCTTCAATTTACAGAATTCAGGTCAAATTGCTCCATTAGATGAGATCATCCGACTGAAAGAGAAATATCGATTCCGTGTTCTATTGGATGAGAGCAACTCGTTTGGTGTGCTTGGCAGTTCCGGAAGAGGTCTCACAGAACATTGTGGGGTTCCGGTATGTTCTGAATATATTTTAGGTTTAATTAGTGATTAATTCTCCATGTGGTTTTATGGTGCTATTGGTACTGTAGGTTGAGAAGATAGATATCATAACTGCTGCCATGGGACATGCATTAGCCACAGAAGGAGGATTCTGCACGGGAAGCGCTAGAGTCATTGATCACCAAGTATGGAAGTAATTTAACTAGAACCACCACATTAGAAAGGGAACCTAGTGCTGAAAGAGAACTTTTTCTAGTCAGGCTTCCTTTTGAGATCATTTATATACTGTTGATACTAATACTCAATTTTTACTTATGAAAAAATATATGAATCCTCAATTTTCCTAGCTTCCTACTCTTAATTCCTGATACATGCTACGTTTTGCAGCGTCTGAGCAGTTCTGGTTATGTCTTTTCTGCTTCCTTGCCCCCATACCTTGCAAGTGCTGCAATTACTGCTATTGATGTTCTGGAGGAAAATCCTGATCTTATTACGAAAATGAAGAAAAATATTGCCTTGCTTCGCAAAGGTTTGTTTTATTTTCATCACTTTTTGAGTACTCTTTTAGCTTACCATCCAATTGGTAGGTAGTCCACAGTGATATGGTTGAGCCATTGAGTTGCCAGCTAAATGGTTTCCCAGTTTAGTTACCTTTTTCCTCAAACTTGAGAATACTTAGCACCTATGTTACGTGGACTCTTCTAAAATGTATAAAGTACCCGACACTCGACACTTGGATTCTGAAGCTTGGGTATGGGTTTGGGTATTTGTATGGGATAAGTGTCCAACATTTATGGTTGGTTATTTACTCAACAAAAGTGTTTAATACTTCGAGTTTACCATATTAATATGCATAAAACTCTCATATTATGCATGAAATGCTTAAAACTCCTTTGTAAACACTATTTTATAGTATAATAAAATAAAGTAAGGATATTAAGAAATACGTATATTTTGCCGTGACCCTATGTCCTTGAACATGGGAACTAGATGACTCTGACATTTAGAGAGATCCCCACTTGACACCCATACCCGGGTCCATGCAACATAGCTTAGCATGTGCCTTAGGCCTTGGCTGTGTTCGTCCCAAAGAGCTGACTGGGCAAGGTCTTGTAGCTGCCTAGGCACCTGACAAAATAGTATCGGAGTCATCTTATCTGTTGTTGGCTGCATGAGCCTCCAAGTCTGGTTGCGCATGTGATGCTTGGAAGTTGTGTAAACCCACTACCTAAAGCCAAGAAAAAAGCATGAGAAAAATGTTAGGTGTGCCTCTTAGTGGTGTAAGCTCTTCAATATCCTGCATCTTTCTAGCTTTTCATAGGGATGTTGAAGGTGATGGGCACCTATTCAGGGTGGTGTATTTGGTGAAGTAGAACAACAGAAGTATTATAATTGTCTCATTGATCATAGCTTTGTTGGCATTTATATGTTTGGCAATTGCAGGATTGTTAGATATACAAGGCCTTCAGATTGCGAGTGATGCACAGTCCCCAATTGTTTTTCTCAGACTAAAGAACTCCACAGGTTCCCTGAAGAATGACCTACAGCTGCTCGAAGATATTGCTGATCAGGTAAGTCAGTAGTTTGACGGATTTCCTTCACACCTGGTTATGATGGGTCTATATTTTGGATACTCCTAGGTTTCTAATGTTTGTGCATTTGTTGTAGGTGTTGAAAGAAGACTCGGTCTTTGTAGTGACTTCCAAGAGGTCGACACTTGATAAATGCCGTCTACCTGTGGGAATCAGATTATTCGTCTCTGCTGGCCATTCAGAATCTGATATGCTGAAAGCATCTGAATCATTGAAGAGAGTTGCAGCAGTGGTGTTGGCAGGTGACAATTGAATATTTCAGATCAGATCTCACTTTTATTGCTAATGATCTTTCAAACAATTTATCTGGTTGTGAGCCAAGGAAGAGACAGCACGAAAAGCATCTGTTGTGCTAGTTTCTGTTTCTTGAAGCTAGCATTTTATGATTTTGTTAGGAATTTGATTGTCGCCCACTGAGCTGTGGAAATCTTTTTCATGTAGTTGATTGTTTTGTATCTTGCTTGCCTCTTTGTGATGTTTTGTTCTACTCTGTTTGTTTCCCGTATTTTATATTGTAGAAAGAGAAAATGATGGATCCCCATTTTTATGAATAGCCAGTAGTAATTAGTTTAATTCACTTTCATCCTTAACTTGACTATAATGGCTCTTCATTTTCTCCACCCCTTCGAGCTCCATCTCTCCACCTTCATGCACGAGTTGGAGTGATGAGTCAAGAGCCCGCCCTTGCAGGAATGAGTCTGAGAGTCCTCGCGTTGGATTGGGAGATGAATTTCATAGCGGGCTTATTGTCATCTCCATTAACACTAGGAAGGAATAATCCATGCTTATGGACACTCGCAATGCTGCTAGTTGTGTCTTTTTATACTATGAAGTTTGGTTATTTGTGACTCCACCAAGTTTGGTCATAAATTTTGGTGCTAGCAAAATAATGAAATTAACGACTAGTGATTGATGGTTATTCGGCATGTTTCTTGTGTTGATTATGAATAAATTGAATTGCTGAAGATTTTAGATTATGTTCATGTAGTTAGTTTGGGGCTTTCAAAATTAATACAATAGGAGTGATGGCAGTAGATTGTGGTGGTCATTGACGTTAATGTTGGTGCTTCTTGCATTTGCAGCTTTACATCGTAGGTGGAGAGAGAGAGAGAGAGAGAGAGAGAGAGAGAGAGAGAGAGGTAACTTTTGTAGCACCATTAGCCGTAGCTCTCATGAATAAGACAATGGAACTTCAAACTTAAAGAGAGGGGGTAGAGAAAGATTTTGGATTTGTTGACTTTGAATTAATATACTAATCTCCAATTAAACATTTAATAACTTTTGTACCCAATTATCAACAAACTTCAGCAGGAGGGGCCAGTATAATTTTTTATGCCACATGGGTATCAAGTCTAGTCACTATGTTAGGGCAAATATTTAGGGGTGTTTAGTGTAATTTACCTTCATTTTTTTCTTTTGGAGAAATACTAAGAATGTTAATTGTATACATACATACTACTATGTACGGAGAGAGAAAATTGAGAGTTTGGTTTCAAGCTTGGAAATGAAAAAATGGGAAGGGCGTCACTTGAACCCTAGTCATGACCAGAGTATTGAGAGTCCCTAGGACACCCCTTCACTCTAATTTATAAATGGGTAAACAATTATTTAGTCTTTTTAACTTTATCTTAGATTCTAATGTTATTCTTAAATTTTAATTTTTTCTATTTTAGCTCTCTAACTTCTTAAAGGAAGTCAATGTGGTTCCTTATTTTAAAATAAGTTTGAAAAATTAATAATCCAATTACATTTTAACCCTCTCAATTATGATTTAGTTTTACTTTACCTGCTAAACCAATAGTCGTTATATTTTTTTACCTCTAATTATGAGAAGTTAAATTCATATTAATGCTTTGACCAAAATTTTTTTTTTGAAAACTTTAGCATTTCTTATCAGGGCCCAATATAAAACTTTTTTGTCCCTAGTTAACAAATATGCAGTTTCAAAAATCTTCTTAATATTGTCAAGGCTAATAATTGGTAGTCTAAGTAAGATTTTATGAATCATTTTGTCCTTTTTTAAGGCATTTTGAGATTATTTATAATATTTCATAGCTATAAAATTAATTTTTTCTCTTTATTTAGAGATTAGTATAAAATTGACCAAATAAATTTTTAATTTTAATTTTAAGATGGTGAAAATATAACTATTTTTAGTTGAACGAGAGAAATAATATTAAGTTATAATTGAGAGGGTCAAACTGTAATTATTGTTTATTTTTTAAACTTATTTTAAAATGAGAGGCCACGTTGACTTCTTTTTAAAAGTTGAAAGGACAAAGAAGAAGAAATTAAAGTTCAGAAATGACATTAGAATCTAAGGTAAAATTAGAGGGGCTAAATGATTGTTTACCCTATATAAATATAAATAAGGCTTAAACATTACTATTAGACCAGGTAAATGATTGTGGGTCAAATTGTTAGTGACTCAACCCGATTGGCTAGGGTAATTCCAATATTTTTTTCTTTGCTTTTGGTGTCGGGGGCTAAATTCAATCACCTACCACCTAGAGGATACAAAGTTAAGTTGGGCCTAGGCTAGGGCTTGAATGGCTAAGGTTGCAGGTTCATCTACTTTGGGTTGAGGCTAAGCTAGAGGTTAATTTGAGCTTTGGTTAACCGTCTTAAAGCTTTCCCAATTGCTTGAGTCTTAGCCCTGACTCTCTCTCCCTATACACAATACACACTATTTTTTTCTTTTTCTTTTTTCTTTTTTGAGAAGAGATTAATTACAAGTATAATTAGTAATAGGAGAGTTAGTAAGTTAGCAGACTAAATTTTACAGAGTTAAAAATACAGGAGTTACAGATATTATCTGTCTCAAACATCATGCTCCTACCGTGAATCAAACCTTGACTTTGCTTATATTGGGTCAGGGTAATGACTGTTAGTTCAGGTGACAATTCAAGAGAGAGGTGAATTGTGTTTAAACAAAAATTCAATAAATAATTTTAGATTTTAAAATTCTAACGAAATATTCAAACAAATATTAATTAACCAATAATGTGTTGTAAATAAATGCAAGCAATTCAAACTATAAAGTAAAAGAGATAGAGAGAGGAGAATACAACACCAAGATTTATCGTGATTCGACTTCAACTCTAAACTTTACGTTCACTCCCCAAGCCTCCTTCCTTGAGATTTTTCTCTACTATATCCAAACCGTAGATACAACAACTAGCCTTTTAACCCAGACGCTAGTCCTCATTTACAACTAGTTTTTTTACAATGCTAGTCACACATCTCCAACTAGTTTTTACACAGGTGCTAGTCACACCCAACTAAGTGATCCCTCACTTCAACTAGTTTTTGTACAGATGCTAGGCACACTCAATCCCTAACTATTTCTCCTAACTAGTCTCTTCCTTATAAGAAGAAAGAACAAGAATACAACCACTCTTGCTTACAAATAATTCTCTCAAAGAATAGATATGCAAATGAAGCTTTCAAAATATTATAAGATAAAATACAACGAAGTTCTCAAAGACTTTGTAGGATGAATAATACTTTGAAGCACAATACTTGTTGTTCTTGATGTTGTCTTTTGTTCCTCAAGTATATCTCTATTTATAAATAAAGATATGAGGATGATTTATAGTTTCAAATGAGTTTATTGTCGTTGGAGAGCATTGAAGACATTTCTTCCCGTTAAGCTACTTGCTGCCAAACAGATTTTGAATTTCAGATCAGATGCCTTCACTTCCACCTCTATTTTCTCCTTGATAACGTTCAAATTTGAAAATTTCTATAAGAGAAAAGTTGTAGACATGAAATTCATATTTTTAAAACCTCAAGAATTAGGTCGATCCAATGGTCAGATCAAAAGTTATAATTAAATTACTCAAGCTGTCCCAGCTGACATATTTAAATTTCTACACAGTTATGTAAACTTATATCATATTTTTCATATAGCAAACATTAGAGTTTGAAAATCTCTATAAGAGGTGAAATGTAGATATAGACGTTATCTTTCCAAATCTTTAAGAATTAAAACATTTGAATATCTGAGTCAAAAGATATGAGTGCAATACTCAGGCTGTCTCTCTAGCTGTCATCTTTGAACTTCTATTGTGCTAAGTCTTCTTTCACCTTGTGTTTCACTTAGATAACATTTGAATTTAAAAATTCATATAATATATCAAATATATATATGGATGTTATCTTTTCATAACTTCAAGAATCAGATCATTTGGACTTTTAGATCAAAGGATATGGTCAAATAATCATGACTGTCTCCAAGCTATCATATTTTGAATTTCAAATCCAATAAGTTACCTTTCAGCTCATTTTTGTCCTAAAAAACGTTCTTTTAATAAAACTTTCATAAAATACCGTAATTAGACATTTGAGTCTTCTTTCTAATTCCATAAGAATCAGATTAATCCAACGGTTGGATCAAAAGATATGGGCAAAAAACTAAAGTTGTATCATAGGATATAGTTTTATCAAAATTTTCAACCTTAGAAGAAAATTATGTCCTCTAATTTTCTTTCTTGAATCAAGATTCCTTAAAACATGGTTCTCAAGGATTTAGATATAACTTTTAAAGTCTTGATTACTTTTTCAAGTGCTCCATAATCCTGCAAAACTTTATTATACTAACTAGACCAAATATTAAAAGTATTGAAAATATGTAATCAAGAAAACATTTATAAATCAAAGTAAGTTATCATCAAAACCATATATAAAATTTCATACGAATAGACTTAGGGCTAACAATAATCTCCCCCCCAACAACGACCCTGGGACTCGAACCCGTAACCTTGCTCTGATACCAGGTTTAGGATTAAGCACTTACCATTGCACCAAAAGTAATTGTTATTGGCCAAGGCGTAACTTTATTTCCTTATACCTTAGCAGCACAGAGTCTCACACTAACTGATAGGTGGACATGAGGGTCTGTGCCATGTAAGCGCCACGGGTTGGATAGTCACGTACTCTATGTGGGTCCCCCATAAAACTCAACCGAGTTAAAAGTCGATTGCTAGCCCCCATAAAGCCAACAATGACCATTGGGCCAAAGGCCCTAGTGCAGTACACACTAATATACACGAACAAAATAGTTGTTTTGGTTATTGTTAATGGGGTTCAAACCCTAGTGTCTACTCCATACTAGTTTGCACTTTACCATTACGCTCTCTCTCTCTCTCTCTCTCTCTCTCTCTCTCTCTCTCTCTCTCTCTGAGTGCATACTACATACACATACTCCTAGCTAATTTTTCTTCAACTCAAAATCTTCGAAGGACATTTATATGTAGGCATAATCTTCACATTTTCAATGGATTATAAATCTTCCATCTTTAATAAAAGCATTGCCTGGAAAATTAAAATGAATTCGATTAATTATACTTTGTACCCCTGCACTTTACATCAAATCTCACTTTAAAATTTTGATTTTCAATTGTAATAAATTAAGCCTTTATACTTTTAATTTGTTGCAATCTCAATCTTCTATTTGAAAAATGGATAGAAAATCTACATGGCCTTTTTTAAGGGACAAATATATAAAATTTAACCAGTTTTCATCTCAAAGGCTCACATGTATCGCATGTGAGTTGAATTGAAGTTTTTATATGGAACCTAATTGCATTATATACATGACAAAATTAATTATATTCATGATTTTAAAGTGATTTGAGACGAATTTGTGGTAGATTATTAGTAAAAAACATGATTTTACATCTTTGTCCCTTAAAAAAGGCAGCGTACTTCTCATCTGTGAATTGTTTTTATCTATTCTATAAATGAAAGTTAGCATAAAGTTGACATTATAACAAATTAAAAGTGTATGAGTTTAATTGTTACAATTAAAAACAAAAGTCCTGAAGTGAGATTTGGTGTAAAGTGTAAAAGTGCAAAGTATAATTAACCCAAACAAATTCTTTAGAAGCCCATCTCATGTTATATTGTCATACGGGTAACGCAGAGTAAAAGGAGGACATATTATATTAAGGTTTCACTAATTTTTCAACTGACTTTTAAATATGCGATCTACAATTATATATTCAATGGCACGAAGCTATGATTAGAATGATGTATAAGTATGAAGAGATTATTTGTTGGGCCAAATATGCAACCCAAGAGGGACGAGTGAAATATGTTTTTCAAAATTAATCACAAATAATATAATTAAAAATTAATAAAGTAATAGTACAATAACTAATCAAAGTATAAACAATGTTTGTAGGTGATAAAGTCTAAGGAAAGAAAACAAAGCACAATGAATACCAAGATTTACTTAGATTTAGCTACAACATGTGACTTACATCCTCACCCCCAAGATCCCTCGAAAGCATTGCCACTATGCAAAAGTCCCTTTACATAGTTGGTGCTAGTTGCCCAAGTGTTCAGCTCACTTTTTACTAGAGTTCTTCCTAAACTCTCAAGACCCAAGTGATTTTGTCCAAGCTTTGCTTAAATTTATAACTGTTTTTACCAAGACCACTCAAATTCAAATGTTTACAAACCCACCTAAGTGAAATAAATGAGTTTTATACAATGGATATCTCTTATAAAGAGTAGATAAGCAGGTGTAAGCTCAGCAATAACTCAATCACTCAACAAAAATAATGTAGCAGTTAGGGATCAGAATTTCTCAATTTGAATATTTGATTCAACATTTATGATCTTGTATTCTTTTGTATAAATGCTGTGAGAATCTTGTATTTATAACCTTGCATTAATTTGAGCCATTAGTGGTAGTTGAAAGAGCATTTAATACGTTTTAGACCTAACAGATCATTAAAAAATATAGTCATTGGGCTTAATGGGTTAACCTCTTTTCTGAATGCGTTGACTCTTTTGTTTTGGTGCCAAAGTTCTCAACATTCTGTCCAAATGAGTCAACCCTTGGAAAATAGGTGTCGACCCTTTTTGACTTTCATCAAACTTCATCAAGACTTTGTTCAAATGTGTTGACCCCTAAGAATGGATGTGTCAACCTTTTTTGGACATTCTTCAAGACTTTGCATTCTGAACCAATGTGTTAACCCCTGAAACTAGGGATGTGTATGGGTCAGGTTGAGTCGAGTTCATGCTAAACTCAGACTCGACCCGAACTTGATCAGTTTCAGATTTCTGGACCCAGAATCGAACCGATCATTTAATGGGATTGAATCGAACCAACCCGACTCAATCGGGTTGGTTAAGTTCAATTCCATACATTGGGTTGGTTCGAGTTAAGATCGAGTTGGGTTGGTTCCAGCTTTATTTATATTATTTTACTTATTTATTCAAAAAAATAAAATAATAAGATTGATCTTGCATCCTTAATTTTTCAAAAAATAAAAAAAATGATATGAAAACACAAATCAATAATATTTAAGTACAAATAACAATGATCTAATAGTATATAAAAAATATATATAGACTTTTATGAGATATAAAAATCAGGTCTTGGTTTAGTTATTGGGTTGGTTCAGGTTTGTTTGGGTCCAGAAAATGTGGAACTGAGAACCGAATTGAAATTATCGATTTGTCAATTTTCAAATCTAGAACCAAACCAAATCTCTCACAGACTCGAACCAAACTGCCCAAAGAGATTAAGTTGGTTTGGTTTTCGGTTCTTATGGTTCTTTTGTGCACCACTAACTAAAACAGATGGATCGATTCTTTTGCTCTTTAGATTCTGGTCCAATGCCACTGTTTTGATGTGTCAAGCCCTTGGAAAGGATAGGTTGACTATTTTACCTAGAGACTTTAACCTTTTGCTAGTCTTCCTCATAAGTCTTTAGGCTATTCAAGAATTATCTAAATAATACTTCCAAAACTTAAATGACTTCTCCAAAGTACGTTGATCTTCAAGAATATCTTCAATCTTTTCAAGATGAAATCAATCTATTTTAATTACTAGTAAAATTTTTCAATCAACATGTAATTTTCCATTGGTCCAAGACATCTTCAAATCTTCAACTAAAGCTTCCAAGTCTTGTGATCTTCTTTTCAACTGGTATTCATCATCTTGAACACCTTCAATCTCTTCGAGATAAGATTGTGTACATAATCTTGATGTAAGGTTCTTCATCAATTAACCATCATCCTCTACAACCTTCAACATGCTTGATAAACTTCCAATACACAAGATTTTCAATATATACATTATATTAAGTTTCAAGTCATCATCCTAATATGATCTGCATATTAAGTAGAGTCATTAGATCATTAATATAATGTTTTGTTATCATCAAAATCAATGCATGGAATCAACGCTCTTAACATGTTAAAATGAGATGATACTTAACCAACTGGGTTAGCCCAATTGGCCAGGGCTCTTGGGTTTTTTTTGGAGGTCAAGAGTTTGACTTTTGCCAAGTGTAAGAGTTGGGCCATAAGGGATTTATCCCTTGTGAATACCCTAGGCTTGGTAAGAATGATTTGACTTTGACTCAACCGAGAAAGTGATTAGTCGATGTGCACATAAATTGGCCTTGACACCCTTTGATTGCTGAAAAAAAATGAGATAAGACTTACGAAAATATATCGTAGTGGCATCCCTAAGAAACCAAGCAAACTTGGTCCCTTAGGTGCATCTTTGTCAACTATGAGTTCTCTTTCTCAACAACACGCATCTCATGCTCTTGCCCATCATGAGACTAGAAGGGCTCCTCCAATGCATTGATTAGTGTTGGATCTCGTATTTGTTAATGGAAAACACCTAGGTCCATATGGTACAATATTGTCTGTTTTAGAATTTGACCCGCACGATTTTAAAGCAGTTATACCAAGTAGAGGTTTGTATCTACATATATGGTACTTTACTTTAATTTACCAAATGGTGTGGGACTAACGCATGACTAAAGCATCACCTCCACCCCTCATTATCTTGAGTGGGTGTGCTACTCCTCGCAATGACAACATGGCTAACGCACCACCTCCACCCCCTACACTTTGAGTGGGTGTGCCACCTTTGCAAGGACAACACATCCTCATGTTGGGTCAGCCCACACTTCTGACTAACCTAGGCTCTTATACCAATTTGGCACATTCAATTCCACATGGTATAATATTGTTCACTTTAGTCCTTGACCCATACGGCTTTAAAATTCATTGTAAAGCCGTGTAAGCCAAGGCCAAAAGCTAATAATAATGTACCATGTGAACTTGGGTGTGACAGTGACAAAAAGTGAAAGGTAAATTAACAAAAAAATGAAATATATAAGAAGTTGAAAGGTATTGTAAGCACCCCATTTTTGCCCACTCGACAATCTCTGGCCCTACCGAACCCAGTTTTCAAACATCACAGTACGTGCAAGCCCAAGACGGGTCTTTCAAACTCCAATCCAGTCAACTAGTTGCTTCTCGGGCCCACAAGACCCCGTTGAAGCCACGAACACCATCATGCCCCTAGGCATTCCAAGCAACTTTCTGAGACCAGGCGGTCTCAAGAACCAACGCCATCTAGGTAACTTCTTGAGATCGGGCGATATCGAGGACGACACCTTATCATATTCCAAACGGTTCACTTCTAGTGCCTGCTAGCTTGCCAGTGTAAAATGTTCGTCATTCAGTAGTTCTCTAAGACCAGGCGTTCTTGGAGACCAATACCACCCTCACAGGTAGCTTTCTGGGACCAGGTGTTCTCAGGAACTAACGCCACCCTCACAGGTAGCTTTTTGAGACTAGGCGCTCTCAGAAACCAACACCACTCTATAAGTAGCTCTCTGAGACCGGACGGTCTCAGGGACCAACACCGCACAGGTAGTTTTTTGAGGCCGGGTGGTCTCGAGAACCAACACCTAAGTCAACACCGGCGCTTATTAGCCCGACTCGGTGCAAAATGACCAAACCTACCCCTTGGGCCTCCAGGCACGTTTTGAGAAAGTTCAAAATCCCTCAAAATGGTAAGTCCGCCCTTTTAAAATGGTGCTAAGCCCTTAGGCATCCTCCGCATGCCATTTGGTCCAATTCCGGTCCCATTTCAGCTAACTCCAGTCAAAATGACCGTTTTGCCCCTGAACGCCCCAACACCACACAAATCCCACCGAGCAGTAAAAAACTCTCCCGGGATCATCCCTGAATGACTCGGCACACTTAACATGACACTCCGATACATTCCTGACCATTTCCAATCAAACCCGATCAAAATGACCATTTTGCCCCTAACAACCCTAACGCGTCCCAAAACAACACCGGTCCAAGAATTTTGAATGGCGGGTCTTGTCATACACCCCCGTTTAACCTAAAAGGGACCTTATGACACTAAACACCCCAGGCCCAACAAAAGTTCTTCGGAGCATCTCGCAGACGCTCCGCTAAAATTGCCTTTTTCTCCCAATTCCCTAGTTATAATGCACCGTCAAATGACTTGAGAAGTGCGTAAATCAAGAAATCTCGAAAACTCGTTTATAGCTCTTTCCATCGATACGATTTGATCAGATAGATCGCTTATCGAAGCTCCTCATCGCGTAGCTTGAAAACTACTACTTTCGGCAACCCCTAGAGCATCTTACAGACACTCCGCCAAGTTTGAATTTTTCTCCAATTCCCCGATTAAAACACACCGTCAAACGACTTGAGAAATGTGTAAGTTGGGGAATTCCCGAAAGTATTTCCAAAGTACTTTCCATCAATACGATTCAATCAGAGAGCTCGCTTCCCAAAGGCCTCGATCATGTGACACAAAAACAGCTACTTTCGAGCCCTCGTGGAACGTATCACAGACGCTCCGCAGAGATGCAATTTTATGCATATTTTTCGAGATGATTTCTCACACTTTCAAACACCTTTTGAACTTCTTGAAAACAAGAAAGTTCACGAGAAACCCTAGGAGAACACCGTGGATGCAACCAATTCCTCTAAAACCTTCTTGGTTTGATCAATTATCGAGTCAAAGTTTAAACGAATGCTTCCAGTGACGGAACGTATGCTACATGCGTCCAAATTTTGATCAAATCGACCAAAATTTGATCAACCGTCAGGATTTAGCTAGTACAATAAGCGCCACATGGCATTCTGGCAATGGAACAGTACTGGCGCATGTGCTACTCCTCCCATATTGCCTATAAATACAGGCCTCCACTTTGCATAGTCCATAATCAAAAATTGAAGTGAAGCTCTGCAAAAATTGCTCCAAAACCTCAAAATCCTCTATACATCCCACATCTCAAACACTTAGGCTAGATTTCACCTTCTCCTAACCCATATACTTCACTTACATAGCCTTTTACACCATAGAACACCTCCTTGCAGCCCCTTAAGCAAACTTAAAGTCCTCCAAGCTCAAGTCAAGACATCCATAGAAAATTGCAAGTGTATTGAAGGCAAAAAGTGGTACTTCTTTTATGTTTTTATCTCCCCCATTTTTCTCTTCTCCCTCCTAGCCTACTTAGGCTATTCTCTATTTTAATCCCCATCTTCTACCTCCCTTTCTTGCATGCTTGAGGCAAGAGAGCTCTTAGTTCATACCTAGAGGAAAGTTAGTGAGAGCCACCGTGTAGGGGGATCTCTCACTAGCCTACTTTAAGATGGTATGACCTCGGAGCCCTTGGATTATGTGGTGTAGCCTAAAGCCTTGTATGTATTCATGACCCCCTCACATATTGCTATCTTGTTCATATCTTGTGTGCTTGGCCTCATTTTCATGTTATAACTATGTTTTACAAAACTTGCACTATTCTTGTTTCCATGCCATTTTCTAGCTCAATATTCCCTTTAAAATGATTCTAAGAGTTGGTCCCTTGAAATTTAGGATGATACTCTAGGAAATCATGCCTTAGAAAATCCCTCATTAATCCCTAACTCACACTTTTACATCTTTTTATACTAACTTGCATAAAAATGGTTTTCAAACTCTCTAATTCCTAAGGGTTCTAATCTCTCAAGTTTAGTGGTTGGAATGGTCCCATGGAACCCTCTCTTGAGTGGTCTCCCTTTTACATTGGCCATAGGAGCCCTAAATTGTTAAAATGGTTCCCTTCTCTTTTTATTCGTGCACAAAAGTGATTTTCAAACTCTTTGACTTCTAAGGTTTCTATTCTCTCAAGAATAGTGGTTAGAATGGCCTCATGGAACCCTCTATCGAGTGGTCTCCCATTACATTGGCCATAAGAACCGTAACTTATTGGAATGGTTTCCTTTAAAAATGGTTTTCAAAATCTCCTTCTCAAAAATTGTTTTCAAAGATTTATGCTCTCCTTCTTTGCATTTAAAATTGTTTCTCAAAATTTTTCATCATCAAGTTGACTCTTGAAATCCTCATTCTTGTCAAGATAAAGGTTATAATGGCCCTAAGAAAATCTTCTTTGGAATGGTTTTCAAGCACCAACCATATAAACCATGTTCTTGACTAAGGTCAATTTTTCGTGGAAATGATCTTCAAAAGGGTTGTCAACCAAAGTCTTTTGCACAACATGATTTATTTTCTAAAAACTCTTTTTAAAAATGCGTAAAACCACCTTTGAAAACCATCTTTCAATCTAACCCTAAGTTAACTTAACCCTAATTGTTCAACCCTAGGTTAACCTATCCAAGTTAGGTAACCCTAAGTCACCTCAATCCTAAGTTAACCTACCCAAATTAATTAACCTTAGGTCACCCTTAACCTTAGGCTAACCCAACTTAGGTTAGTATGCTTCAAGGTTCCAACTCATGGACCCCTTTTAAATGTTCTCCCTATTTAAAACTACCCATATAACCCATTTTTTCGAAACCCCTTACTCTCTTGAGATTTGAAAAACTAACTCCATAACATTTTCAAATACTCCTAAACTCTATCTTTAAAAACGTTTTCAAGAACTCACAATCCTAAAGTGTCCCTACCCCTTTTATAGTTAGAGATTCCAAGGGAAGGTGATAAATTAAGTTCAACCTTCAAGGATGTCCATATTAGAGTTCCAAAGTCCTAGGCGTTTTCAAAAATTTTTCAAAATCCAATTTACTAAAACACTTCAAGCTCATACCTTCAAGGTTCTCAAGGCAAGACTTCAAAACTCTCTTGAGTTATTTTCTAAAGCATTTTCAAAACTCCCTTAAGTTGTTCCAAATACATTTCAAAACCCCTTTCAAGAATTCTAAAGTTCTATTTCAAAACACTCCACTACCGGATTTCAAATCAAAACTCTCAAGTTCTCTTTTTTTGAAAGACCTCGAAGTGTCTTCACATTTCTCCAAAGACCTCAATGTATCTTCAAAACATTCCAAAGGCTATAATGCGCCTATTTTCCACCGGGCTCTTGCCCGAATTACGAATGACCTAATTCTCGCCAAATGAGATACATAGGCAACCTAACATGGTGTAGTCATAACTTCTATTTCAACTCCAATCATTTTTTCAAAAATTCCAATCAATTCAAAGTTTCTATTTCAAACTCTTTCAAAACCTCCATATTTTCAAACTTCTTTCAAAAACTTGCGTCGTGTATCATTTATTCTAAAAGTGATGACTAAACCCCATTTTCAAAATTCTAAAGTAGATATTAAGTGGATAATGGTAACCGGTTATTTTAGTGTATGAACAAAAGGGTGAATAGACATGTAGATAACGAAAGGGTGGGATAGAGTGATGATCTTAAGATATCTTTCATACACGTAACCAACTCTCGGACCATAGATTTCTGTTTTTGAATGACCAAAATGGAGTTACTTTAAAAAAGGGCTTAAAACTTTCTAAACGTTGCCAAACAACCCATTTTCTCAAAAACACTCTGTCGAGGGAGTTTTTCAAAACCTTTTTCAAAAACCCTGAGTTTAATCTTTGGATTAAAACTTAGTTTTAGGTGACCTAACTCACCTTAATCAAGTTAGATGGCGACTCCTATCTTTCTAAAAAGCCCTTAGTCAAACCAACTTTAAGTTTAAACCCAGTCGCACTTGTCCTTCTAGAGAGATGAGTTCTAATAACAAAGTTTTGTGTTTTTCCCGAGCCGAAAAGACTTGGTCCAAAAATCGAGGCGTAACAACTGACGACTCCACTAGGGACCCTTAGAGGGTTAGGCCGTTGGCATGTCTCTTCACCCTTCACTCACCCAGAATCTCCAGTTACTTTGTCCAGTTTTATCAACTCCTCAAATTTTTTCAAAGCAAATCTTATTTTTTAAAACAATTCTCAAATAAGTCTCATCACTTACATTCATTGCTGACATTCATGTTCTTACATTAACCATCCATCTTATCTTGCATCAAGTTTTTTAAAAAGTTACTAACTCTTTGTATAACTATTTTGTAGGTGGACCTTTGTTTACGTTTTACTTCATGTTTTATTTATTACCTTGTATGTGATGAATGGACAGGGTATGATGTGTGTTGTTAAGTCCTTTCCTCTATTTTTAAAAATTTCACACACACTTGGTGTGCTCACTTGCATTCGCATCTTGCATATATTACCCGGTTACTACCCTTCTAAATAGAAGGGGAACAGTATATTGACTGTGGGCTGATGCTATTTTAGTGTCTTAGCCTACGGTTTCTTAATAGTTCCTCCGCTCGGACCACCAACCAAAGATGGAGTTCACCCTTTCGGGGGTGGACGCCGTAAGTTTGAAGGTTCGAGGACCGAGCTTTGTTAGGAAGCATTAGTAACCCCCCAACCTCATGCTCATGTAGCACTTCATGCATAGACGAACCTCTGTCGAATTTAGGACACACGCGTCAATTTCAAAATTAAGGAGGAAAGGGCGACCGCTTTATTTTCCTTTATATATTCTGTTCAATTCATGTTGTTATGCTATTTAATTCTTGCCATTTTATTATGTATGTGTCTTCTCGCATCATAACTGCTCATGCATCGGAATTCATTTCAAGACAAGAGTTCCCAAAGTAACTTAAGTCATTGCATCTTCATGCATTTAATCAACCCTTAGAGAAACGCCTAAAGACCTTCTCACCCAAATCAAGCCACCCAAAACTCCTAAGGGTACCAAGAGACCCTAAGGATTCATGGCATGCATCAAAGTCATCTTACAAAGAGGGGCCCTAATCCCTCTTCGCTCATAGAGATAGGGTTACCAAGAAGATGAAGGAGCAATCCAAATTAAGGTCTCCTACCAACTTCCATTCAAGAAGGCGAATCCGAAGACTCGCGAATAGGTTAGGTAGCCATGATGTAAATATAGCATAGGCGAAAGTCCTAAGGAAAATGTTCCCCCTCCCCATTTTGATGCACCTTTGAAAAATTCAATATATAAAAAGAATTCATTTCAATAAAATTGTTATTGTTGTCAAATGAATAAATGCAATGAATGAATAAATAAGCCCACACAGGTATAGTACTGCATACAGGGGCAACCCCTTATCTCCAGACTTGAGCCAATATATCATGCTTAGCTCCCCTCAAAAAGCAGGGGCACCCTTAGGCCACGCATTGCATAAAATTTTTCTAATCCAGAACCTAACACATAATCCCTTTATTTTGTTTCTGTCTATTTTCTACTCCCCTCCTCATCTCATCAAAAGACTACCAATAGTTTCTGGTGAGACTGCTTGCATTTTAAGTCACCACTGCTCCTAGAAAAGGAAAAAGAGGAACGCGAGTGCCCCTTGTACTCCGAACACCAATTTTTACCCGACAACGAGCAGTGCAAATGACAAGTGAAGAAAACACCCCTGATCAACAAAACAGCTCGGTGACACGGGAAGAAGTGAACGAGATGAAGGCAAAAATAGACGAGATGTTCAAGCTCGTACAAATGATGGCCTTTAAAGGACCTACCACGAATCCATCGGCCTCAACGTCCCACCCCAAGGAAACTTAAGATATCCCTCCAAGGGTCGCCCTGCAAACTGACAATACGGGGAAGAATAAGGAACTCCCCAAAGTGGTGCATACCGAGGAAGGAGAAGAAGATAACCCTGAAACCATCTTGTTGACTGCCACATTAAAGAAGGAAAACCCGGATCCTCTCGATCTCAAGATACGAGGCTTAGAAGAATCTCTGCGTAGTTTACAAGGTCATGACACCTTCAGTGGGACATCTTATAATGAACTAGGCTTCTTTCCCGACCACCCAAGGCCACCTAAATTTAAGATGCCCGATTTCCAAAAGTATGATGGAAGTAAAGATCCCGTGGCTCACCTAAAACTATATGCAGGGGCACTAAGTGGTTATGGGAACGACCCCAAACTCTTGATGCAATTGTTTCAACATAGCTTGACCGAGCTCGCTCTACAATGGTTTGCCCGTTTAGACTTAAGGAAGATAACAACCTGGAATAAACTGGTCACGACCTTCCGGTCCCAATACCGATACAACAGTGACCTAACCATGGATAGGTGTGCTTTGATGATGATGACCCGAGGGGAGAAGGAAAGCTTCAAGAGTTACGCTCTGAGATAGAGGAAGGCAGCTGCTCAAGTCAACCCCCCACTATTGGAAAAAGAGTATGTTCAGCTGTTTGTGAACACCTTCCAAGGTCTGTACTATGAGCCCTTGTGCCTGAGCATCGAAAAGAGTTTTTTTGAGTTGATAATGCAAGGAGAAATGATCGAGAATGGATTGAAAACTGGCAAAATCACAGAGCCCTATGCTAAGATAAGTGAGGGATTCGCAAATGCGGTCAAGAAAGTAGCAACAACTCAGGGTACTGGCAAGAAAGAAGGAGAGGTATCTGCCATCCTGCCAACACAATAGCAACCATACTATCCCCAATATCAAGCTCGACCACCATCGCCTGCTCCTATCGTCAACATCCTCGTTGCTAATGTTCAAGCACTTGCTCTTGGACCGGCCGCAACTCAACCATACCTCAACCCTAACATAAACAACCGGTGAAACTGAGAATTTACCCGCTTGGCATGCACTCAAACAGAGGCCTATCATGAACTCCTCAAAGCCAAGCACATAAACCCTATACCCCCACGGCCACTGCCAAGCCCGCTGCCTCTAACTTTCAACCCTATCCTTACCTGTGAATGTCACTCTGGAGGACAGGGGTATGACACAGAGTCATGCTCCTCTTTAAAGCATAAAATTCAAGACCTCATTGATAACAAGGTCACCAATACCCAATAGGCAAAACTGGTCCCCGCTCCTAATGTCACGGTAAATCCCTTACCAGAACAATCGTCAACATCATCACAGAGGGGGAGACAGACCTTGACGGCATCATAGTTGCGAAATATTTCTAGGGAGAGTCAGACATTAAGGAAGAAAGTGACTGGAAAGAGGAACTACTACTATGCCCTATCTATCTTTACAATACAAGTGGAGAGCAAGATTCTCTTGACTAGCCCATGGACGAGCCCATGGAAGACATCCCCGCTAATACCGTGCCGACAGATGGCTGGGGAGAAGAATTTCTACACCCTAGATATGCCGAAGCTAAGGCCCGCCTAAAAGAGGAGCTCTTCGACTATGAGCACATGGGCTGGGGCAACTATGAGCCAAGAATACTGAACCCACAGTTTGAATTCAGTGAAGGTGATTTGGATAGCCTGTTCGCTGAAATTGACAAATAGGAAGTAGAAAAAGAGGAAATCAAGAAAAAGCCACCGCAAGTCCAGGAAGAAGACCTGGCTGCAAAACCCCAAGAAGCTAAGCAAAAGAAAACTGTCCAACTGGAGGAAAGCCATCAAGGATCCCAAGATGGGATGCATAACCTTAATGACCTTGCTGGAGAAAGGGAAGGAAAAGGAGGAATCCCCGACTAAACTATGACCACCCGTCTCTACCACTCCGCAGCCAATGCATCAATTCGTCCAGCACAACCAAGTGAAGAAGTCGGCGGATAGAGCATGGAGGAGGCAGGCGTGGTCCTGAAGCCCACCTAAAGAAGTGACCATCAAAGGGATGTTCTTTTAATCAAACTCTGCCTTTACTTTCTTGTTGATCTTGTTTTGTCAACTCTACTTTTTATCTTTTGTTAATAAAGAGCTTGTCATGTATATAAAACCTTTGAAATGAAAGAAAAAGAGTTTGAAGTTTGCATTTATCATCTTTGGTACTTGCCCTTTTCTGAGAAATTTCTCTTCTTATTGTTATGCCTTGACTTGAAAAGGGGGATAGTACGCGCACCCTCATCTAGGGGGATCATTCCTGATCCAAAGAGAGGAGACACTCAAGAAAAGGAAGAGAGGGAGCGGATCACAGAAAAAGGCGGCACTCGGAGGATGCCATGGCAAAGTAGTCGGCAGTTAGACCCTCGAAAGGAAAAGAAGTCATCACTTTAAACTCCCTAAAAGTAGCAAAGCAATTCCTTTGAATATCCCACTCGAGCTGTAAGTAATTTTCATTCAAACACACTAACCAGGAACCACCCCCCCACATTGAGGGCAAACTCGAGTAACAAAACGATTCAAACTGACATTTGCTTATCTCAAAGGATGATGTCAAAACTCTAAGACCGAACTTCATAGACTAAGCAATCTTGTCTGAAAGGAAGATGGGCCATCTATTCTTCCACCATACAGTTAAAAGACTCCTCTTTGAAAACCCCCTTTTGAGCCAAATCACATTCCTTCGACAAACCCATTCTGGTGATCACCGCCCACAATGGATGAAAGTAAAATTGGAAAGGAAAGTGAGGGGAAAGAAAGCTTCCTCATACATTAAAAGAGGAGGGAAACAATACAATATTAAAAAAAAAAATTTGATGATTAATGGGATGCCCCCAAGAAATCGATAGACTATGCAAATAGTAAAACAGGGGCAAAAATCAAAGGAAATGATGATCCCTATATGGGTAAAAGTTTGTACAATAACAACAACAAAAAAAAAAAAAGAGGAGGGAGAGAGAAAGAGACCCAAAAAGGAAAAGACTTGAAAAGGCGATCACCGGTAAACCCCAAGAAGAGTGTAACACTTTGGGCCTTTAATACCTTTTATTTTGAAAACCTCATAACCTAGCCACACTACAACCCAAGGAAAAGTCCTCTCATATTAGCAAAGATTACTTAGTCTAAACAAGTTCAAAAGAAAATGGTGACATTCGATGAAAAAAAAAGGGGGTGAACAAAACAGCAAAAGCTTACTCAAGGTGTTTTTGGTTCATTATCACCCCATTAAGGAGTAGAAAGATTGTTTGAGCTTACATATCCTTCATTTCCTAACCCTAACCTAACCTACATTACGGTTCAAAGTAAAGCCTTCTCGGATTGAGGATGGAAACTGCCCACTCTTTTGTTAAGGGCTACTCTAGTGGTTGTCTCGAGAGTTCATTAGACTAAAGGAGAGGTCCCTAAAAGGAAGCCAAGCGAGTTCAAGATTCTTCCTGTTTCAAATAAAAGAGAAGAGAGTTGGGTCCGAGAATGGAAACCCTGTGAATGGGGCAACTACTATCTCATCGTGACAAGAAAATGGCATAACAAAGAAGGGAGTCTTCAAGGAAAGGGCAAAAGTCCAAAATGATCAACTCCCGGGGGACACCCGGTTAAACCCAGAAAATTGGAGCCTATCTCTAGGATTGTTTTCATAAAAGTTGTATATACCTGTGTGCTTTGCCTAAACATGTGCAACAATGCACCCACCTTTTTTGCATCTATTTAAAGCTTGCACACACCCACTATTTCTTAAGTGTGTCATGATTTCTGTACTCCTGTGTTTATATTCTTACTTGTTATGTTTCACATGCATACATCCAAGACAAGACTAAAAGGGAATACTAATCATCATCTCATACAAAGAAACAAAGAGATAATAACGATAATGTACATATAACCATCATACAATCATCATCCATAAGGGCCAATACACGACCTCAAAACATAAACAATGCAGTTAGTCTAACCAAACTATAACTGTGTCAACAGGTGGAAAAAGATGCCTTAAGAAGCGGGGTCATCATCCAGGTCAAAATCACCCATGTCCGGCACATATGGAGAAGGCTGGCTGGAAGAAGCTCAGGCATCATAAAGGCCCTGACCAAGGAAAAAGATAAAAGGAAAGAAGACCTAGCATTAAAACATAAAGGATGCATAAAGAACATGAAAATGATGAATCATAAATAGCATACCTAGTGGGTTTCCCTCAAAGATATGCAGGCGGTCAGAGCCTCCACCTCAGCACGATACTAATCTCGTG
This sequence comes from Euryodendron excelsum, assembly GCA_033060915.1. NCBI lineage: Eukaryota > Viridiplantae > Streptophyta > Magnoliopsida > Ericales > Pentaphylacaceae > Euryodendron > Euryodendron excelsum. The sequence goes on along the minus strand of CM065388.1, from coordinate 40,291,720 downwards.
CCTAGCAAGCTGCTAAGTACTCCTCCTCAAAAACGAAGCCCTGAGCTCGACGCCATAGCTCCACTACCTTATGACCGACCACCTACCCTCCAACCACCAGGTCTAGCTAAGTAAAAGCACTAACAGATCTTGTCTTGAAATGAGCCTCGTAGTCTACACCGGGCGGAAGAAGGAAACGGTCACTAAGAACCCCGACTATGTAAGAAATCTCCACCCCAGCCCGATAAAATCTGAACATGCACTGGGGAGGATCTATAGCAGCACGAAAGTCAGTATGTAGTTGCCGCCAGTGACACTCTCCCAAGTACATCTCCCATGAAAGAGGGCCTCGAAAAGTTACTCGCGACATGGACAGAAAGATGAGATCCCTCAAATCGGCACACTGAGGAGATCAGCTGTAAGGCGCCCAAGACACGTTTCGAGATCTCAGCAGCTCCAAGTTATCCCGGAGGGTGATAAAATCTATAAGCAGGGACAGCTGGACCACCTGCTGTCTGGCCCACCTCATGGCCCGCGAGAATGCATCGTCAGCTAACACATCTTGTCGGCGGACATGCAAGTACTCATAGCTCCACCATATTAGAAATGACCAAAAGCCTGTCAAGCTCCCCCATGCCCGGATGTCCTCACTCTCATCCCTCGTAAGAATCTAGCAAAAGTAAAGGCGCCCAAATCCACATAGTCTAGCGCATCCAAGTTTGCTACAAGGCTCACTAAGGGTAAAGGAACTGTCGACTTATTATTGTCACAGAAGCAACTAAAGACGACGTACAATACTAGCTACGTCTCATGATAACCTGATCAGCTGGGGAAGGCTCAAGAGCAAATACTGTCTCCGCCGGGCATAAACGTGAAACCGAGAAGCTTGAGCCTGCAAATTCTGGCAAACCCAAAAGAAGACGAACCTCATACAGAGACACGACTAGTAAAGAAATCGAAACACCTCCAAAAGATAGCCCAGTAATCATGGCCTAGTCAACGGGGGTAGGCCCCAGCTCAAAGCCTACCAAGTGCACGGTCCCGGTCTCCCCGAACCACCGTTCCAATAACCCAACCACTATCCTGTGATCAAGCTTGTTCATCTGAAGCGTCATAAAGGCACCAAAGCTGATTCGGTGTAGGAAATCCTGATAGGATGGGCTGACGCTTGCATGGCCCTCAAGGCTGAAATACTGGCCCCTCTGAAGGAATTATGAGTCGATGACGGCATCCGGCCATAACGTAAGTACAAGCTCGGGTGATAAGCCAAATCTCCTAGAGGTAGGACGTCGGGGATCGCTAGCTGATCATCCGTAAAAGAAGTATCCCTCCGTCTATCTCAAACAGACGCCATGCCATAGCCTGTCCGTGGGTCAATAGCCAAATCGATGTTATCCTCAGCCCTCTCATTTGAAGCAACCGAGGGCTGCCCCATCACAGAACTACCATTAGAGACCGTCATGCTCGAAGATCGCGGAGGCGTGCTGTTGCCGCCTCGAGCTGAACCACTCTTGCTGTCGCCTCGAACTGAACCGCTCTGGCTGCCGCCTCGGGCCGAGCCGCTCCTGCTGCTGCTGCCCTCTCCAAACTTGACCCACGATGCCTTACCATGACACCTCCTGTCAGAACCATCACCACCTGTCTTAGACATCCTGAAAAAGTAACGCCAAAAAATTGATCAGTCACCGAATATGTATGGAAAGTAAAAGGATAAACATGTCAACAAGAAGAAAAAATAAGAAACAAAAAAAAAAGAACAGAAAAAAAAAGAAAAAATAAATAAAAAAGGAAAAGAAAAAGAAGAAAAAGAGGGGGACTAAGGTCCCATCCATTTCGCTTTCTAATTCTCAAATTGATTTCCCAGGCTTTCTCCTCAAAAGCCCTATTTCTAAATGTTTTCTAACGGTTTTCCAAGCTTTTTCCTCGAAAAGTTTGTTTTTGATTTCCAAATCAGTTTCTCGGGCTCTCCTTTCAAAAGCCCCATTTCACAGTTTTCAACGGGTTTTCGAACTTCCCCCTCAAAAAGTCTCATTTCAAAATTTCAAACTGGTTTTCTAGGTTTTCTCCCTCAAAAACCCTGTTTCAAAGTATTTTCAAACGGTTTTCTAAATTTTCCCCTCAAAAAGTCTCATTTCAAAATTTCAAACCAGTTTCTCGGGCTTTCCCCTCAAAAGCCCTGCTTCAAAAATCTTCCAACGGGTTTCCTAGGCTTTTTCCTCAAAAGTCCTATTTCTAAGTGTTTTTAATGGTTTTTGAGCTTTCTCCTCAACAAGCTTGTTTCTAACTTTCAAAGCAGTTTCTCGGGCTTTCCCCTCAAAAGCCCTGTTTCACAAATCTTCCAACAGGTTTCCTAGGCTTTTTCCTCAAAAGTCCTATTTCAAAGTGTTTTCAACGGTTTTCCAAGCTTTCTCCCCAAACAACTTACTTCTAACTTTCAAAGCGGTTTCTCAGGCTTTCCTTTCAAAAGCCTTGTTTCAAAAATCTTCCAACGGGTTTCTTAGGCTTTTTCCTCAAAAGTCCTATTTCAAAGTGTTTTCAATGGTTTTATGAGCTTTCTCCTTAACAAGCTTGTTTCTAATTTTCAAAGCGGCTTTTCGGGCTTTCTCCTTCAAAAGCCCCGTTCCAAAAGTTTTTCACAATTGTTCTAAAATTGGTTTTCCCAGGTTTTCTCCTTTAAAAACCCTACTCCCAAAAAGTTTGTAAAATTTCAGTTTCTCTGGCCGTTCACCCTCGAAAGCCCAATTCTCAAAAATAATTGCTTTTCCAAAAACTTTAAGGTTAGATGTTAAAATTTTAGATGCTCAATACTTTTTGAAAATTTTGCAAGGTTTTACCTTAAAAAGTCACTACCCCAAAATTGAACAAGTCACAAACACAATCATAGGACATCTCGAGCCTTCAACCGTGTCAATAAAAAACAATCCCATCCTCCACAATACATGTCCCTTTCTCAAACATAATTTTTAAGTCAATTTCTTTGATTTTCTAAATTTTTCGGTCTCATTTTTGTTTCCAAAAATTCCAAAAAAATTTCTAAAACATTCAAGAATGTCGCCACAATTTTACAAAGACGTCTTACAATTTTTCAACCTTCAACAAGATCCATTTTCTAATTTTTCTCAATTTTTTCTATTTTTCGTAATTTCTAAAAATTTAAAAATTCAAAATTTTGTAGAATATTACAAAATTTCATACGGTTGTTCTACACGTTTTTCTAAGACCCCAAACACAAAAATCACACTCAAACACACAATACCCGGGCTTGTAAGAACGATTTTCCTAAACCAGCAGGAAACCCATTTCCACAAACATGCAAAACTACTCCAAACACACTCAAATCTTCATCAAATCACAAAAACAATCCACCCATTGTGTTCTAAACATCTTAAAACATAGATTTACACTGATCATTTGCAAAAAAACGGAAACATACGCATCAAAATCGACAAAATCTCTAAAAAACTAATCTTTGGGTTCTCCGGCGAGAAATTCGGTGAAAAGTCGGCGACAATGACGGTTTCCGGCAAACACCTGATGTCTCCCAACACTTCTCCAACAATCTCTGGTCGAAATTCCTCGAAAATCTCTCAGAGCAACTCTCAAACCGAACTCCAAATGCAAAACACGCACTAAGCAACGCGAACCTACTCTATTCTAATACCCATGACCTAGCACATGTAGTAGATGTGGCAGAAGAACATTCAAGCTAGCGCATGGGTAGTCCAAGGCCAAGCGCATGTAGTACATGCGCCTGGCTCTTCAACTTCCCGCCCAAAGCCAACTTATAATCCTCCGAGAGTCCAAAATCGTTTTTGAGGCTCTCAAAAGCCAAAAACCCAATTTTCAAAATTCTATTTCCAGAAATCAAATGCTTTAAGCCAAATTTTGCCCAACTGGTGACTTAAATCTCAATTGAAATTTTTGATACACAAAATTTTTGAAATTCAAAATTTTCCAAACTAGCGACCTGCAAGGAATCCAAAACACTTCAAGCTTATCGGGATATCGTCCCTCCGATCGCCTCGCGACCAAAAAAGGATTCTTACTTTGTTATTTTTCTACCTTCGACAAGTAAAGACAGAAAAAGAAGGGCAGTTGTAACCACCCCATTTTTGCCCCCTCGGCAATCTCCGGCCCGACCGAACCCAGTTTTCAAACATCACAGTATATGCAAGCCTAAGACGAGTCATTCAAACTCTAACCCAGTCAACTAGTTGCTTCTCGGACCTACAAGGCCCCACTGAAGCCATGAACGCCATCCAGGTAGCTTCTCGAGTTCGGGCAATATCGGGGACCAATACCTTATCATATTCCAGACGATTCACTTCTGGCGCCTGCTATCCTACTAATGTAGAATGTCCGCCATTCGGTAGTTCTCCGAGACCAAGCATTTTCAGAGACCAACACCACCCTTACAGGTAGCTTTCTAGGACCAAGCGTTCTCACGAACCAACACTACCCTCACAAGTAGCTTTCTGGGACCAGGCATTCTCAGGGACCAAAACCTCACAAATAGTTTTCCGAGGTTGAGGGATCTCAGGAACCAACACCTAGGTCAACACTGGCGCCTACCAACCCGACTCGGTGAAAAATGACCAAACACGCCCCTTAGGCCTTTAGGCACGTTTTGAGAAAGTTTAAAATCCCTCAAAACGATAAGTCCGCCCTTTTAAAATGGTGCTAAGCCCTTAGGCGTCCTCCGCACGCCATTTGGTCCAATTCCGGTCCCATTCCAGCCCCATTCCGGCTAAATCTGATCAAAATGACCGTTTTGCCCCTGAACGCCCCAACACCACACAAATCCCACCGAGCAGTGAAAGACTCTCCCGGGATCGTCCCTGAATGACTCGGCACACTTAATATGAGACTCTAATACATTCCTGACCATTTCTAACCAAACCCGATCAAAATGACCATTTTGCCCCAAACAACTCGAACGCGTCCCGAAACAACACTGATCCAAGAATTTTGAACAGCGAGTCTTGTCATACACTCCATTTAACCTAAAAGGGACCTTATGACACTAAACACCCCAGGCTCAACAAAAGTTCCCCGAAGCATCTCTTAGACGCTCCACTAAAATTGCCTTTTCTCCCGATTTCCTAGTTATAACGCATCGTCAAATGACTTAAGAAGTGCGTAAACCAAGAAATTCTCGAAAACTCGTTCATAGGTCTTTCTATCGATACGGTTCAATGGGATAGATCGCTTCCCAAAGCTCCTTATCATGTGGCTTGAAAACTACTACTTTCGGCAACTCCTGGAGCGTCTCACAGACGTTCTGCCAAAATTGACTTTTTCTCCAATTCCCCGATTAAAACGCATCGTCAAAAGACTTGAGAAATGCGTAAGTTAGGGAATTCCCGAAAGTATTTCTAGAGTACTTTCCATCGGTACGGTCCGATTAGAGAGATCGCTTCTCAAAGGCCTCGATCATGCAACACAAAAATAGCTACTTTCGAACACCCGCGAAGCGTATCACAGATACTCTGCAAAGATGCAATTTCATGCACATTTTCTGAGATGATATCTCACACTTCCAAACACCTTTTGAACCTATCAAAAACACAAAAGTTCACAAGAAACCCTAGGAGAACATCGTGAATGCAACCGATTCCTCTAAAACCTTCTCAGTTGGCTCAATTATAGAGATAAAGTTTAAACAAACGCTCCTGGTGATGGAGCATATGCTACATGCGCCTAGATTTTGATCAAATCGACCAAAGTTTGATCAACCGTCAGGATTTAGCTAGTACAATGGGTGCCACATGGCATTCTGGCAATGGAACAGTATTAGCGCATGTGCGACATGCACCAGGACAAATTTTGGCCAGGTGCATGTAGCACATGCCCCAGGCTCCTCCCAGATTGCCTATAAATGCAGGCCTACCCTTTGCATATTCCAGAATAAAAAATTGAAGCGAAGCTCTGCAAAAATTGCTCTAGAACCTCAAAATCCTATATACATCCCACCTCTCAAACACTTAGGCTAGATTACACCTTCCCCTAACCCATATACTTCACTTATATAGCCTTCTACACCATAGAACACCTCCTTCCAGCCCCTTAACCAAACTTAAAGCCCTCCAAGCTCAAGTCAAGACATCCATAGAAGATTGCAAGTGTATTAAAGGCAATAGGTGGTACTCCTTTTATGTTTTTGTCTCCCCAACTTCTCTCTTCTCCCTCCTAGCCTACTTAGGCTATTCTCTATTTTAATCCCCATCTTCTACCCCCTTTCTTGCATGCTTGAGGCAAGAGGACTCTTAGTTCTTGCCTAGAGGAAAGTTAGTGAGAGTCATCATGTAGGGGGATCTCTCACTAGCCTACTTTAAGATGGTATGACCTCGGAGCCCTTGGATTATGTGGTGTAGCTTAAAGCCTTGTATGTATTCATGACCTCTTTGCATATTGCTATCTTGTTCATGTCATGTGTGATTGGCCTCATTTTCATGTTATAACTATGTTTTACAAAACTTGCGCTATTCTTATTTCCATGCCATTTTCTAGCTCAATATTCCCTTTAAAATGGTTCTAAGAGTTGGTCCCTTGAAATTTAGGATGATACTCTAGGAAATCTTGCCTTAGAAAATCTCCCATTAACCCCTAACTCACACTTTTACATCTTTGCATACTAACTTGCACAAAAATGATGTTCAAACTTTCTAATTCCTAAGGGTTCTATTCTCTCAAGTTTAGTGGTTGGAATGGCCCCATGGAACCCTCTCTTGAGTGGTCTTC